>CAJHNH020003791.1:212500-395000 GCA_905116865.2 Candidula unifasciata
GTCGATATCCCGCAATGCAGTCGATATCCCGTGTTGTATATTTTACCATGCTAGATCTTTTAACAGTCAAAAAACATTTAGAGACTGGGTCAAACACACAACTTCCCTAGAGAGTGATGTACCTGTGTCACAAGCCGTTTCTATGTCGGAATAAAAACGTAAATGCAACCAAACAACATACCTCCACACACATAACCTCGACCACGGTAGACTAGTCCAACAAACACTTATTAATGAAACTGACCTACTTTTCATGGGGAGACTAACGTTTGTTCAACCTGAGATTCCTACGAGGGGCTCTCAATATGACGAGTGTAAAAACCTCACCTTGCACGTCTATTGTACACGCCCATGGCAATCTCGCCGGCATGTAAAATATATACAGTGTCATTCCTGGCGGGATCCATATGTGATCCTGACCCACTTGTGCAGGCGTGGGGGAGAGGAGAATAGAGAGAGAGAGAGAGAGAGAGAGAGAGAGAGACAGAGAGAGAGAGAGAGAGAGAGAGAGAGACACCTGGAGAATTGACTAGGCTGATGTGATAGGAGTTAAGAGCCTGACCTTAGACGTCCTGACCTAGTTTATGTGGTGCCTGTCTGGAAGTTTCTACTTTCCATTGTACTATCTGAATGTTTAACACGAAAATTTGTTTGTCTATTTTCAGTTAGTAACCACACGCACGGTATACGGTATTACAACCCACTTATGTTAAACATGAGATCTACAATAACATTTCTACAACCTCACACACACCAGTTCTTTTATTTTATTTCACACCGTCTCAGGGACTCCGAGGTTTCTTAGGGAGATTCCTGGAAAGTCCAATATTATGGGGGGGGGGGGGTTAGTGTTAGTCAGTGTCCACACCTCTTACAACGGATGCGCCGAGGAAAAGAACACACTGAGAGCGACCCCTTATAATTTTTATAGTGTTGGGGCTCAGAGGTGGCAGCTCAGGCCTTGTTTAAGTGCGCAATAGTAATAATAGTATTGGGGGGGGGGTTCTGGCGGTACCCAACGGTTACAGTTCCGACAACTTTGCTAGGCATCATTTTGTCAGCGCTACTATGTTAGAAAGTTTTTGGTGAGTACCGACCGCCCCTCCCCCCTCTGTTCCCCCAGAAAAAAAAGTTCCGATGATTGTACTGTAATACACATTGTGTTTGTGTTAAATTGAATAATATCAAATGCATGCTTAGTTCGACGTTAGTCTCTCCAGACTCCGCCAATATACACACTAGCTCACTTCTGATGGGTAGTTCCTGAGCCCAATGACCTTCGCACAATGTTACGAGGGTGTTCCGCAAAGCGGCCGTTGATATCGCGTGTTGTATATTTCAGCACGCCAGCGCTTTTAAAACTCCAAAAACATGGAGAAACTGGGTCTAACACAACCTCCCAGAGAGTCCTGCAACATGCGTCACAGGCATTCTCTTTCTGGGAATGAAAACGTAAATGCAAGACATCTAAGAAACCAAACAGCAGAGCGGGACACACTCATAACCTTTAGGAAAGTCGACTAGCCCAACAAAACCTTTGATAAAAAAAGTGACCTGGTCTACTTGTGGAGACTGACGTCGAACTAACCCAAATGCATACACGTATACTTATAACAAGAACGTATGTTCATGGTTAGGTGATCACTCAGAGCAGGGCGAATCAACGTTTACACAGGGACCAAAATGTTGAAAATACGGGCCATAGGACTGAACCTCGGCCTAGAAATATCTCCAATACAATATAGTTGATAATGACCCGCAAGCCACCTGCTTTGCCTCCGCGGGCCATATTCAGCCCACGGGCCGCCACTTGAATAGCCCCTCTTAGAGCCTTGCACATTATTTAGGGATGGGAGCTCAGATTTTCTATGTCTTCCTCTTGATCTTTCCATCAATCTTGCCAGCTGTCATCGAGTTCTGGAGTCTCTTATCTTCTCACAACACTGTTCACACACTGACCGAGTCTAACTTGCCTAACTCATGAGGGCAGCTGGTTTCTTTCTTTCTTTCTATTTTCCAGTTATATTCTTTACATTTATCTCAAAAACCACGTCTCCGCTGGAGGAGGTTTTTCCCCGTCTCATTTGTTCTGATTTCCCACATCGACAAGGGGGCCGCGTTAGCGCAGTCGATAAGAAGCTCGCTTTCAGATCCAGCTGCGACTCGCTGCAGCCCATGGTCGGTGTTCGAAACCGGGCGCCACCCGGGGGTTCACCCAGCCTCTAGGAATTGGGTACCAGAGTTATACTCTGGGGTAAACGGAGGAACGTCGCTGTAGCTACAGAGTTAAGTGCGAACGGCGACACAGGCGGACAATTCTTATCAGCTGTCCGTACTGGTGGCAGAGCACTTATGGTTTATAACCGTGTGCAATGACGCTGGTTCACATCTCCCGACTTTACCTTTACCTTACCACATCGACAACTAAATTTAATTATCTTTTCTAATTGGATGTTTCCATGCAAGATTAGATAACTACAGGCAACTGACTAATCTTAAATATGCAATACTGAAAAAAAGTTGTATATCTAAATGCAGCTCATACCATAGTCATTCCCATGTTGGATGCAATTTTTCGATATATTGAAGCCCCAACCTTGCTTTTGCCAGGGGCCCTGAATATAGCTGGTTCACATAAAGGGGTTTCTGGAACCTCTCCACGGGTGATCCTCATCCGCATGGTGGCAATTTGTGTCATGTCCTAGCGGGGTACAACAAGCAAGCAAGTATATCTAAATTATAACTTAGGTGGTGTTAACAGGATTTTTTTTTTTAAACATTACTGCTCCTCATCAAGTGAGTGCCAACTGGCGTGGGCGATCATGCCTCTCCATAATCTGCAATCCGCAACTGCGTTTATCAGTTGGTGTGTTGACACCCCTCCATGGCATAACAAAAGGCTGTCAAGAATCTTCTCGCGCTGTCCTCCTTTATCTCTCTTTCTACAGATCTTTCCAGTAATCACAACATGTTCCATTTTGCCTCCCCTCAAAACATGACCAAAAAATGATAACTGTCTCTTTTTGATGTTTGTGATCATTTGTCTCAGAGCACTTGCGTCTCAAAGTATATAGATTACTCTTCTAAGATGTCCTAGGAATTCTAAGGATTCTTCTGTAAAACATATCTCCGAGGTAAGCCATGCCGTTAAAGCAGTCGTATTCAGACAACAGTCGGCTCTGTGGCTAAGTCGATGCTAACGCTTCGTAATGCCGGGATGCCAGGTTCGATCCCAGCTGCGGGCAATGCGCCTTACGTTGGTTTCGACAGTGGTATCAAGAAAGCTGACCGTCCAGTAAGCAATGGCAAACTACTGGACGTAAATTTGCCTAGAGAGACCACACAACAGCCAGGAGCTGTTAGATGTGGTTCTGCAAAGTCCTGTAAAGAATACGCAACTAACTTTATTCAGACAGCATTACTGCTGTGGCCGTGTAAATTGTAAGGTTTTGCTTTGTGCACTAGAGTTGGCTCTGATCTAGTGACCTTGGCCGCCCGGGCGATGCTGTGAAAGATTGTATTTCCTGCCCGATATATTTGATAAAGCACGGTTTCATACTGCAGTCGTGTGTTACAGTGTTGACTGTAGTTTGATTATAGTGTGCACTGCATATTGTTCAACCAGTATCAGTTCCCGCATGCATCTGATGTGTCCACTAGCCAGCTGCCCCCCCCCCCCCGAAACATTTGTTCGGCAAAATGCCATTTTTACGAATGAAACATTTTTTTTGTAACATTCTTGTTTTGCGACAACTAATCAATCTTTCTGTCTGATATTTTCAGTCAGTATAATTTTCGGTTCTTTTATTTAACCAGTCTCGGGAATTCCGAGATATCATGGGGAGTTGCAGGAAAAGTCCAATATAAAAAGGCGGGGAGGGGGGTGTTAGGGTGAGTCGGTGTTCATTTCACACCCTTAGCACTCCTATACTATTGGACTTTGTGGGACACCCCCCCCAAATGAAATCTCGAAGTCCCCGAGACTGGTTAAATAATATAGGAGATAGGGTGAAATAAAAAAAAAACCGTGTTTTCTGTTTGTTCTGCCCTGTGTTTGTTGGTTCTGTCTCCTGCGCCAACATTGGGGGTTAACAACAGCATAGACGCTGCAGCCTAGCAGACCACGTCCTTCCATGAGACAACTGTGAGTTGTCATTACCCTTGACTCACACACATAGGTCAGGACTGGTACATAGGTAGAGTGGGGAACAGCCATTTTCGTACTCTTGCCAATTTCCCTTTTACTAAGAAACCCTCGGTTTATGGCACGGAAGAGTCTCCCAGCAGCTGCTTTTTGTGTAGCCAGCTCAGCCCTAATGCCTCCATTTCGGTCTAATACAACTCCAAGGTATTTGAACTGGTTAACCTGCTCCAGTACATACTGCCCCATCATGATCTGGTGTTTCTTCTCCTCTCTTGAGATCACCATGGTTTTAGTTTTTGAAATACTGATGGTCATCCCTCTCTTCTCAAGTTCTTCCTTCCAGACAAGTAAGTTGGACTGAAGGTCTGCCTCTTATTTAGCTATCAGGGCCACATCATCTGAAAATGCCAGCTCTGATATACAGATTGGTCTCGTCTTCCAGTTCTTCTTTGTCTTCTCCTTACAGGGCTTGATGACATCATCCATCATAAGAATGAAGAGGTAAGGTGAGAGAATATCACCTTGTCTAACACCGCTGGTGGTCTTAAATTCTTCTGACTTTTGGTCTGCCGTTCTTACATAATGTATGCAGCTTTTGTAGAAACTCTGTATAGTACTGATCAGGGGGGCTGGGATGTTTTTTCCTGCCAAGCAGTCCCAGAGCTTGTTCCAGGGTACCTTGTCAAATGCCTTTTCCAGATCCAAAAAACATAAGTGAATCTCACTCTTATATTCCAGGGCTTTTTCACTCATCTGTCTCAGTGTGAAGATAAGGTCTTGATTACTTCGGTTTGCTCTAAAGCCGCACTGGGCCTCGTCCAGCTGTGGCTCTACCAGACTTCTAAGTCTCTGCTCGAGAATTCTAGAGTAACTTTTACCAGGAACGCTGAGGTATGCCTCTGTGGTTTTCACATTGTCTGTTATCACCTTTTTTAAATATAGGTATAGTGACGGCAATCTCCCAATCTTTTGGTATAGTTTTGCTACACCAGGCTGCCTGGAGAACCTTCAGTAGAAGGCGCTACTTTTCCAAGCTTAATCTTCTCAATAGCTGCCTTTAATTCTTCCATCCTGATGTTATCATCCCTAAGGATGATTTTCTTCTCAGTAGTGAGGTCCGTCATTTTTGGATCATGACTTCCCTCAACACCAAGGAGCTTTGAGAAGTATTATTTCCATTTGTCCATAATATCATTTGTAGTAGTAGGCAGAGCCCCTTCCTTGTCTTTTATGAATTTCAGTGGGCACTCTTTCTCCTTCCTCACGTTCTTGAGGGTCTTGTAGAACAGTTTTTGATTTTCTTTTGCATTATTTTCCAACTTTTCTCCAAACTCTTCCCATGATTTATGTTTTGCTTTAAACACTATATTTTTGACCTCTGTTCTGAGTGCCACATATTGTGTATATTTCTCCAGCTGTGTTCCTGGCTGCCAGGTATTGCTTCCATGCCCTTTTCTTTTCTCCTATTTTCAGTTTGACTTCTTCCATCCACCAAGGTGCCTATTTTCCCCCCTTCCACTTGCTTCTACTGCAGCTGCTGTGAGGATATTCTTGAATCTGCACCAGAGGGTTTCAGTGTCCTCTGATGGTTCTTCTTCAGTTCCTATTGCTTTCATTATAAGCTCCTGGTATCTAGCCCTAATATCTGGCTCTCAGCTTGTATGCCTTAATCCTCATCCCTTCTCGGTTGCTTGGTTTCTTGCATGGTTGTCGGTGTTGCCTTGTTGGAGCAGTTCTTTCAGTTTTTCTCTTTCCTCGATTGTGTAAAGGGGCTGATACCCCTTGCATAAATATTTTTTTCAGATTATTTGTTTATAAATTCATATAATTTTAAGTGTATTATTATATTTATTTGCCATCATGAACACTCCACCCACTTTTGTGTCAAGGTAGTGAGGAGGGCATTGTTGTTTCTTTAATGGATGGGGAGGGGGGAGGTTTAAACCCGAACCCCTCTCCAAATGTTGCCCTCATGGTTTAGGGTCTGGACAACGGATAGTACTGACTGGTGTACTGCTGCAGCGCAGTGATATATAAAGAAATATACTGGTTTTAATTGGCACTCACAGAGAGAAGAAAAAAGATAGGTCAAAATAACTATTGAAAGCTTTAATTACCATACCGAGACTCAAACTGTTATCTCCAAATGAAGACAGTGCCTGAGTGCAGGAACAAGTATACTTTGACTCATGACCAACTCAACACCCCTTATTTCAGTAATTTCTGACCAGGTTAACAGAAGGCAGGTAGTACATACTATTGTTAAAGTGTAGCTCATTCATATCCGACAGCCTAAAAGTTGCTTAATGATTCACTGTTTGTATCTTCAGGTGCTATCACAGGAGGTCTGGAGATCTGCATCACATTCCCCACAGAGTATGTCAAGACACAGCTGCAGCTGGACGAGAAGTTAGGTGTACAGAAGCGTTACAAGGGTCCCATTGACTGTGTGAAAGTTACAGTCAAGGAATATGGCATCAGAGGGTTATACCGGGGTCTTAGTGTGTTACTGTATGGCTCTATACCCAAGTCTGCTGTTAGGTGAGTACACACAGGCAGTGTTTGCTCTCTTGCTGTCACTGTTTATTGGTCAGTCTATTTCTGCAGGGACACGTCTCTGTGTTTCCTACACCGGAACGTTTGCACATATGTTGACAAAGTCTGTTGTGCCTTGTCCTTAGTCTGAATATAACATACTCTCCCTCTCTAGAGAGGTGATGAAGCAGATTTTGATAAAATGATTTGGTGTGTGCATCCAGCCACCTTTCTTGGATGCTAGATTTGTAGTAATGCCTTAGTGGTGTGACGTACATAATTCTTTACTCATCGTCATCATCATCAAGTGCCCTGCCAGCTGGCATAGGTGTTCATGTGTCTCCACAGATCTCAGTCTTTGATGTTCTGGATCAATTCCACTGATGATATTCCTTTATGCTATGCCACTGTCTTAAGCCATCCACCATCATTTCTCTTGGTCTGCCTCTGTCTCTTCTACCAGTGATCTTTCCAGTCGTCACAATATTTTCCAGTGCTCCTTTTCTCATGACAGTTTGTTAATTCCAGGCATCTCCTTCTGAGTTGCAATTTTTCTCTATTTTGAAGCCTCACCCTGGCTCTTGCCAGGGGCCGCAATATAGCCCGACTCTAAATGTGGTCTAATGGCTGAGCGCAGCTTCTGGGACCTCTCCACAGTGATCCTCATCTGCATAGTGGCAGCTTGTGTCATCGGGTGTTTATCGCTTGTGTGATGTCCTGGAAGGGTGAACATCTACTACTAATTCTCATGACATGATCAAAGAACATTGTTTGTCTCCTTTTCATTGTTGTATATAATGTTCTACTTTCATTACCCAGTTTCAGGCAGTCATTGTTAGCTCTTACTCATCTATATTACACAATATAAACCTTTGATTAATGATAATGTAAAGAATATAAGCAGTCAGCTTTATTTATACATCCATTTATATACATGGAATAAACCAAAATAAAGCAGGTCATGATGATCTTTGCATCAGGGCTATTCAGCTAAGCTTATTTACTCTTGGAAAATGGGGATCATCACGGGTCAAAGGCCTAAGCTCCAGCCTAAAAATATTATTAATACAATACAATTGCCAGGTGATCAGCAGGCCACTTGCTAGTTCTGTGCGGGCCAGATTTTGTCTGTGGGCCACTAGCTAGTTCTGTGCAGGCCAGATTTGGTCTGTGGCCTGCCACTGAATAGCTTTGTTTTACATGTTTAGTGGTGAAAAAGGAAGGGGGGGGATTGCATGGTCTCGAGGCATGGAGTCCACCTTGAGTGCTTGAAATCCCGGGTTCAGGCTCCAGTGAAGGCTGGGATTTTTTCACGTGGACTTCTAGTAATTTCCCCTGGTTTCTGGGTGGTAAGAGCAGACACACGTGTGTATTGTTGTGCAGGTAAAAAATCCCTTGGCAGTTGGAAATCGAAAAGAGTAGCCTAACAGCGCGGCACAGGCAAAATTTGCAGTTAAAAATCTACTCAAAATATTTCAGGATCCTTGCCTGTGTCATGGATTTAATGCACTGCGCTGAGATTATTCGGACTCAGGCTTGAGTTAAAAGTAGAACATAGCACTTATGGGTTACCCTTTGTTCCATGATGTTGATACGTTGTTTAAACCTAAACCTAAACATGAATGATGTGTTTGGCTTGCAGGTTTGGTTCTTTTGAAGAGTTCAAGAAGCGAATGGTTGGTGCAGATGGTACCTTGAATGCACAACAGCGATTACTTTGTGGCCTAGGTAAGTGTTGTCCCTAAAAGTATTGTTTCTGTGGTCTGACAAAGAATGATAATTACTCACTTCAGAGATTGGAGATAGTAGTTGGTCCACATCTGTCAGAACACAATCACACCAGTATCTAATGCTGAATAGCTAGAAGAAGATGCTAATTTAATTTTATCGCCCTGAGAAAGCTAAATCCAGTCCCCGAAGATGCAGATATATCGCCATTTCTGCATTGACCTGATTTCAAAACACATAGTTACATGCCATTGGTTCTGTGTATTTAAGAGGCCTGGAAATGAATATTTTAACTAAATATAGCATTTAGAGAAAAAATTCTGCAAGCCTCAGTGATAGATGTCACAGCATGTGTCACCGATACGTATTGTTTAAAAGTTCCTGTAATGTACTCCATTTAATGGTTTACTGTGTTCATGTTTGTTGGTTACCCCTTTATATATCTTTGTATATTTTGAAACAAAGTATTAATTTATCAGCCATCTGTGTAAAATATTTTTTTTTAAAGAATCTTTCTTTTTAAGGAAATTTCCACAGGTTTATGGCTGTTTTCTTTTAAGCCTTCGCATAGTCACAGAGAGTTAATGACTGCATTAATTAACTAAATGTACCTCTGTCTAGTTATCCCTTAATTTCTTAGGTTTCCTTACATATAATGCTGGGGGAAAATGGGGAAGGGGGGGGGGGGGGTGACAAGTTTCCTTCTTTGTCACTTTTCCTTCCCAATCAGTTTCCAGAACAGTCAATGAATTGTGTTCATTGTGGCGGAAAGCGAGGCTGTGATATCCACACCTTTCGGCCCACACACATCTGATTTCAGCAAACACCTACTTGGTTTCTTCTTATGACATGCTTGGGAGGGGGGACAATCTATTATTTTTTCTGCAAAATAGGGCCCTTGAATCCATGGGGAGAAACTGGTTTCTAGTAATTGTCACTAGCTTTGTTGTATCCTTCTGTTTTCAGGGGCCGGTGTCTCGGAGGCCATATTTGCCGTTACGCCTATGGAAACCGTTAAAGTCAAGTTCATCAACGATCAAACGTCAGCAAAACCTCAGTTCAAAGGTTTCTTCCATGGTGTCAGATGTATAGTCAGGGAACAGGGTATGTATCATCATCCTCACCACCACATTCATCAACACCATCACCACCACCATTATTATCATCACCATAATCATCACCACCACCACCACCATCAATTCCTGTAAAGCTAACATTCAAGAAAAAGAAACATGCTGATATTCTGTGGGATCTGAATATTGAAGAAAACTTGTTCATAAGCAAACGTTTACAGTCACCAACTGGAAGGAGAAAGCCAATTACATGGGTGCATGCAGACATCTGCAACGGTGAACCTGAAAAACTTGGAATGCTGAAAAAGTTCTTAAGCATATATTACATGCTCCAGCAGTTTATAAAGAACAAAATTGAAAGGCTTGATTCCTAGTAGAATATGCAGGGGTTGACTAGTGCAAAGGTTGACCAGTGTGAAGGTTGACAAGTGCAAAAATTGACCAGTATAAAGGTTGACCAGTGTGAAGGTTGACTAGTGCAAAGGTTGACCAGTGTGAAGGTTGACCAGTTTGAAGGTTGACCAGTATGAAGATGTTGGAGGCATCTTGGGCATGGGAATCAGGACCAGGGTCTTTCTGGGAGCATCTGAGTGGAGTGTCTTTCTTTAAAGTTCAAAGGAACTTAAGTGATGATAGTGATGATACAACAGTTTGGGAAAATAAGCAGGCAGAAAGACAGGCTGGTTCTGCTCTAATGGGTGGTGAATTTATGCGTAACAAGCTGGGTGGGGTCAAGGTCCTTTGGGAGAAAGTGAACAATGCTGAGGCACAAATAGATCACAAAATACATCATAGATGGAAAGAACAGTACAGCAGGGAGTCTTCTTCATCTTCTTCGCGTTCACCAGCTGTACACTCTGGCGGAAGGTTCTGGTTGCTCGTCCACTACTGAACTGCAGTCCCGCTCCAGAACCTGAGTGTTGCGTGTGCATCAGTTTTATAGATCTCATTCTCTTGAATACAGACTGTTGGCTCCTTGCCTCTCCGGCAGATGCACTCCAACTTCAAAGGAAGCTCCCCAATTAGTCGAATCTTACGACATGCTTTTGGGGAGGCAGTGGGTCTATTCTTGTTTTCCCCACAATGGGGCCCCGGAACCCACACGGGGGACAGCAGGGAATGACCAGGGCATCTGGTTGACATTCTACACTCAGAGGAAATCAAGACTGACATATAATCAAACTGCTACTGGGACCATTGGAATTGGAACTTTTTGCTGGCTACTAAAGATGAGGATGAAGCGCCTGTGGAAATGTGCTGTGGTGTCAGTTGTTTGCTGAACACTCGAAGCTCAGTGGTGATAACAAATTAGGCTTGAAAACATGTCTAGCTTCTTTATATATATATATATTTCAAAATGTAGACTATCGTGTTATTGCATTTTCCTGCATGTAAATCAGAGTTAAGGAGTAGCTGGCCGAGTGCTTAGAGTACTGAGCTGTCAAATAGGAGGCACAGAATCAGTCCCTAGTGAGAGATGAAAATTTTGTTTTCTGTTGGGAGCAAAAATGAATATCCTAACCTTACATTTCATGGCTACTGCATTAGGTATATGACCTTACATTTTCAGACTCTTCCCACCCCCTCCATTCCCCATCCCCCGTCCTACAGGGAAATAAAGGACCCATTTCCATGCCTTTGGGCATATAGGGCTAGATTTATATTTTATAGACCAGTCTGCACTTGATGGGTGATTTAGTCTTTACTTCCCAAAACTTTACCTGGTGCCCATTTAAGACTGGGTCGACCTGGGAGCCTAGGTCATTAAACAAACAAGCTTGGCTCTGTTTGTATTAGGATCCATGACTTTTGGATCCGCAGGCGAATGTCTAGCCCTTAATTCAAATGGTAATAAGACAGTAATATAAAATATGAGAGTATTTGTAACTTGACTGTCCTGTTGCTGTCCTGTCAGGTCTTCGGGGATGCTATCAGGGTTTAACCGCAACAATCATCAAGCAGGGGAGTAACCAGGCCATCCGGTTCTTTGTGATGGAGACTTTGAAGGACTGGTATAGAGGAGAGGACAAACAGATGAAAGTCCCAACTCTAGTCACAGGCTTGTTTGGGGCCATTGCAGGAACAGCTTCAGTCTACGGCAACACCCCCATAGATGTCATCAAGACCAGGATGCAGGTAGGTGGAACAGCACACCAGAGTTATCATCTTTAGAATCATATCCTTGTAGGTTCCATGGCCTCGTTTTGAGGGAAAAGGAATACCCCCCACCCCCCTTTTCTCCTTGCCGTTCACAGGCTGTAAACTCCGGCGAAGAGGTCAGGGTTTTTTCCCCCTAGAACTTGAGTTTTTTGTGCACATCTGTTTTACAAATCTGGCTTATTTGTTAAATTAATTCAAGAACTAACATCACAGTACTCGAGGCATTCCTAAAAGCGCTCTGTCCCCATCTTCAGCAGCCAGCGTAGAGTTCCAGTACTAATGGTACCAGGAGCATTCTGATTAAACATCCGTCTTGCCTTTCCTCTGAGCTGCTAGCATCGGTTAGAACCCCTCGTCACTCCCCCCCCCCTCCCTCCGCTGCATCAATCTCACTAGACTGGGGATCCATCTGTTCCTCTGAAGTTTACACGCTCTCCCACAAGGCCCCAACCACGTCTGCCTTATGCTTATTTGTAAAATAATCCAACTGATCTCTAACAACCTGCTAGCTTGTTGTAAAAAAAAAGTGACTAATGGTTTGCTGAAATCAGATGTGTTGGGTCAAAAAGAGCAGATATCACAGCCTAGCTGTAAACCACAACAGTCTGTGAGCCACCCTTTTAAGATTGAATGCAGAAGATTAGGAAACATATCCATTCTGTGTCATGCTGAGAATGGAGGTTCTAATACAGCACACTGTGGTGTGTACTAAATTCTTGGCTACCATCATTGTGTTTCCTTTAATGCTGTCTTCGTATCTGTAGGTCTTAAGGAATTATTCAGTCAAAAAAGAATTTGCATTAGTGCATTTGGGGCATTCCTTTACACACTCATTAGCCCTTGGAGTTTCCTTGATGAAGTTACTAATGGTTACCTGATTAAAAGGTGGTCTGTCTTTTACCCTTTGTATCAGGTGTCATCCAAAATTTCTTCTCACTCCTAGTAAAACATCAGACTTCTCTTTTCTTCTTCGCATTCACCGGCTGTAAACTCCCGGCGGAAAGTTCTGGTTGTTCAACTACCTCTGGACTTTTATAGACTCGTTCCAGAACCTGAGTGTTGCATGCACATCCGTTTTACAGATCTGACTTATTTGTATGCAGACTGTTGCTTCCTTGCCTCTCAGGCAGACGCACCCCAACTTTGAAGGAACCCCAATTAGTCAACTCCTACGATATGTTTGTTGAGGAGGCAGTGGGTCTCTTCTTGTTTTTCCCACAATGGGGTCAAGGACCCACAAGGGGGAAATCTTTGGACCAAAATAAAGCCATCTAGAACAGAAAAAATGTCTACTTTTCTTAGTTCTTGAGGTTTCATTGTGTACCTTCATGTGTGAAAAGCATCATATCAAATGCTATCCTTTTTTTTTTCCCCATTGTAATTAATATGGATAGAGGGCATTTATACCTTTCTGGCTTGATATTGAACATTCTGAAGATGTGATACAGCCGGTCTTTGATATCATCTTCAGCGATCTCTGGTGATGGGCTTAACCCTTTGGAGATGACTTGGCCGATCTGTCAGCCAAACAACAAAATGGCCAAAAATATGACCTGGCCAATCCATTGGCCCGATAATACAAGCCTTGAGATTGGCTGGCAGGTTTTTGTATCAGCCGATCAGATTGCTTCTCGCATTTCTTGCACATGTGAGCTGTTTGTTCTATGATGGCTTTCATGAAAGTTTGTGTTCTGTAATTTCACATGGATTTTGTTTCTCTGGGTTTTGCCTGTGCCCAACAATAGCGAAAAGGACTGTTGCATCATAGCAACCAAAACATAGCAGGAGGCAGGAGAATGTGTAGAACCATGTGCTAGAGGTGTCTGGAGGGCCTACATGGGCCTTGCTTCCCAAAACACAAGTGCTAGGACATTCTAGTTTCATTCATCAGAAAATTTAGCCAGATTGTTCAGTTTAGTCATGTCTGTCATAAGTAATTTAAAAAAATGCATACATAAATATACAGATTCGATAGCTAATTTGAATAAATTTTGATACGTCAGTGTGTTTTATAAAGATTATGTCAGTTCATTTAATTTCCATACATATAGTTTTGTATATTTTAATTGAACAATTAATATTTTAAAAACATATTTTTAGTAAGTGTAAATTAAGAGAACCCCTTCCTGAAGGCTCCGTCTGCTTGGCACTAAAACTCCAAATAAGACTCCATCTCCAAAGGGTCGATCCACTATGGGCCATAAACTGAGATGTTAACTCGAGATCTCTCAGATTTCCTTACAGCTTGGTTTTTCAGGTCTTCTGATCAGTTACTAATTGTAGACCTGTTCGAGATGTGGGACGAATTCTGGCTGTTACCTGAGGTGGTTGTGTCATAACAGGATTGGTACTTTCGCATGGCCACATAGTTGTCTGTACTTACGATTCCTTCCCACTAAAAATGATTGACACATCCCATTTCTGGGAACATATTTTTTCAGATTTTTTTTTTTTAAAGTTTGCTATTTAGACAATTGCAGTCCCCTGCTAAGAAGACTTGTCTTCCCGGAAGTGAAAACATAATTTTATGGTTGTTGTGATAACAATCTGATTGACTCAGGTAGAACTGTTTGCTTTACTGTTCTTGGGTAATCGCTCAAAATTGCAGAAGTGTGTGTGTTTTAGTCGCTTCATTGTACCTGTAGCCTAGAAAGAGCCAAGAGTTATGCACTCAACTAGGTCACTTACAGAGTGACCTTTCCTGGCCAGTCAAATTCTCTGGTTAGTTGCGCATCCTTTACAGGACATTGCGGAACCAACCCCAGCAGCCCCTGGCTGTTGTGTGGTTTCTCTAGGCAAATTTACGTCCATTAGCTTGCCATTGCTTTCTGGACTGTCGGCCCCTGATACCACTGACAAAACCAACGCAGGGCGCAAGTCCAACAGCTGAGATCGAACCTGGTAGCCCGGCATTACGAAGCGTTCGCATCAACTTAGCCACAGAGCCGACAAGTCAAATTAAGTTACAAAACCATTTAATTCATGCCAATACACCATTTTAAATTTTTTTAATTATTAATAGCATATTTATTCCAACATTAAGCTACCAGTGCCAAACATGGACACTGTCTAAAGCCCATATACGCAAAATTACCACCTGCGAGATGAGGTGCATGAGAAAAGCAGCCAACCTAACCATACAAGATCGAGTGAATAATGAAACTATCAGGCAAATTGTGGGAACGGCACCTTGTACTAGATTCATTGAGAAACAGCAGATCAAGTGGTTTGGCCATCTCGTTAGAATGCAGCAAGATCAAATACCATCACAAGCACTACATCTCAGAAGACCAACTACAAGAGCAAGAGGACGGCAGCGGAAAACATGGATCGACAACATTAAAGACACTCTACGCCTTCACGGCATGACAATAGCCAGTGGCAGCCAACGTGCACTGGAACGCAAATTATTCCTCCCCATAACGCTCAACGGCAGAAGTGGTTTATGATGATGATGATGATTCATGTTCCGGACACAGAACAGATTACTCAAGTAGCACTGGCTCCTTGCAGGAGACCATGAGTGAAAGCAATAAGAATTCTTAACGGTCAACATCTGAATACAATTGACCCCTTCCTATTTAGCCATACATATCAAACTTCAGTACTTGAAAGAGATGCAGATGTGTTTTCTAACCTGCTTGCTTGTTTGCAGGGGTTGGATGCTCATAAGTACAAGAACACCTGGGATTGTGCCGTCAAGATTATGAAACATGAGGGACCCAGAGCGTAAGTAACTTCTTGAATTTTCTTTATAGCTGTTTTTACCCTAGAGTATGCCAGAAATGCTAGTCCAAAACATCATCATCTTTACTGGTTAAAGGATCATTTTTCATGCCTTCAAGTGTGTTGGGCATATAGGGCTAGACCTGTATTTTATAGACCAGTCAGCACTTGGCGAGTGATGTGGTCAGCATCACGCCGGCCGCCTTTATTTCCCAGGACGTTACCTGGTACCCATTTAGGGCTGGGTCGACCTGAGATCCAAGGTCATTTTTGAAAACTTAAAATCCAGCTTTTTTCGGATTTAAACCCACGAACTTAAGATACGCAAGCGAGTAGTTAAATAAACAGTTGAATATAAATTAAATCCAAGAAACTGGTTTACATGTTTCTTTTAGATGGATGTTTTTTCCTCCCTGATTTTAACATCTGTCTTCTGAACTTGCTCTTCTACAGGTTTTACAAAGGTACCGTCCCTCGACTCAGCCGTGTCACCTTGGATGTCGCCATCACATTTATGATCTACGACAACTTCATGCATTTCTTCAACACCGTGTGGAAGACGTAATGTGGCCAAACTTGGCCAGCTTGTGACCGATCCACCGAGTTATTTATCAGGAGTGCCAAAATAATACCATTTCCTACTGGGTCCCTGTCTGCTGATTGTAGTTGTAGAAATATCGGCTCTGCTGATTGTGTTCTAATGTTCATTTTGTAAATCTAAATTTATTGTTTTTCCTTGTTTTGTTCTTTTCATTTAGAACTGCCAGGTGGTGTGTAAAAGATATTGTTTTCTCTGCTGTTTTCTGAACTGCACAAAAATCTGTCAGGCGGAATATTATTTTGTAGCAGTATGTTTTTCTTTTTCAAATGATTAGTTTTTGTTGGCATTTCAAACTATATTCAGATTCTTTCATTGCTTTCTGTTTTACAAGTTTTGTTTTCATACTAGGTGCATGAAAATGGCTTCTCTGGCCAGGGTAAAATGCATACAGGACTTTGAGGGCAAAAAAATATGTGGTATTTTTGTATCATGTAAACCATATGTATGTTTTCAATCTTATGTTAGTATCTTGACATGCAATCTTTTTTGTTTTTTTTTTTGTTAGTGTTTTTATATGTTGTCCTAACTTGCTTAGCTGTAGTGTTTCAGTATGGGATATCTGAAAGAGCATAAGAAAGATTAACGCTGCTGTTTAACCACACAATATGATTATATATTACATAATATTCATTTTGACTGTAGTAATTGTGAATAAGACCATAACAGCAATGTCCATAAGAAATCAACACAACTGCTCATACCTTCTTCTTCTTCTTCTTTTTCTACTTCTGTTGTGATCCCATTAGCAGGGCAGTTGGCTTGTTATAGTTTAATTACAGCTAGGCTGTGAGATCTGTGCCTTTTGGCCCAACACATCTGATTTCAGCAGACCCTTAATTAGTCTGTCGCTTTCGATGACCTACTTGTTAGGTTGCAATGGGTCAGTTCTTTTTTCTCCCAAAATGGGGTCCCGCAACCAACATGGGAATTGAATTTATATGACAGGGGTGTGTGCCACTTTTAGCATAAAATATATATATAAGTAATTAGATAAGAGAGGGTGTATGCGAAGGTAGCAGTTCTTGGGTACTGAGAACAAGAACACTGGGAGGGAAGCCAAAGAAGAATAGTAAACAAACACAGTCCCGGTGTGGTCAGCTGCTACACGCTGCAGGATTTCCTGAAGAGGGGATCCGAGCACTTATGGACTGATTGGTTTGATGTGTAGTAAGAGAAGATCTATTATCGAACTAGCTGATTTCTTGTACATTTAGAGTTAATAGATCCTCGTTAGCCTTAGTTGATGTGCATAGACTGTCTCATTGTGCTGTGTTAGATTACTTGTAGTTGTTGTTAATGCATTTGTGACCATAATATTTTGTTTTATGGAGTGAATAGATTTGTGATTGTAGCATATTGTTGTATGAAGTTTGTAGAGTTGTCATCATAACATTTTGTTGTTTGAAGTTGGTAGGTTTGTGATTGTGATATTTTGGGGTATGAAGTTGATAGATTTATGATTAATTTTTTTCTTTGTACTAAGTTGATGGATTTGTGGGTGTGTGTGGTATCATTTTGTGTTTATCACTTTGTTGTGATTTTTATCTTTTGTTGTGTGAAGATTATAAATTTATGATTATAAAATTTGTTGGTATGACGTTGGTAGAATTGTAAATTGTTACCTCTTGAATGAAATTGACAGATTTGAGACTGCAATCTTTTCTTGTAGAAAAATTATAGATACGTCACAGTAATCTGGTTTGTTTGTATGAAGTTATTGGGAGCACTGTTGGGCCATCTACTAGGGGATTACTAGGGGATTAAAGAGTTGCCAGTGCTGTGAGATTTTTTGAGTACATTATGTATATATACGTATGGATCCTCATGTTACATTCACGTAAAGTGTTCATTTGTACAAGAGCTAAGCATAATTGCCAGTACGTGACTTTCTCTTATTTTGTCTGCACATTTCTGACAATATATTTTGATGTTAGCGTTGTATTCCTTGTTTAAGTAAGTATATCCTGTTAATTTTGTCATGTTTCGTGTTCATTTATTTAATCTACCAGCCACTGTCTTTTCCAAAAGTCAGTACCCTCATAAAAGAAAGAAACAGACTGGGCAACCATGATAAAATATTTCCTTAATTATTTGAACAGAGCAGACCAATTTACCAAATTTTGTCAACAACTTATATAAATTAAGTGTGAAACAAACAGCTCTCTGCCAGTGTCTTTGAGCTGAACAGATCCAAGAACATATCTTGCAAGACTGTCCTCTTCTGGACAGCTGCAGATCAACATGTGGTCACGCCCAGTTGACCTGACAACCAAGCTTTGGGGAAATGTAAGATACCTAGTTGATGGACCACAGTGGAATAAGTGCATGACCAGATATTGCTGATGAAGAAGTGTTCATTTGTTTAAATATCTCCTGTTCATTATGTTTTATATTGTGTTCATTTATTCTACACATGCCCTTCTTGTGTGTTAGTATTATCTACTATTGTTGATGAAATATCTAGGTGTGTGTGAACACACATGTATGGGTACTAAATTCATTTATAATATAACTTGTTTTGTTCCATTTCTTTATTGTTTACTTTGTATATTTTGTTATAATAAACAGAAGTAACGCCTTCTGGTGTTTTGGGCATATAGGGCTAGACCTATATTTTATAGACCAATTGGCACTCGGTTGGTGATGTGGTCAGCATCACGCTGGCCGCCTTTACCTCCCAGAACTGCACCTGGTACCCACTCAAGTCTGGGTGGACCTGGAAGCCAAGGTCATTTTTGAAAAAAGTCGGGCTCCGTCAGTATTTGTTTTTTTTAAACTGCATGTTTTATTAAGCAACTTGTTAGTCGGGGATCCGCCACTGTCTCTTTTGAAATCTAGTGAAAAACATTTGACTCCCAGCAAAATCTTGAAGCTTGCACATGCGTAGTAAAAATGCAAACATAAAAGCATACAAAATTACAGTGCAGATCTGATAAAGAAAACTCAAGAAATAGTTCTGACAAGAAATTCCTCTTATCCAGATACAATTTCAAGCAAGAAAAATTGGTGGGGTTAAACATATTGTTCTTCACAACATAAATTTCTCACATCCCAGATTGCCTTAAGTGGTCTGTACTGTATTTGGTTTCTGCCTCGTCCAGTGGTTTTTAAAATGTGTGTTGTCAATTAACGATATAACTAGGATATCCTTACACTGGAATCCACAAGGTCAAAGGAATACAGGCAAACCAAACAACAGATGGAGAAGGGAATAGGAGAATGAAGTGAGAAATATAGAGGGTATGGGGTTAAGGTGCATGCCATAGCAAACAGTTGGACAACCTGGCATGAGATGGTTGAAGGCTTATGCTTCCTTATGGGATCTGCTTCTTTGTGTTCACCAGCTGTAAACTCTTGCGGAAAGTTCTGGTTGTTCATCCACCTCTGCAATTTAGTCTTGCTCCAGAACTTGAGTGTTACGTGTACATCCGTTTGACCTATTATTTCTATGAAGAATGTTGGTTCCTTGTCGCTCAGGCAGAAGCACTTTGTCATCAAAGGGAACACGCTAATTAGTCGACTCTTAAAACATGCTTGTTAGGCAGTAGGTCTGTTCTTGTTTTCTCCAACACATTTGGTTGTGGCTTTAGTGTTCTTGTTTGTGTTGCTGAGCAAACTCCTTGTTCCAGTTATTAAATCTGATTCTTGTTCTCTTTTTTTTTTTTTTTGTGTGGCTTTCTTCCTCTTCTTCTGTGTTCGTCCTTAAGAATTGTTGGCACATTGTATTGTGGTTTACATCTAGGTCGTGATATTTGTGCCTTGCGGTCCATCATATCCAATTTCAGCAAACCATAATTAGTCACTTGTTACATCTTGCTTGTTATGGGGCAGTAAGTATATTTCCCCCCCCCCCCCCCCCCCCCACATTTTTTCTTCTTTTTAAAAATGGTGGCTTCAGAAGCCACAGGAATACTGTGAAATTCAAACCTCAAGCGAGGTGCAGACAGCAACATTTTAGGGATAACGCTGTACATATCAGAGCTATAGCCCTGGTCGATAGTAACGAATCTTTGACGCTAACATGATGACATGATCTTGGAGTGAAGTACGTCGGTGCCTTCTTTGAGGCCAAGATAGGAGATGTTAAAATGAACTTCTCATGGACAGAACAAACACAGAAGAGATACCTTGGATATGTATGCAAAACTCTGGTTCTGGAATAAGGGAAAAGCCCAGAAGTGGATGAACAACCAGAACTTTCCCCTGGAGTTTATAGCCAGTGAGCGCACAGAAGACTTGTGACCTTGTATGTGAACAGCAACAGGAGGCTTTAGGCCGCAGTTCATTGCACTCCCAATCTGAAGGGATCAGTATCCACTGCAATGTAAACAGCAACAGGGGGCTTCAGGTCACAGTTTCTGGCACTCCCAGGGATCAGTATCCGCTCCCATGTAAACAGCAACACGTCAGGTAACAGTTTCTTGCACTCCTAGGGATCAGTATCCGCTGCCATGTAAACAGCAACACGTCAGGTCACAGTTTCTGGCACTCCCAGGGATCAGTATCCGCTCCCATGTAAACAGCAACACGTCAGGTCACAGTTTCTGGCACTCCCAAGGATCAGTATCCGCTGCCATGTAAACAGCAACACGTCAGGTCACAGTTTCTAGCACTCCTAGGGATCAGTATCCGCTGCCATGTAAACAGCAACAGGGGGCTTCAGGTCACAGTTTCTGGCACTCCCATGGATCCGTATCCGCTGCCATGTAAACAGCAACACGTCAGGTCACAGTTTCTGGCACTCCCAGGGATCAGTATCCACTGCCATGTAAACAGCAACACGTCAGGTCACAGTTTCTGGCACTCCCAGGGATCAGTATCCGCTACCATGTAAACAGCAACACGTCAGGTCACAGTTTCTGGCACTCCCAGGGATCAGTATCCGCTGCCATATAAACAGCAACACGTCAGGTCACAGTTTCTGGCACTCCCAAGGATCAGTATCCGCTACCATGTAAACAGCAACACGTCAGGTCACAGTTTCTGGCACTCCCAATGATCAGTATCTGCTACCATGTAAACAGCAACATGTCAGGTCACAGTTTCCGGCACTCCCGATCTGAAGGGATCAGTATCCGCTGCCATGTAAACAGCAACACGTCAGGTCACAGTTTCTGGCACTCCCAAGGATCAGTATCCGCTACCATGTAAACATCAACACGTCAGGTCACAGTTTCCGGCACTCCCGATCTGAAGGGATCAGTATCCGCTACCATGTAAACAGCAACACATCAGGTCACAGTTTCTGGCACTCCCAGGGATCAGTATCCGCTCCCATGTAAACAGCAACACGTCAGGTCACAGTTTCTGGCACTCCCAAGGATCAGTATCCGCTGCCATGTAAACAGCAACACGTCAGGTCACAGTTTATGGCACTCCTAGGGATCAGTATCCGCTCCCATGTAAACAGCAACACGTCAGGTCACAGTTTATGGCACTCCTAGGGATCAGTATCCGCTCCCATGTAAACAGCAACAGGGGGCTTCAGGTCACAGTTTCTGGCACTCCCAAGGATCCGTATCCGCTGCCATGTAAACAGCAACACGTCAGGTCACAGTTTCTGGCACTCCCAGGGATCAGTATCCGCTACCATGTAAACAGCAACACGTCAGGTCACAGTTTCTGGCACTCCCAATGATCAGTATCTGCTACCATGTAAACAGGACGACTTTCTTAATTAGTAACACTTTATTTTTGTAACCAGACGGAATGGCCACATGAAGGATATGAGTGATGAAAACTTGAGTGAGATGGCTTTCTATTTCAACGAGAGCATCAGAACAGCGTCAGTTCCCCAGGATTGGGTGCACAGTTATTTAATACATCTTCCAAAACCAGGCAAAGATCATTCGGGACTCAGCGGTTTCAGTATTATCACTCCCCCGTGTGGGTTCCGGGGCCCCATTGTGGGGAAAACAAGAATAGACCCGCTGCTTCTCCAAAAGCATGTCGTAAGAGTCAACTAATTGGGAAGCTTCATTTGAAGTCGGAGTGCATCTGCCAGAGAGGCAAGGAACCAACTGTCTGTATTCAAGAGAATGAGATCTGTAAAACTACACGCAACACTCAGGTTCCAGAGCAGGACTGCAGTTCAGTAGTGGACGAGCAACCAGAACTTTCCGCCGGAGTGTACAGCTGGTGAACGCGAAGAAGAAGTATTATCACTCTTCAAAATACTTTTGTCAAGGTGCTTGAGAATATTTATTGTTGTTAAACTGCAGCCTTTTTTTTTAGAGAAATGAAAAAGCTTTTGCCAAGAGGTTTGGCAGATACTGACCAGGGAAAGATACCTGGTCAAATGCGGCCACGTTTGCCTCTGATGTTTGTGAGTGGTTCCAGCATAGACTGGTGACAGATGGTGGTGGCGACTTTGATCTTGAGGATACTTACAATAGTCAGATATGATTGTTTGATGTTTACGCTCATGGAGAAGGGGGTGTGTCCCTGGCTGGTGGCCTGAATAGCAGCTGTCGTGCATTCACGTAAAGTCGCTCTCCGCCTGGGCACATGGACCTCAGAAGCATACAATATCGTCCCGGTACTACCCCAGGGGTCGGCTCTGTGGCTAAGTTGACGCGAACGCTTCGTAATACCGGGTTCGATCCCAGCTGCGAGCCATGCGCCTTGCATTGGTTTCGACAGTGGTATCAAGAAAGCCGACCATCCAGAAAGCATTGGCAAACTACTGGACGTAAATTTGCCTAGAAAAACCAAACAACAGCCAGAGGCTGTTGGGGTTGGTTCTGCAAAGTCCTGTAAAGGATATGCAACTAACCTAACTACCCCAGGGTCCTCCAATTGCACAAGTTCTCTTCAATGTGTTTGCAAGCAGGATTGCAGAACTTGAAGTACCAGGTGTTGGAAGGATATTGACACTTGCAGATGATGTTCTTGCATATAGGTAGGGGAGGGATAGACAACAGATAGCACAAGAACTACCGGCAACTGTAGACAAAGTGACTGACTGGTGTGCAGAAATAGGTATTGTCATCAACTCAGAAAAGGTAGCTGTTTTATGGTGCGGTCTTGACAATTTAATTGTAAGAACTGATATTCCGAGTCTCACAATTAAGGACAGAAACATCAAAAGAGAAAGCAAATTGAGATAACCGAATATCACTTTCGATAGAAGCCTGTCCCTCAGGGATCACGTGAAGGCAGTTGCGGTAAAATACCATGAAAGACTCAATGCTCTCAAGATTGTGGTAGCAGTGGACATGGAACGAAGAATGCTGTTCACAATGTTCCAGCATGTGATCCTGATAGATTATGGACTTGGAATGCTTACCATATCACATTGTCAGCTGATTAAACTTGAACGCATACAGAATGAAGCCAAACGGGTAATTATGGCATGTTCAAGAGAAACCTCGATACTAATGCGATATATACTTGCACTGCCGACTATTACAGATGGGCTCAAAGTTCTGCAAGCGAAGTCCTATCTCAGTGTAGCTGCAGATAAGAATCACCTCCTGTGTGAAGAGCTAGACAGGGCTAAGGGTCACAGACTAAAAAGAGGAAGGTCTTTTCAAGCTTTATTCGGCTTAGTCACCTCAGAGACAGGTTTACAACAGCTTCCCCAACTGCGCAGTCGTTGCCTCCAGAACGTCATGTGTCTGATCAAACTGTTCGGAAGAGACTGCATGACGTTGGACATTGGGCACGACGACCACACAGAGGACCTGTCCTTACGCGTCGCCACCGCAAAAATCGACCTTTTTGGACAACCAACATCGCCCCTGACAGAGGACAGTCAGTGGGGACGTGTCTGGTTCAGTGACGTTTTTTTCTTCTTTTTATAGCAGCATCATAATAGACTGTGTAGGTTCTACCGTACCTTCCATTAAATACAGGTTTAGTTCAAAATTGTGTTAATGAAGCTCTGCTGCACGGGGATGGTGTAATGGCGTGGGAGGAAAATGTGTATATATATGTTCCTTTCAGGAGGTATGCGTTTATTATTTTGTTTAACAGTATACAAGCAGACTGCTACTGGAACCATTGGAATTGTAACTCTGCGCTCGTTGCTGAAGATAGGGACGGTGCGCTTATGGGAATGTCCCGAGTTCTGTGATATTGATTCTTAAAGAATGATAAACACCTGGGCGGGTCTTGCTAATCACATTCGCCCAACTCCCATTTCTCTGTGTAGCTCACTCAAGTAAAAAGTCAATAAAGTACCATTTCCCACGCATTCAGGCGTATTGGGCATATAGGGCTAGACCTATATTGTATAGATCTTGAAGAGTGATGTGGCCAGCATCACACCGGTCGCCTTTACTTCTCAGGACTGCATCTGGTACCCACCCACTCAAGGCTCGGAGCCAAGACCATCATTATCAAGTGCCTTGCCAACTGGTGTAGACGATCATACATATTCACAGATCACGGTCTTCGGTGTTCTGGATCAATTCCACTGATGATATTCCTCCATGCCACTGACTTAAGTCATTTCTCTTGGTCTGCCGCTACCTCTTCTGCCAGTGATCTTCCCAGTAATCACAATATTTCCCAATGCTCATTTTCTCATTACATGACCAAAGAACTTTGTCTCCTTCTTATTGTTGTGTATAATATTCTACTTTCATTGGCAATTTTCAGGCAACCATTGTTAGTTATTCTGACAGTCCATGGTATTTGCAACATTCTTCTCAAGAACCACATCTCACTTGCCTCCAAACGAGCCAAGGTAATTAAAAAAAAAAAGTCCGTCGTTGTCAGGACCTGAACTCCCAACCCGCATGCGAGCGTCTAAATGTAGCTCCATATATGTAGAATACTACTGTATAGAAAGATGAGAAGGCATCAACCAACAACAAAACTCAGACTTATGGGGCGTTATAAAGACACATACATAAAACTCTTGTGTTAATATTAAGCTATGCTGAATGGCTTATAATGTGTGCTTGAAACAGAGACCAAGTGTGTAACATTAAAGTCAACATCGATTTATAAGTAATTTTTATCTTTTATCAAGTTTATTTAAATGCTATTTTAAAAAAAATTACAAAAAATATAATATTATGAATAAAACTTAGCTAAATATAAATTTCCAATTATTTTGTGTCAAAGGAGAACGAGGTTGCTTTGAGAGTATTCAGAAGAAAAACAAACATGGCCGGCTTCGGGTCATCAGTTTGGTTGAGGTCTTTGCGACCGTTTTTCTCCGCACCCGCAAAGTCTCAGATAACGCCGCTGGCCGTGAGGTATGCATTGTTTGTCGATGTTATAATATTACATGTAACATTCCCGCCGAAGCAGGGGGTATTGAATGGAAGGTGCTGGAATATTTGTTTACACAGGTCGCTTGGTCGGCCAGCTTTGACCTTGACCCTGTGAGGTTGTCGGCGACCACTCGGGGAAGGAATGTCCAGGGGAGAGATAAGCGGCCACAGGCTGCATGGAACAGATGGTCGGCCGTGACAGACTTGTGGAAATTAAACAGCTTTGGTTGCTGTGAAAGTGGAAAAAGAAGCCAACTGACGTTTAAAGGTCACACCTACAGACATTGAAATGGTAGAAAACTTGTCTTCTGAGTGAGGAAAATACTAGGCAAGAGAGGCAGAAAAAGACAAAAGAAAGGTGAATGTGGAAAAGCCTAACCTGTCAAGCTGCAAATAATAATTTAAACAACACAGATTTTCCTAAAATAGTAGATGATAAAGAACAGGGTTTTTCAACTAAGTTTACTCAGGGGCCAACAGTTTGAAAATGGAGATTGTCATGGAACAGAGGCAGGAGCCATAGAGAACATTTGGCTATCCTCCGAATAACGGTCCTAAATTATCGAGGCGGAAATATACCCTTACAGGGCCTTAAGTCACGTGTCAGTTGCGCACTTCCGGGGACTATAACGCCACTGCCGAATTGAGAATTTCCGGGGACTATACCGCCACTGCCGAGAGTATTCCCCACTCCGCTCATGCGGCGTGGATTGGGGCTAAACTAGATGGCTAGGACTCACGAGCAAATAAAATGAAGGAAGCTGCAGGAGATGCGGTAGCTGCTGCTCGTGAGTCCCAGCCATCTAGTTTAACCCCAATCCATGCCACATGAGCAGCGTGGGGAATACTCGCGGAAGTGCGCAATTTAAGACGACTGAAGTGACACGTGACTGAGGCCCTGCCTCGATAATTTAGGATCGTTATTCCGAGGATAGCCGAACATTTTTACAACTGGTTATGATGTGCGAGCCACTTGCTAGGCCTCCTCTGCAGGTCTGATAAAGAGGATTGAATTGTCCATATGTCTTCTCTAGACCTATACTGAAGTACCATTATAATTACACTGACTATGTAAAATAATAAATGATGTAAGTTACTGTGCTGTTAATAAGTTAATAATGACAGAAGATTCACAAACAAATATATGCAGTCAAAACATACACCATAAACACACATACCACATGTATATTTCATATACCAGAAAAGTGAATTCCACTAGTACCTCATTCAAGTTCCTAAATCCCCAATAGAGATATTAATTTTATTGTTATTTAATTGTGAAAAGAAAATACCAGGGTTTGAAATGTTCCCCGTGTGGATTCCGGGGTCCCATTGTGGAGAAAACAAAAAATGAATTCACTGTCTTCCCCAACAAGCATGTCATAGGAGTAGACTAACTGGGAGCTTCTTTCAAAATCAGAGTGCTTGTGCCCGAGCAGCAAGGAGCAACCAGCTACATGCAAGTAAGCTAGAAAAACAGATGTACATGCAAAACTCAGGCCCTGACACAAAGCCAGATTCCAAATTGACGAGCAACCAGGACTTTCCGCCAGAGCCTACAGCTGGTGGACACAGAAGAAGAAGAAATACAGAAGGGAATGCAGTACCAATTATAGATCCAAGGAAACCTGCATCTGAGGTCACCTGAGGTCAAATTTGTGGCCTTCAGACGTGTGTGACTTTCTGCCTCATAAGATCTATGCAGACTGTTGGTTCCATTCCTCTCAGGCAGATGCATTCCAACTTCAAAGGAAGCTCCCAATTAGTGGAGTCTTAGACATTCTTTTGGGTGGGCAGTGGGTCAGTTGCAGCAGTTCTCAGTCTGTGGGTCACGACCCTTTTGTGGGTCAAACGACCCTTTCACAGGGGTCGCCAAAGACCATAGGAAAACTCATATTCACTGAAGTTATAAAGTAGCAACGGAAATAATTGTATGTTTGGGGGTGCCCACAACATGAGGAACTGTATTAAAGGGTCGCCAAATTAGGAAGGTTGAGAGCAACTGGTCTGTTGTTTTCCCTGCAATGGGACCCTGGCACTCACACACAAGGGGGGGGGGGGAATTTGGCTTAATGTGAGACTTAGTCTGCTACTTGAGGGAAAGACTTTGAGTAAGTAAACAAAAAAAAAAACTTCACAAGTCTGCAAGAATGTTGAAAAATAGACATAAGCTGTTAAGAGTTTCTGAGAATAGAGACAATGAAAATAAATAGTAATCGGAAAGGGGGGGGGGGCAGAACCCTGTATGCGTTCTGGGGGCTCCATTTTTATGTCCCGAGGAGGAAGGGGTGGTTTGGAAAACCCTCTGTCCCTTTCCAGTAGTCATGTCATAAAAGAAAACTAAATAGTTGTTGGCAGAAGTCAGTTGTTTGGGCTGAAAGGTGCGGGCATCACAGTTTAGCTGTAAACCACAGCATGCTAACTGACCTTTTAAAAAAAAGTGAATGCAAAAGAAGAAGTTAGGAGTTGCAAGAGAAGGCAAAGATGTTGCAAGGGATGATTGAACGACTGTTATATTAAATATAAAAAAAATAAAAACAGCAGAAGAATGTAGTTCTTATCATTTGATATGTGCAGATGCAATGATGACTGGATGCTCTTGGTAAGTTGGTCAAAGTTTCAACTTCATGGCAAATGGGGCATCTTATAACTGCTCTGTTCCCATGCCACAGGAATCACACAAAATGTACTTCACTGCCCCCTTTCTGAATTAGTGAATAACACATGAGTTCCACTAAAATTTAGAAGTTCACACATGCCAAGTAAATGCATAAGGCAGACACTCCTAATAGTACCTAAAACCTCATTGTCATAATAATAAATAATACTGGTTTATTTATACTGACAGATTTCGAAATATCAACACCACTTCTGCCTTACTGAAAGATCGGGACGATGATGACGACTCTGCTAAAGGCTGGTTCAGCAGACTCAAGAAGACACCTCAGCCTGAGCAGTCCCATTCCATGGCCTTATCTAGCAAAGAAACCGTCTATGAAATCCAGTGTAAGTCAGAGGTATCTGTTGGTGTTGTTGATTACACAATTTCTATGTTGTTTTATCAGACCAGTGACATTCTTTTTGCAGGTCCTCGACAGCTGTTCCAGGGACTTGCAAGTTGGTGGCAGTTGGAGAGGCATGCAGTAACTTTTTCTGGTGTTTTAAAATGCACCTGAAGAGAATATAGTGACCTGTCTGCAATGAAATATGTGTTTATGAAACCCTATATAAGCTTACTGTGTCTTTGAAACTCTGCATAAGCCTGTATATAATAAAACGCAGAATAAGTTTGTATATCTGTGTGACCTAGTATAAACCTATGTGTCTGTGAAACCCAGTGTAAGCCTGTGTGTCTATGAAACCCAGTATAAGCCTATATGTTTTTGAAACCCAGTTCTGCAGCTAAGCTTAGGATCTACTTCTGGACTCCCACCTGTTAGTACCATCTGGAATACAATCTGGAACCCTGGCAGGGAATTCAAACAGAAAATTATACCACAGTCTGACTAAAACTTTGGGGAGGGACTAAGTTGAAATCGTAAAATTTGACCATTTTGGGTTTCCGTACATAATTCACGATTATTCATAGTAGAAAACAGCTGTGCAAACGGGGTTTAAAAAGGAGTATGTTTTAAAGCTGTATTTCTGCATTTGCTGAAGTATGTATAACTTATTTATCGGAGTTTTAAAGCTCATTACATATGCAAAAACTTAAAAAAATTGTTTCTCCACTTGTAGTTGACTTAGAGACTTCATTTAAGTTGTATATTGTTCCGTTTTACAAGGCCTATACAATCAATTTGTATGGCTTACAGCCTAAAAGACAAATTTTCATTGGTCCGTTTATTGAAGAAATGCTTTGTTCAGCCAATCAGAGCACTCGTCTCATACAAAAACCTACGTCACTAGCAGACGCTAGTGACGCCATTAGTTGTTATGCGCTGAAGACACATTTAGTAAAGGTTTAGACAACAAACAGTGTAATCATGGGTAAAAGAAAGGTTAATAGAGGCGATAGACCAAGAAAACGTAAATTTCATGGGAATCAGTTCTCTGAGAAACAGGAACAAGAAGCTGGAAGTGATGACGTTAGTGGTTTTGATATAAACCGACCATCTACGTCTGCTTCTAAAATTAAACTAGGACATCAAACGTCGCAGACTGATTTTGATAAAGCAGAGGGGCTCACTGGTTTCCGATTTGTTGACATTCAGCTTCTTATTAACTTTGTTAATACTTTATTGTGCAGTCAGTGTAGACAACCTCTAGGCGAGAATAAGTCTAGTGTAACTGAAGATAGAAGCTCGCTTGCCTCGAAGTTCACTTTCCATTGTCAGTGTCAACATGAAGTTTCATTTATGTCCTCTGCAAAATGTGGGAAGACTTACGAAGTCAACAGAAGGTACACACTTGCTCTCTTTGCTATAGGAAGGAACTATATGCATGGCAAGAAATTTCTTGGCAATATGAACATGCCAACAAGTATGCATAAGAGCAGTTGGTCTCTTCACAAGAAGAAAATTCTTCATGCTACAGAGACTGTTGCACGCACAAGTATGCAGAGAGTTGCAGCTGAGATCAAGGAAAAGAAAGGAGAAGCCATAACAGTCTCCTGTGATGGTACATGGCAGAGAAGGGGCTTCCAGAGCAAAAATGGTGTGGTCACTCTTCTCACCGTGGATGGGCCTAACTCAAAAGTTCTTGACACTGCAGTTCTCAGTAATTATTGCAACCCTTGTGCAAAACATAAGAAGACTAAAACTGAGGCTGAGTTCCAGGCATGGAAGCTGTCTCATTTTCAGAATTGTGATAAGAATCACAGTGGATCTGCAGGTAGCATGGAACCAACTGGAGCACTGGAAAGGTTCAGGCGAAGTGAGCAGTTGTATGGTCTGCGCTATGTTTCTTTTCTTGGAGATGGAGACAGTAAATCATACACATCAGTTGCAAATGCAGAACCACCTGTGTATACTGATGTGGGTATTACAAAACTAGAATGTTGTGGGCATGTGCAGAAAAGAATGGGGCGACACCTTACAAATAAAGTCAATGAACTGAAGAAGGAGACGTTTATGCACAATGGCAAGAGTGTTCGGGGAATTGGTGGGAGGGGTTGTTTGACAAAAAAGTCAATTCTAAAGATTCAAGGACACTACGGTGCTGCTATTCGAAGAAACACCAACAATGTGCCTCAGATGCGAAGAGAAATCTGGGCCATATGGCAGCACAGAAACCGTGACCATATCAACTGTGGAGATTGGTGCCCTTCCAAAAATCAGCCTGCAGCAGATCCTGACAGAAATGCTTTCCCTCCCTATGTGTGTGAGGCCATCAGACCTGTCTTTGAAACACTTACCAGTGAGACCTTACTGTCAAAGTGTGCTCATGGAGGGACACAAAATACAAATGAGAGTTTTCATAATTCCATTTGGCAGAGATGCCCAAAGACTGGTTTTGTTGGAAGGCCAAGACTAACTCTTGCAGTTTATGATGCCACTGTGGTTTTTAATGATGGTAAGAGGGGTAGGATACCTATATTTGAGAATCTAGGGATGCCTAGTGGACTCTATACCAGACTTTGTTTCGGTGAGCTGGATAGAACAAGAATAAACTCAGCAGCTACAAAATTATCACCGAGTGTACGGCAAGCGCGGAGAATACTGGCTGTCATGCATGACAAAGACAAAGAGGATTATTACCTTGCTGGTGCCCACGAGTAATCCAGGTTAATTTTACTTCATAGTTCACATCTTGGGACATCACACAAATTATATAAATAGCTTATGTGCCAGATTTGGTTGACTGACTGACATTTTAAATAAGTTAAAACTTTCAAGGCCGTTTTCTCAGAATCATGTTTTCGCACACGTGTGTTACTGATGTCAGGATAATTTCAAAACTATTGGGCCAAATTACATAAAATTTGGAGGACATGCTCTTCAGTAGATTCTGTTTGAAATGTGCCATTTGTAAGGGCCCCTCACTTGTGGTCATCTTTTAACTTCAGTAATGATTTTATGAAACTGTTGAAAAATTTTGGATATCAATATAAGAAAACCTAACACAGATACAGAGATGACAGAGCTTCAGATTAAAGCTTAACTATATCTGAACAGCTACACAAACTTTCAGCTGCATACATTGAACAGTTTTTTGTAAGGACTGACATTGCTACTGCAACAAATTTACCCATCACCGAAATAGATATCTTCATCAAATGGAAATAAGTATGAAATAAACATATGTAACTTTATTTCTCTATGATTTATTGTTTGTATGATAGATCAGGAAGGTCCTTACAAAATTTGATAAAGATCTGATCATATTTAGATATCTTTAACCATTGGCAAAAACTTGCATAATTTATGATTTTCCAGCTTGTTCCCTCCCCTTAAGTCTATATGTCTATAAAACCCAGTATAAACCTATGTGTCTATGAAACCCAGTATAAGCCTATGAATCTGAAACCCAGTAAAAGCCTATGCGTCTATGAAACCCAGTATTAATGTGTCTATGAAACCCACTATAAGCCTAGTCAGAACTGTAAAGTGAATATGCATGCAACATTCAGGTTCTGGAACCTGACTAGAGTCCAGAAGTGGACGGACAACCAGAACTTTCCACTGAAGTTTACAGCTGGTGAACAATAAGAAAAAGAAGATGATGGACTTGTCCTGAATGCTGTTGTGTTGAATTTTTACTCAGAAGACATGTTAACTGTCAGGTGGGACCCTAGTATAACTGCTGTGTGATTGAGCATAATTTCTGGGGTTTGATTCTCAGCCGTGAAATGATAGTTCTGCATCATTTAATGTTGAAGAGGGAAAAACATTTGTTATACAGTTCTGCAGTTTCTTTTATTATGAATGATGATGTTAATTCTAAATAATGTGGACAGACACAATACATTGCACAATTTATTACTTGGCATATTTTGCTGTATCTTGTCATATGCATTAATTCAGAGTTTTTTTTTTTTTTTAGTATCCAGAAGCCATGAGTTGTTAACCCTTAGGCTCGGTATTATGGATATCGCAACATTTTGGGCTTGATTTCATTGTAAATACTGTAAATCTGGGAGAAAATGTGGCTTTCCTGCCTACCCCCAGGATTGAACCTGGACCACAAGGAGTTCATCACCCTGTCGACTTGCTAATATTTATCTGCTGGAAATCCAGAATCAGTCATGTGATTACCATGGTAACTTCAAATTGATCATGTGATCTTTCTGTTTACATAATATAGGAGAGTAGGAGTTTTATTGATACAGCCTCGACCACTTTTAGCAAACGTCTGTTCAGTATGTGGTTAATAATTCTGAAAGCACAATCTTGATCAGCTACGTTTCCAGAGACAAACAAATGGCGTCCTATCAAAGAAACAAGGTTCTCTCTTCTTGGCTGATCTTGATGCAGGATCTCTAGTCAGTAGTGTATGGAGCCATTTAGGGTGTTCTGCTACTCTGATTTCAAGCTGTCTCTCCTTTTGACCAATTTAAGTTAACACATTTGCTTGACTGTGGACTCCCCATTATTTAAATTTACAATTGGGAAACATTGTTTTTTTTAATGATGTTAATGTCTTAAATGTATTCCAAACGAGTCACTTCTTGGCATCGCTGTTTCAGTTCATGCCGTCAAACCAGAGTACATGGAGGAGTATCTGAATCAGTTGTAAGTTATTGTGTCTTCTCATTTGTTTCTCTTCATTGTCTGGTTTAGTTTTTGGAAATCTCCATGTGAGTTCTGGGGCCCCTTTGGAGGGGGGGGGGGGGGGGGGGGGGAAGACCTACTGCCTGCTTAACAAGTGTCGTAAGAGTCCACTATTTATGGGTTTTCTTCAAGGTTGTGATGGATCTGCCCGAGAAGCAAGGAACCAATAATTTGCATACATATAAGACAGATCTGTTTATGCTTCCGCATGCAGAACTCAGTTCTAAAGGGTAAAGTCCAGAAACAGATGAACAACCAGAACTTTCTACCGGAGTTTACAGCCGGTGAATGAGAAGAAGAAGATCATTACACATTGACATTGTCTTGGGTTATGAGAAGAAAGAGTGGAATATATGCTCCAACTGGAAACTATCAGTTTGCACATCATTGGAAGAAATACATTTTTCTTCTTCTTTTCTCTGATCCCTGTTCTGCTGCCTTTCAGCATCACATTTGGAAATGGCATCTGGTGCAAACATTGGTATAAGCTGCTTAGATGGAGGACCTCTAGATCTGCTTCTGTTGTGTCTAAATGACCAGGTTGTCAGTAGTTCACTATCTTGTAGTCTTTACACATGTCTGAATCATTTGATCTTTTGATGTAGTTTAGTGACAGTAGTCAAGACAAATTATAAATACAATCTTTATACCGACATTAGGTTATCAATGTCAGACTTGGACATTAACAAAAGAACACGAGAGAAGACTAACCACCTGTGAAATGAGATGTTTGAGAATGGCTGCGAATAAAACCAGAAGAGATCGAGTGAGAAACGATGTGATTACAAGAACTATTGGAACCATACCCATCGTTAAATTTATTGAGAAGCAAAGAATGAAATGGTTTGGTCACCTAATGAGAATGGAACCAACGATGCCAGCATCAAGAGCATAGCCAATGAAAATCGAAACATCAAGAGGCAGGGGAAGACCAAAAAGAAGATGGATTGAAGGAGTCACGGACAACTTGAGACTTCATAACATCACGGCATATAAAGCGACTGAGCGCGCCCTGGCTCGATTGCCGATCATCTGATAGACTGCGACGCCTAGCGGCACAAGCAGATTTTGACAAAAGAAGAAGAAAGAAGTCAAGATAACTACTTGATTGTAGAATCTGTATATTTTGTTGTACCCATTTCACAGCTCAACCTTTCAACAACTGATGCAAGATAAGGGCACTGGAGCGGAACTGGTGGGCAGCTTTACTGTAGAAATTGGAGAGCAGGATGAAGCAGGTGAGTCTTGTGGCTCATCAGAGTGTTAATTTAGTCTTTTCATTCTTTTGAGCCAGACCTATCTGTACAATCTTCTCACTTGTTTGTAAGACTTAACTTTACAGTCTTCTCATTCCTGTGTAGGACTTAACTATACAGTTTCACTCCTGTGTAAAACTTAACTTTACAGTCATCTTATTCCTGTGTGAGACCTAACTTTACAGTCTTCTCAATGTTCTCTGCAAGACTTACTTTATTGTCTTCTCATTCATCTGTGCAAGACTTTGTATACAGACATTCTTCTGTGCAAGACTTTGCACTTCTCATTCTTCTGTGTAAGACTACTTTTTTCTTTCTTCTTTGCAAGACTTTACTTTTTTCACTCTTCTGGGCAAGACTTAACTGTACAGAAGTCTCATTCTTTTGTGCAATACTTAACTCTTTTCATTTTCTCTGCGTGACTACTTTTACAGTAAAAAAAAATAACTGCTGCTAAACAAAATTAAAAGTCTATGGTTAAACACCAGCAAGGATATGAAAGTCAGAATGTTGAGGGCATTATCTTCACTATAGCAACATACGGATATGAATTTATAACCTGTCTCACAGTCATTAAGGAAGAAAATCAAGGATTTTTAAGCCGAAAGGCTACAGAAAGATTCTTAGAATAACATAGACCAAGAAAACAATTGCTGACACCCTAAAAGATGTTAACATCAAGAAAGCTTGGTGTCAGATGTGTTCTTTGCCGTTTTTTTTTTCTCACTAGCAATTCATACCGCAACAGATATATCAGTTGTAGGACCACCATTAACTTTTCTTTGTGTCTTGGCTGGCGCTTGTTTCAGTTCACATCTGGCGATATGATGGAGGCTACCCTGTGTTAAACAATGCAAATACTATTTACAGGACAGATTCGGTGAGTTGTGTCTTACCTGCCTGGCAGACAGCAGTCAGGTATAGCTGTGTTGCTTAGTTAGCATAGGTTGTTTTTGTGTGTTTTATTTACCAGTATCTTACTTGATGGCACCTTTCCGTCTTTCCAGATCATCATCATCATGTGCCCTGCCAACTGGCATTGGCACTCATGTGTCTCCACAGATCATAATCCCTGGTCACCTGAAACAGTTCTCTTGATTATTTTCCTCCAAACCATCTTTCAGCCCATCCAGCATCAGCTCTTTTTTTTCCACTGATCTTTCCAGCTGTCACGATGTTCTCCAATGCCTCTCTTCTCATTATGTAGCCAAAGAACAGTGTTTGACCCCTTCTTATTGTTTCCAGATGGTAGTGTTATATTGTGCTGTAGGGAGGGATGATAATCGCAGCCTGTGGTTGGTGATTTGTACAAGAAGTTCAAGATTGGGGATGCAGAACTTTTTGCCTATGTGACAGGATCTCACAGAGAGATCCCAGGTTTGATCATTTGGTTTTCTAGTGGAAACCAAGCTGTGCAGAACGGTGGAAGTCGTGTGTTGCACCACTGCCTTCGTAGAGGTTGCTGACCATCTTATCTGAAAACTGTCGGCAGGGAGAATGAAAAAGAAGAAGAATTCCAGTTTTTCTCTTCTCCTGACATGTCCCTATAATATTGATTGTCCTCTTATGCTGGGGGTAATTCCTTCACTTCTCCTGACATGTACCTATAATATTGATTGTCCTCTTATACTGGGGGTAATTCCTTCACTTCTCCTGACATGTACCTATAATATTGATTGTCCTGTTATGCTGAGGGGTAATTCCTTCACTTCTTATAACATGTCCCTATAATATTGATTGTCCTGTTATGCTGGGGGTAATTCCTTCACTTCTTCTTACATGTGCCTATAATATTGATTGTCCTGTTGTGCTGAGGGCAATTCCTTCACTTCTCCTGACACAAATACTGCTCTTTAAATTAATATTAGGGAAGCAGAGCTTCTGAACCACACACGTGCCAGGAGCAGGGGCTTACAATGGTCAAGACCTATCTACACATCTCCATGGTCATCTTAGAAACAGGTTCCCAATTGGGACCCTGGTCAGCACAGATAGGATTGACGTATCTTTCAGATTTGGAGTGCATCTGTCTGAGAATCAAAAAACCAACATTCTGCACACAAGTAAACCAGATCTGTAAAACGGATGTGGATACTCAAGTCCTGGAACAAGACTACTGAAGTCCTGAAGTGGACGAACCAACATGATTTTCTAATGGAGTTTGCAGCCACTGAATGTAAAGAAGACTGTAGCTAGATTTATGTGTGTGTAATTATGTAAGTGTAATATGTTTTCTTGGCAGGACTTTCGAGAGTTTCGTAAGCAGAGAAATGCAATGTTGAGGTCGAGGAGGAATCAGATTATGCTGGCCTTCAGCTTTTGGCCTCCGATCCAGCCCAGGCCTCCCTCCAATATATATGAGCTGAGGAGCTATACTCTGAAAGTAAGTACACAAGTCTTCTTGTTCTTCTTCTCGCTATCCGTTTAATTTCAGGGCCAGGTTAAAAGTAGACTTCTGAAGCTAGCATTGGTGTGAGCTTTTACAGTTTGCTGGTTAAATCTTCAGGTTGAGAATTGTTCTGGAGGATTGGGGGGAAAAACCAACCGGTTGTGTTGTGAAATTGAAATCCCCAGAGAAAAATAAATTTTGAGAGAGCAGAAAACATACTTCTGCAACTAACTTTGGTGTGTGCTTATACAGTTTGCCACTTAAGTTTTCAGGGATGAACATTATTTTGGATGGCTAGGACAGAAAACCAAAAAATGAAACACTGAAATTGGAATCCACAGAGTAAACAAAATGTTGGGAGTGCAAAAGACATGGTAAAGTAAAAGTAAAGATCCGTTTTCATGCCTTTAGGCGCATCGAGCATATGCGAAGAGCACCCATATTTTTACTCACCAATCGGCACTAGGTGGGTAATGTGGTCAGCATTACGTTGCCCGTCTTTACTTCCCCAGGACATACACCTTGGTACCCATTTTAGGCTGGGTCTACCTGCGACGCTCCAAACCATGATAAAAACCCAGGCAGCCAGCAGTGCGTTTCTATCGTGGTACGTTGGAATTACGAGTTGGACTCGCAACACCTAAGCCACAGACGCAGCGTAAAAGACATGTCTCTGCTTTAATGCATGCTTATGGAGGCTGCTGTTTATATTTGGTAATGTCAAGCATTATTTTGGAAGCTTTCCAGATTTTGCTGGGACTGACCAGTTTTGGTGTACACATAAAGGTAAAGTCGGGAGATGTGAACCAGCGTCATTGCACATATTTATAAACCCATAAGTGCTCTGCCACCAGTACGGACAGCTGATAAGAGTTGTCTGCCTGTGACGCCGTTAGCACGTCACTCTGTAGCTACAGCGACATTCCTCTATTTACTCCAGAGTGTCAGCTCTGGTACCCATTTCCTAGAGGCTTGGTGAACCCAGAGAACTGCCCGGTTTCGAACACCGACCGTGGGCTGCAGCGAGTCGCAGCTGGATTTGAAAGCGAGCCTCTTATCGACTGCGCTAATGTGGCACCATTGGTGTACATGGGACAGTGAAGGAAATTTTGTTTGATTTTTGCTGGCACAGAAACTGGTCATTTGTTGGATGATCTGTCTGAGGTAATGTTAGAACCTCGACTAACAAATTTGTTTGTTTGTTGGTGTACTGGGACAGAAAACCAACCAGTGGTTCAATGGATCTGGAATCCGCAGAGTAAAAAGAAATGTTGGGAGACCAAAAGACATACTGAGAAAAGAATTGTAAAATAAGGAACCATCTTCTATGCTTTTGTCTGGAAAGTTGCTTTGGGATATTTTGTTTAGGCAGAGTTAACCTGGCAGGCATATACTGCATATATTTTGTTGCCTGCTCGAAGCTATTGGGGTTAAATCTGCATTGCATTAAGTTGCAAAAAGGTCAACGAAGCCTAAAATGGGTATCTTGTTGAGCTGTGATAATTAAAGACCGCAGAATGATGATGACCACATGACTCATCTAGTGCCTATTGGATTAAAGCATATCTACATAACAGAAGAGCCCGGGTACAGGTTGATGGTTTTAAAAGTAAAAAAGTTCTACTGCGACAAGGCGTCCCTCAAGGTGGTGTCCTGTCGCCCACACTTTTCCTTTTATTTATCAACGATCTGGTTGCTGAGATACCAAATGGAATCAAAATGGCAATGTACGCCGACGACCTGGTACTGTGGTGCACCAATGAACATGCAACGATAGCCACAAAACAGGGTTCGTAGTGGACCGGGAAATCGGGAAATTACCGGGATTTTTTTCGTTGACCTTGAACCGGGATTTTTAGCTTATAAAAGACATTCCGACCTTGAAAAGCCGTGAATTTTGACCGCGGCAATGAAATCGTCAGAAATCCTGTGTTTTTCAGCACAGGCAATTTTGGGGGAGCCATTTGGCTTTTTTGGCCATTTGGCTAGTTTTTAGCTACTTTCGTTGTATGGTCGTTTCAGGTGTGAGGGCAGCTGATTATTGGCTATTTTCAGCCGAAATGGCTTGTTATAGGCCAGGGGAGGGCGGGCTGTGTTGCAGATCATGAATACATGCAGACAGCAGCGGTGTGGGCATGGGGCGGGAAGTAGCAGATTCCGTCTCGCGTGTGTGTGTGTGTGTGCCTTTGTTTCTAGCAAGTCGGGCAGAATGAACAGTATAAATCGTTTATGGCTGTGGTTTCTAGAAAGGATTACATTGGGAGATGGTGGGGCTCGGTTTAGTTGTATTTATAAATAGAGTCGCCGTGGTGGGGGCTAAGCACGGCCTTCTCTATTAATTAGAGATGGCATTGGGGCTAAGCAAAGTGACTGCAGCTGGATTTCCCAGTTCTATTTTTGGCCTGGATTTATCTTTACAGTGTGTTTGGTGATCAATATTGTAATTCCCCGATATTCCGTCTCCTGCGTTGTCTCTAACCCTCCCTTCTGATCTTCATCTTCTTCTCTTTCTCTCTATCTTTCCTTTTACTCTCTCATTTCCTGTCCCCCTCCCCCTTTTTCCTATTTTATTTCTTGTTTAAATGTTTAGTAAATGTGCGGCTCCATAACTCTTCCTAGCAACTCAAGTACACAGGAAGTTGTATTAAAGGGGGGGGGGGGGCATTCTGTGGGAACATGGTAGATATTTTCTTTTGATGTGTTTGTTTTCCTAGCGGCCTTAATCTCTGTCCATCTCCCTTCCCGCCCCCTCACATTTTGTCCTACCTGTTCCTCACTCTCTGCCTGTCTGTGTCACTGCTTTCCTCTCTCTCTTTCTCTTTGTATTTGCCACTCTCCCTCCCTCTCTCTCTCTCTCTCTCTCTCTCTCTCTCTCTCTCTCTCTCTCTCTTTCTTTCTCCATACCTTCAGTTGGTGTAGAAGGTTATGTGTTGCCTAGTGCAGAACATTTCATGTCCAACAGCTCCCCCCCCCCCCCCCCCCCTCACACACACATTAAATATGTGTGTACTTTTAAAAACACATTTGCTGTCACCCCCCCCCCCTCCCCCTTTTCTCCTCCCACATTGATGACACCTAGGGGAGGGAGTGCATCCCTTCCTGCTACCTTCTTCCCTCTATATCTGGTCTTATTTCTTACTCCCTTCTTTCTCTCCCTGTCTCATTCCCACTTTATTTTCTTAAATTTTATTCTCTCACCTCCTCTGTCTCACCCTTACCACCTCAGCCTTCTACACCACTTTCACCACCTCCTCTCTCCCCTCCTTTCTGTAATTGGAAAACCAGAAATAAAACGAAGTCCACTGCTGCCCTGACCTATTTATGTGTCTGACCTATTTATGTGTGTGGGTAAACTTCTCTATTTTCCACCAGTGGTGGGTGGGTTGGGATCCCCTGGACTTTTTTTTTTTTCTTTATAAAATGACCTTGGCTCTCAGGTCACCAGGCTTAAGTGTAAGAAATTGAATTATTGTTGTCACACACAGATAGGGCAAGCAAGGGGCAGTAGGGGTTAGCACTGTTGTTTTTGGATTACGGCCACATTCACATTGGGAGAGGGTAGGAACCGGGAAAAGTGGCCTCACTTAGAGATTTCCTAATTCTATTTTTGGCACTCATTGTTCTTACACCCCCACCCCCACAACCGTGTCTTACCTTTCTTCTCTCACCCCTTCTCTTTCCTTTGATCTTCTACTGTTCTCCTTTCTCTCTCCATTCTTCCTCTCTTCCTTTCCTTGCCCCTTCTCCTGTCCCATCTCTTCTTTGTCTCCGCTTCATCCTGTCTTTTCATTTTCTCTAGATTTCCTTACCCGCTCCCCTCTCTCATTCTCCCCCCCCCCCCCCCCCCATTTTTTTACTGGTTCATCTACGTATTTTTTTGCCCCATAACTACCTTTTCCTAGTGGTTGTGTCCACTACACTTGAAATTGTGTTGGGGGGGGGGGGGAGTAGGTGGCTGTTTTTTTTCTTTGATGTATCTTGTCTCCCTTCCTGCCCCTCTCTCTTAATCTGTGTTTGTCACTGCCTTCCTTACCCACCTCTCTCTCTCTTGCTTTATGTCTGTTTGCCTCCCTTCATCACTTCCTCTTTGTATACCTCCCTCCCATTCTCCTGCTCTGCCTTTTTTCTCTTTCTTTGGTTCTCTCCCTCTGTCTGCTTGCCTCTCTGTGCTGTCCCTTTGTCTCTCTCTCCTTTATGTCTACATCTCTCTCTGCTTGCATCTGCTTCTCATCCTGTCCGTTCTCTCTCTCCCTCTGTCTCCCTTCTTTCAACTCTTTGTCATATTTTCCTCCTTCCATATCTCTGTTTAGTTCCCTTTTTCCTTCTCTTTTCATCTGCCCATCTCTGTATCTGCATTCCCTCTTTCTGTATTTGTCTCCCTCTCTGTCTTTTGCTGTTCCTTCCCCACTTTTCCTCATCATGTCTCCATCCCTCCCTCTCATTTTTTCCTCCTTCCCCAGACTTCTTTTCCTTCTTTTCTCTACCTTCATCTGTCCATCTTTACACTGTCTCTCCCAGCCTACCTCGGCATGTGTCTTCCTCTCTCTTCATGACTCTCTCTCTCTCCCCTAACCCTCTCAGGTACCAGGTCCAGAACAGACAGGACTTCAGTTTGCTGCCATCTACCACCAAGCCCTAAACAAAAATTTCAAACACTATATCAAGCTCAGGGGCCGACCAACACGAAGATGGGCACAGGATATAAGTGACTCCTTGAGTATAAAAAAGTACATGAGGCGGGAGAGCTGGTGAGAGACCGAGGTTTTTTTGTCAGGACAAAGGAAATGCTACATGATGATGATATCTGTGCTGGTATACCAACACATGTGGCACAAATGAAGTACCTTGTGTGCTCAGTACACCCTTGAACAAGGCAAAAATCTTGTTTCAGTATTACACCGAGACAACCTTGAAAAAACTAAGGAGACTTTGAAAAAGACCTTGAAAAGCCTTGAAAATGATTGGTAAATTTAGCTATGAACCCTGACAAAAACACTACAGCGGGCTACAAATGCACTTGGGGCATGGGCCAATAGATGGTGTGTCAGCATCAACACAGACAAATGTAGCACCACACTATTCACCCTCTCCCCAAAGCAAAAAGCCGGCACCATCAAAATAAACGAAATACCCCTGAGAGATGATAATGAGCCCACATACCTAGGAGTCACATTTGATGACAGGTCGACATGCAGAAAACATATCAACAAGGCAGCAACCAAAGCCAGGAGGAAGACAGCAATTCTAAGAAAACTAAGTGGAACCACATGGGGAGCAGATGGGAAAATACTCAATAAAGTGTACAAGCAGAGCATACTTCCACACTTGGAATATGGGTCAACTGCATGGTGTTCAGCATCTAGTACTACATTAAAGGAGTTAGACAAAGTGCAAAATCAAGTGCTCAGAGTCATCACAGGAGGGATGAAATCAATTCCCATATTAGAAATGGAGAAAGCTGGGAAAACACAGGCACTGAGAGAACGCAGAGATACAAAGTTGCAAATACAAGCTGAAAAGTTCCTCAGTATGCCAGATCACCCGATGGAAAATAGATTTAAGAACCTAGCCTTGGGACGGTTAAAAAGAAGCAGCTTTATACACCAAGCAAAAAGAATATGTAGACAAACTCCTGACCTTCCAGAAATTGGCTGCCCACTTAAAAGTATTCCGGAACAAACCCCATGGAGAGAAAAAATGTAAACTAACGGTACAAATCCAGACAAATGTGAAAGGGATATTTGACAAGAAAGAGCAAGATAGTGTACAACGCAGAATGGCCACCCTCAGTTATATTGATGAAGAATACCCACAAGAACAATGGGTCAGAGTCTATACAGATGGGTCCGCAGAAAGTGCAGTTAGAAATGGTGGTGCTGGAGTGTACATCGAATTCCCAGATGGTACTAGGGATAAGTCCAGCGTACCAACCGGGAAGTACTGCCATAACTATGATGCAGAAACCCAGGCTATTAAGATAGCTACAGAGAAACTGCTAAATACCAACCTTGGCTTACAGTATGTGGTAATGCTCACAGATGCTAAATCAGTACTTGAAGCACTCCAGTTTAGGAAACTACCAGAATTGCAAACACTGCTGACACAACTCAGCGCTCAGCGAAGAGTCGTAATGCAGTGGATACCGTCTCATTGTGGAGTGCCTGGAAATGAGAAAGCTGATCAACTGGCAGGGGAAGGTGCGAAAAAAAAGAGCAGCCAGATGTACCAGTCACATACCACCAAAAGAAAAGAATCATTAAATCGATCAGGAAACCACCAGCCCCAGCACAAGACGACTATTTTATTATGGACAGACCAGAACAAGTCATTATCTTCCGCCTCAGAACAGGGCACAACCGATTACGTAACCACATGTACACAAAATTCAAGATAGGTGTATCAGCCATGTGCACCTGTGGAAATGTGCCCCAGACCGCAGAGCATGTACTCCAGGACTGCACCGATTTTGACACATTAAGGCAAACCTTTTGGCCAGAAAGAACAACAGTGGAACGTAAACTCTATGGACCACTGAATGAACTAACAACGACAGTGAAATTTATACAAGAGACAAAACTACTGATATAGATAACTTATTTCAGGCGAACGAAAGAAGAAGAATCTAGTGCCTATTGGTCTACAAAAATATGAACTCAGCATCCTGTGCCTGATGCACTTCTAGTGTGAAAAGGGTTCTTAATTTTACTTTTGTAGACACTTCACTAAAAAGCATCAGATGAAATGGCTTGTTCATCTCACAAAAATGCTGTGGTACCAGCTGTCACAGGGGACCACATTGGAGAAATATGGTTACAGAGCAAGAGGTGGACCACACACGACATGGAATGATCCCTAAGACTTTGTTAAGTTAACTCGGGAAGAGAAGTGGAGTTAGTTGAGGAGATTTGCTTGGGGAAAGTTGCTTTGAAAGATTTACTTAGGTAGATTAGTTATGAAGATTTACTTGGGTAAAATGGATTTACTTTGGGTTGAGGGCGGGGCATGTTTGGGTTTGCCAAGAATACTGTCGTATCAATTTTTGTGTGTGGTGACATTTACCATAATTTGTTTCTGCTGTATTGTCAAATTTGTTTTCTGCAGAATACTAATATTTATCTGTTTTTGCTTTATTTCTATAAGGCCACATTGTTTCACATGGTCATTATGAGAAAAGTATAATTTAGAAATGTTAAAGAGTTAATTTAGAAATAATGTTAAGATATGAACATTTAATGAAGTTGTTGAAGTAAGAGAAATGTCTGGACAACCACTGGTATCAAAAGTCATAAGACAAAGCAGATGGTGCTGTATTGGGCACATCTTGAGAAGGAGCAAGCAGAGAATCACCCAACAGGCACTAAAACGGGAAACAGATGGACAGAGCAAATGAGGATGTCAGGGAGAAACTGTAAATTATTTAGCAAAGCCAAAAGGTGCTGTCCTGGGCACATCTTGAGAAGGAGCGAGCAGAGAATCACCCAACAGTCATTGAAATGGGAAATAGATGGACAGAGTAAAAGAGGATGTCTGGGAGAAAGTAAATTATTTAGTGAAGCCAAAGGTGCTGGAGTGGATTCCATCCATGATGTCAGAAGGATTGCGTAGCAAAGAACAGAATGGAGGGCTGTATTGTGATTCCCATTGACCTGTAGCTGCATAACAGGATGGTAAAGATGATACATATTTATAGAAGTTTTGTTTCTTTACCTCATTTTGTTGTTTGTTTTGTTTTGTTTTTCAGCCAGGGACAATGTATGAGTGGGGCAACTGCTGGTAAGTTTATATGACTTTGTTGTCTCAGCTGCTTAGTTTATTGAGGTTTCTAACGACTTGTATCTCAACAGTTATTGATGGTGGACTGAGAGAAATCTCTAGAAATGAACATTTTGAAGATGTTTAATTGTATCTTCTTGAGCTCCTGCTCCGCTCATGAAGCATACTTTTTCAACCTGCTCATTTAAGATGCTTTTCTGTTTACTCTGTGCTGGTTAAACGGTTAAGAATACAGGCTGTCATGCCAATAACCTAGGTTCAAATCCTCAGTAAGGTTATGTGTTTTTCTGTGGGGGCAAAAATAAAATAAAATCTTAACCTGCACAGAACATGGCGACTACACAAGTTGTCCTAAATCTTTAGGCCCAAAAACCTCCAGTGGTAAGTGACAGTATTGAAAGTTTTTAAAATAAAAAACTATTTTTCTGTGTACCTAAAACACCCACACGTATAAGATGAGTCCAGTTTACAAAATAAAATAAAAATAAAAACAGTATGCAGGAAACCAACTAACAATAATAAAGCAACACAGAACTGGTGTTGTCAGTCACTGCATGATGTGGGATTTACTGAGGAGTGGATCCGAGCACTTATGGATTGGATGGTTCCAAGTGTATGGAGGATAATCTGTCGACTAATTGGTACTTCTTCTTAAAGTCCATGCTGTGTGGCGGCAGTCATTTCTATCCACAACCTTCTGTTTCATTTGCTTTCAGTCAACTCATGACACAGATGATCCTCCATCCTCCCTGCCATGATGTCAGACTGTTCAGCATCTATTCTCTCTGTCTCCCTCTGCCTCTTCTCCCCCTCCAACTTTCCTACTGTCACGATGTACTCCAGTATTTCCTACTCACCACATGACCAAAGAATTTAGATTGTCTCTTTTGGATGTGGGCAATCAGTTCTCTTCGTATGTCAGTTTCTTTCAAGACATCCTCAACACACTTCTCTTCTGACCAGAGTATTTTCTCATCATTCATCTAAAAAAAAAAAAAACATCTCCGCAGCTTCCAAAAATGTTTTGACCCATTTACCAACTGTCCATGATTCACTTATAGGATTTATATAGCTGTTAAAAATTCTCTTTCTTGTCTCAGTTGACAAAGAAAGATTGCACAACTGGTACAGTTGAACACAATTTACGTTGTGATGATATATTGCTGTATTTAGGTCATGTATCCTGTTCCATTACTTCTGTTTTGCTTTAAACGTCTAAAAGGAACTTTTTTAATGTAGTCAGCAATAATTACTTCACATTTAGTTTGCAGTCTGTTTTTAAAACACCAGGAGTCTGTTAAATCCTGGACAGACTTTCAGCTTTGACCTCTTGTCCTACTAATTTCACCTCCTCACCCACAAATCCAGGGCCAAAGGAATAAAGTTTCGTCAAACAAACAATGAGCCAGTTGCAGGTTTTTTCACACAGATAGGCAATTTATACTGTGTAGAGCATATCTGGGGTAAGTTTGCTGGACCTTTTGGCTGCAGACGTTCAAGCTGGCATATGATTTGCCTGCATTCATGTGTTGAGTAGTTGCTGTTTTACCAACTAATTCCTGACTAGATGGGTTGGCAGTTCATGCATGAATACATGTTGTATTTTATCTGGCTGGAGTATTAATTGTAATCCATTTACTAATTTTACCTAACAAGAATGCTTTAATACATTTTGTGTATCTGAACTTTTCAGTAGATTTGGAACATTGCTTTTAAGATGTCATGAATATTTAACATTGTTTTCTCGTCATCTGGGCATGGCCTAAAATACTTTTTTATTTTGCGCAGTCATTTTTCAAACTAAAATTAGTAATTCTTGCAGTAGTAGTGGAAAATTAAAACTAGAGTTTAAATTTGTCAGGACTGCTATACATTTTTTGTTCTTATCTAGTTATTAGGATGATATGCCTCTTAGTGCTTGTAGTAAATAGTTGTACCTTGCGATGATTATTTTCACATTTTTTTGCAAGAAAATATCTGTATAAAAAATTAAATAGGAAAAAACAAATTAACAGGGAACAACTAAATTTTACAATTGCAGAGGCCTAAAGAAATAGAGAAATAACATTAAGAAAGAAAGACGGAAAGAACAACTAAAAGATAAACAGGATGTAAAATATTCATGGCATATTAAACACAATTATTTGATTCATGCTTTATTGTGTTGCTGTGGTTGAGATAAAAAATAGTGAGCCCGGCATGCATTTTTGTTTCATAGAAATGTCTGTTGGTTAGTTAATTTCATCTTTGACATTTTTTAAACTAGTAAATGCACATTAAATATTCATGGCATGTTTCGAATCATTGAAAAGCTTTGTTTTGTGCTGTGGTTGAGATATCAACAATGGGCCTGCCTGTGCATTTTTTGTTGTAAAATGTTGATTGGTTGTTTGAATCAGTGTCTTTGAACTTGCGACTTTCTTGAGTATGACCAAACATGAGGAGGCTCATCCTGGGATGCTTGGGGTGTCTAGTAGAGAGCCAATAACGCATCGGGTGTTTCTCGGGACTGAGAGGGTTAAGAAGATTGGGATGTTTAGACCCAGTTTGATATTTGCCTGTGCTGTGGATTTAATGCATTGTGCTGGGATCATCTTCTGGGGATCTGCAGGCGAGGCTGTGGAGCATTTGGGGCAGTGTCTGTTTATAGTGAAAATGATTTGAAAAAACATTGAAATTAACCAAATGATGAATGAATGAATCAGGAACGGTCATCACTGCTCTTGGGACATTCCCACACATGCTTTGTCTCCAGCATCAGTAGCCAGTGGAGTGTCGACCGGCTAATGGTACCAGTTGCAACCTGATTTAAGGTCTCTCTTGATTCCCCCCTCAGTGTTGTATATCTTTCATAACCCCTCCGCCCCCCCCCCCCCCCCCATCTCTTGAATAAGTCTTCCAGTGTATGCATGTTCTGCTGCACTATCCATTTTATCTCTGAGAGCCTCTTCACCTCATCTGCTTTATCATAAAGTAGCTCACCACCCAGAAGAGCATCAGCAGCTAATCTGTCATCCTGCTCACTACACTCAGAGGAAAGGCAAGATGGACATTTAAACAGAGTGTGACTGGTACCATCGGTATTGGAACTCTGCGCTGGCTGCTGAAGATGAGGACAGAGCATGCATGGGAACGCCCTAAGTGCTAAGTGCTGTGACTCAACTCAGCGTGCTCATTACCAGGCACACCTGAATATCCTGGACAGAAAAATATTGAGAAAGAGAAATATGGAATAAGAAAGATGATGAAACAATAATGTGTCACATATGTGTGCTCCATTGTTTATCCCAACCACAAGCATTGCTGTAGAATTGCATGATTGTCTGTAGTTTTCAGTATTGTTATACAGTAAAATCTCGTTAACACAAACTGGCTTAAGAAGAACACTGGGTTAACATGAACACAATTCTCGTCACAGCAAGAATATATTCTTCTCTTTTTCATGTTCTGCGACTGTGAACGCCAGTGAAAAGTTGGTTATGCATCCATTTATGGACTTTAGTCTTGTTCAAAAACCTGAGTTTTGCATATACATCCGTTTTGCATATCTGCCTTATTTATTGCAGACTTCTTTCCTGGTCTGTCAGGCAGATGCACTCTAATTTCGAAGAAAAACATCCTTAATTAGTTAACTCTTTTGACTTGCTTGTTAGGGTGTGTTCTTTTTTCCTCCCCACGATGGGTCCCTAGACCCCCCATGGAGAAAATATATTATTTTTGTTAGTCCCAGGCTACCACCAATTGTTTTTAAACACAACTCGATTTTTAGTCCCTTGGAATTTGTGTTAATGAGGTTATACTGTATATCAGCATCATCATCATTAACATCACAAGTGTATTGTTCACATTGAAGAACACTCTTGGCCAAGGCGGCTGTTGATACTGTCATTGTTGTTGCATTCTGTGTGTTTAATTGACAGGAGGTTTAGAGGCCTGTTTCATTGCTGGAAGAATTTCCCAAGTTTATAAACACTGTGGAGTATATGTGGGACTTTCATGTTAAACTTTTTTGTAATTTAACCGGAAACATTCTTATTGAAGATTAATGTGTCCGACACTTGAACTCTCTGGAATATATATAAAGAAACACTATTATGAAGAAGAAAAAGAAGGAAAAAAAACAGAGTAAAGAAAGACTGATCAGAAAAAAAAAAAAACTTGATATAAAATACACAAATCGCATTGGCCAGCTGCTCCACTGTACATATCATCACGGCAGTTTTAGACCGACCTCTGTGTAATCTCATGAGACACAGTTGTGAGCTTCCAGCAGTGTCACTGCATCATATCCCTTAACCCTGGGTCACCTGCTGCTGTTGTATTCTGTTGCTGAGATTGCTGTTGGAGTGTGTTTATGTTTGTTGATAGTACCTGTGGTTAGCTTCTGTGTTGTTCTTTCCAAGGGCCAAAGGGCTCCAGTATAGGATGTCACAGAACGAAGCCGTGATGGGCTTGTTCTCACAGATAGGGGAGCAGTACAACGTCCAGCACTTGTGGGGTATGTATGCCCGTATATATTCCACTTCCCACAATCATTCCTGTGTTTTTACTGCCAGTCACTTTTAAAATAGTATCCTCAAAGAAAGCACATTAGTGGGTCTCTGCAGCTGAGTTGTTGTTCTTCTTTGCATTCACCAGCTGTAAACTTTGGTGGAAAGCTCTGGCTGTTCATCTACTTCTGGACTTGAGTCTGATTCCAGAACTTGAGTTTGGCATGCACGCCCATTTTACAGATCTGCCTTATGCAGACTATTGGTTCTTCACATTTTAGGCATTTCACTCCGACTTCAAAGGAAACCCCTAATTAGTCAACTTAAATGACATTGTTTCGGGCTCAGTGGGTCTGTCCCCCCCCCCCCCCCCCTTTTCCCATGGGGCCTTCAACCCACATGGGGGAGCTGAGTGATGAAACCATTTGCCTCACTCTTAGAAAGTTGTGGGTTAATTTCCAGACCCTAGTGCTTAGTTCACGAGGGCAAATTTACAAAGGTATCTGTGTATTGTCGGCTCAGTGGCTGGCTAAGTCGATGCGAAGGCTTCGTAATGCCGGGATGCTGGGTTCGATCCCAGCTGTGGGCCATGGGCCTTGCGTTGGTTTCGACAGTGGTATCAAGAAAGCCGACTGTTGAGAAAGCGGTGGCAGGGGCTGTTGGGGTTGGTTCTGCAACGTCCTGTAAAGGATACGCAACTAACCTTTAAATCTGTGTATTGTTGCTGAAACTACTGAGTTTGTGCTTTATGCAAGACTTCGAGTAAGCAGCCATGTGGGATAAAAACACGGTCCAGTAAAGCCGATCCTTGTCTTTATATGATTTAAACATGTCAGTAAAAATAAACAAATGAAGAAATCGCATATCTTACCGACTGAGCACTGTGGCTTTATGACCAACAGTATGGGAACTGTTGAAAAACAATTCCTGAAATGAAACAACAGTTTGACACTAGTCCACCAAGGGGCTACCTCTCATGACTGGCCAGTTGACCTGTGGGAGACCCTTGCCTTGTGATCATATATAGGTTGATTTATCCCCTCTGAGCTGCTACCTAAAGGTTTACCACCATGAGATTTATATACAAAAATCTCAGTCTTGATGGTGGACCAACAGTGGACCCTTTTCCACGCCTTCAGGTATATTGGGCATATAGGGCTAGACCTCTATTTTATAGACCAATCAGCACTTGGTGGGTGATGTAACCAGCATCACACCAGCCGCCTTTACTTCCCAGGACTGCAACTGGTACCCACTCAAGGCTGGGTTGATCTGGGAACCAAGGTCATTTTTGAAAAAAACATGCTCTGTCAGGACCAGAACCTACGAGCTTCTGATATGTAGGCAAGCATCTAACCACTACACCAGAGCGATTGGACCAACAGGGTAATTTCCTGATATCATTAGGGCAACTATAATGGCTGCCTGGTGCCTGCTGCAGTCCTTTGTGGGTAAGAACGTCTGCTTGCCTGTGAATTTCACATTTATGTCATTAAAAAAAGTACATAAACATAGGAAGCACTGGTAGCGAGCATTGTTTGTTCCTCGCATTTTCCGCCCTACAAGCTGCCAGATTAATTTTTAAAAAATTCAGCTTGCTTTGAACATTTATCTGTATATTTTTGGACTGGCTTGTTTGTATTATTTATCTGCAAACTGTATAGCTGGATATTGTTGTGTTCTTTTTTTTCTTGTTTGTGGGCATAACAACATGTAGTTGCTTCTAGTTTAACACTATGCTAACTTTTTATCTAGTTTGTTTGTTATAAATGTAGTTACTTCTGTTTTGTTTACTACACGCTAACTCTTTGTCATAAAAGGTATGGTTATTTAAACCATAAAATCTTTATACATACATACATAATACATTCATATATATATATATATATATATATATATATATATATATATATATATATATATATATATATACACGTGCACGCACACACACACTACACACACACCCACATATATATATGGCTACCATATGCTTTTAATGCGAGTGTATGCTAGATTTGCTGAGACAACAGTTTGTCAGTCTTTCCACAAGGGACTGTAATAAACATTCTGTGTGTTTTTCGTTGGCACAGGAGCGAAGCTAAGATGGGGTGACCCGTTTGCTATGAAGCTGAAATTAAAATTACCAGATTACACACATACGCACGTACACACACACACACACACACACACACAATAAATGATATTTAATATATATGAAATATAGGCTCTATCTGTAGAAGGGAACTGTATTGCAGTGTGTCCCAACCTTTTTTGTGCCATGCCCCACCTAAGCCTTTCTAAAATTCTAATGCTCCCTATGTAACTTAAACTTTGGACAAGTCCACTTTTGAATTGCACCCCTCGACAATCAAATTGTCCCCTGTGGGGTATGGGTCCCTTATTGGGAAACACTGGGCTAGATGCTGCGGATTAGATCATTGATTCCTGATGCAGCTGTAATTTAAAAAAAAAAAAATGACTTTGGTTCCTAGGTTGACCCAGCCTTAAATGAGTACCAGGCACAGTCCTGGGAAGTAAAGGTGGCTGGCATGATGTTGACCACATCACCCTGCGAGTGCCGGTTGGTCTATAATCCTGTATGCACGATACGCCTGAATGTGTGGAAGGGGGTCTATTACTTTTACTGTACTTTTATCTGTAGATATGGTTTACATTTTAGGCACAGAATTTGTTTAAATTGAGCATATTTGTAGTTGTTTAAATTATAGGTTTAGAACATAGTTGATATTTACATTCATGGTTCTCTACATAGTCACTGTTTAAATTATAGGTTCTGAATGTAGTTGATGTTTAAATTATAGGTTCTGAACATAGTTGTTTAAATTATAGGTTCTGAGCACAGTTAATGTTTAAATTATAGGTTCTGTATACAGTTGATGTTTAAATTATAGGTTCTGAATGCAGTTGATGTTTAAATTATAGGTTCTGAACACAGTTGATGTTAAAATTATAGGTTCTGAACACAGTTGTTTAAATTATAGGTTCTTAATTGTGTCTGAAGTGAATTGTGGGCCCAATATTTAAAAGCTGTGTAAATTATATCTGAAGTGAAAGTGTGAAATATGGGCCTACTGTTTAGAAGACGAGCATATTATGTTTTAGGTGAGTTGTGGTGGTACTTGTAGCAGGTCCTGTCAATGAGAGGTGTCAATGAGAGGTGACAGTGAGAGGTGTCAGTGGCTCAGTTCCCTCTGCAGGTTCCAGGACCCCATTTTGGGAGTTGAAAAAATATTAAGAATAGGCCCACACAAAAGTAGTTTGCTAAAATTGGAGCTATCGCTGCCTAGCTGGAAACAAGCACAGTGAGCCAACCACTCTTTTAAGGATGAATGCAGAAGAAGAAGAAGAAGAAGAGAGGATTAATTGTAAGTGTCTAAATTGTGGCCTGCATCGTTAGCTCAAAGGGTTTTGGTTCACTTTGTAAAAGTGACACTGCATATTCTTTACTTCTTAGAAAAACACCTTATACTACCATATACCTATGTTTTCTCTGCTTGTTTTAATTTATTTCTTTTTTTACTCTAGAAACTTTTAAAAAGACATTTAACCCCCACACCCCGGCCGCAAAATATAGTCATAAATGTTAGGAATATTCATGAAGAAAACCCTAAAACAAAGAATAATATTACTGTGGTCACAAATACATTTTGTAAACTACATTTGTAATTTTTTCCTCTAAAAGTATAAAGATTTACATAAGGGTAACCAGTAAACATGAATAGAGCGAAGCATTTCATTGTATACATTACTCTGGGCATTTAAAAAAAATGTATCAGGAAGACCTCTATTAATGGGACTTACGGGTAAATTTAACATCAACTTGGATTTCAGAAAGCTCTGGGGGTCATAAGGAAACACCCCAAATGCTTTTTTGTGTGTTGAAAATAACTATTCGTATCCTGGCCCATGAAACACTGCACGGGCGCACATTGGACCAATAGTTTAACTACAGTTTTCGAGAACTGGTTACTACAGACAAGGACATATATCGGCATTCACCAAGACATGGCACAACAGGAAGTGATTCGATTTGGGGTTTCAGGTGAAAAGGTTAATGACTTCATCTTTCATTTTGATTTTCTTCTCATAATCTCTGATTCTCCCTCAACCTTTGTCTGTTTTCCTACATTTCCTCCTTTTATTCCATTGTCACACATTTTCTGTCTCATTCTTTTTATGTTTCTATTCACTCATATATTGTTTTGTTCCTCTTTTGTTTCTTGAACTTCCAGTTTTACTGTTTCTGTGCTTCTGCTCATTTTCCCCTTCTATCATTCCACACCTTATCCCTGATCTCTCCAGGATTGAGTGCATGTTATGGTATTGAAATCATAAGTTATGTTTCTATTTTGTGTTTGTAGCTTACAAAGACTTACAGACACGTAAGGAGACGAGAGAGGCGGCTTGGACCCGACCCGGTTGGGATGAGTGTGTTGCATACACAGGTACTGTGTGGTTATGGAGCATGGTCTGTCGCTAATGTGTGTGGGGTCTAGACACACCATTTGTGTGTATAGACATAATCATGTGTTTGTGGATATAGACATGCCAGTGTGTGAATATAGACACACTTATCATACATGTGTGGATATAGACACAGATACATACTTAACTGCAGATTTGGAGGGGACAAAATTAATGCTTGCTTCTCAGAACAACCCACACCAAAAATGGTTACCAGGCAATGTGCTGGGAAGGGCACCTGGCCTGATTTTATCCATATCACCCATTTAATGCTGACTGGCCTATACAAAAATCCTTTTCCTTCTTCTTTGTTTTCCACGTCTTCATCTTCTTCTTCCCTTCCTTCTTTTTCTCCTCCTCCACCTCTTCCTTCCGCTTCTTTGTTTTCCTCTTCTTTTTCTTCTCTTTATAGAACCTATAATTGTTCTCTTCCTTCCGCTTTTGTGTTTTCCTCTTCTTTTTCTTCTCTTTATAGAACCTATAATTGTTCTCTTCCTTCTTCTTCTGTGTTTTCCTCTTCTTTTTCTTCTCTTCATTGAACCTATAATTGTTCTCGGAACAACCCACCCCAAAAATGCTTACCAGGCAATGTGCTGGGAAGGGCAGCTGGCCTGGTTTTGACCATATCACCCATTTAATGCTGACTGGTCTATACAAAAATGAGTCTGGCATCAATGATGCACAATAGGTTCTATACTTGACCCTTTTATAGACACTGCGTTAATCAGTTTGCCATCTTCTCCTTATCTTGGTCATCATTTAAAAAAAATCTTTCTTCTTTTTCTTTGTTTTCCTTGTCTCATCTTCTTCTTCCCTTCCTTCTTGTTCTCTTCCTCCACCTCTTCCTTCTGCTTCTTTGTTTCCCTCTTCTTTTTCTTCTCTTCATCCCCCTTCTCTCCCTCTTTCTTTCTCTTTTTCTTCTCCTCTTCTTCTTCAAACCATTTGTCTTATACTCTGAAGGTCATAGGTTCATTTCACAGGTGCATCACTGTGTTCACAAGCGCAGTTTTTAGACATGATCCCTGGAGATCATCACTATAGCTGCGGAGTTTGAGCTGTGTGCGATACTCTCCACAGATAGCTAGCCATCTACGGAGACTGTTATTTGGATAATCCAGTGCAATGTAGTCGATCCTCTCGACTCGTAACTTCTGTTCTTTTGTTTTGTGTGAATTTCCAAACTGTTTGCAGATAAGATTTGTGTTTCTTTGTTAAGAATTTATAGTATTTCATTTTTTCATCATCATCAAGTGCCTCGCCAACTGGCATGTGCAGTAATGCTGCTCTACAATCTGCTATCCTTGGCATCATGTATTAGTTTGTGTGCTGACACCCGTCCCTGCCATGACAACAGGCTGCCTTGAATCGCCTTTTCTTCCTCAATTTCTTTTTCCACAGATCTTTCTGTCGCAGCATGTTCCACTTTCCCTCTTCTCATAACATGACCATAAAATGATGACTGTCTCTTTCTGATTTTGAGACACTGCCTTCCAGCCCCCATCTCTTTTGAAACATCTGGGTTGCTCTTTTTAGCTGACCAGGAAATTCTAAGAATTCTTCTGCAAAGTCACATTTTTGTAACCTAAAAAAAATTGAGTTGTTTATTAATTTCATTTTTTAACTTTATATTTTCCCTAACACAGTTTGTTTGACAGCTTCATTTTTTCACTTTATATTTTCTTAGCACAGTTTGTTTGGCAGTTTTATTTACTACTAATTTGTGGACACTGGTTTGAAGTGAACTTTTGTGCATGTTTACTAACCCCCAACCGTTTTGTTTTCCTCTCATCACAGTTCCTCTTATTCGGCACATGAAGTCGAGAATCGTCATTCCAACACCTTTCTCCCCCCTGAAATAAGCAGGATGGAACCTGAGAGATGTAAATAAAGCTGATCTTTTGTACATTTAAACTGTTCTGTGTTCAGCAGAAGCACAACATGTGACAGCGTGAAAATGTATATGTCTGAAATTGAAACAACAATTTTTTTCTAGTACGGTTTCTGGGGTCTGATTAGTAGAAACAGAAGTTAGTCCCCCTGCCCCTAACCATCATGTCATGAAAGGGCGACTAACTAAGGGTTGGCTAAAATTGAATGTGTTGGACCAACAGATGTAGTTATTGCCATCTAGATGTAAATCACAGCTCGTTACAGCTGCCCTTTCAAGGGCAAGCACAGAAGGATAAGAAGAAGACTTACAATTAAGAAAAACACTGGAGGAGTTTTTAAATAGCTCTAGAAGATCTTTGGAAGTCAGAAGAAATTAAACTTGTTGGCTCTCCTGTCAAATCCGGACGAAGAATAAAAAGCCTTGGACGACTTAGTGAGAGTTCTCTCCCTTGGCCGCACTGCAAACAGTGATCAGAAAAGCCAACGAAACAAACGACACACTTACCTATGATCATACGGTTGCGTGTAGGGCTGCGTACGGTTTCGTGAGGCATCGTAAACGGATGCGTGGTCATCATATGGTTGCGTGCAGGGTTGCGTACGGTTGCGTGAGGCATCGTGAATGGTTGTGTATGGGTTAGAGTTAGGGGTAGGGTTAGGGTTAGGGGTAGGGTTAGGGTTAGGGTTAGATGTGAAAATTTTGACGTAGGGTTTCGAAATACTGGCCGACAATCCGTGGCAACTAAGTCGTGCGTCGCAAGAACGATGTTAGTTATGTGAGTGCGTCTAACTGCCATGTTGCTTGTGTCGTTTGTTTCGTTGGCTTTTCCGATCACTGTTTGCAGTGCGGCCAAGGGAGAGAACTCTGACTAAGTCGTCCAAGGCTTTTTATTCGTCGTCCGGATTTGACAGGAGTACCAACTTGTTAACAGATTTGACATATTTCACTCTCAACACTGGATGATCACCACTGTTGGAGCAGACACATGCAAATTTACTAAAACAGTTATTGATTAACTACAAACATTCATTTACCCATAACAGTGCAGAATAGGAGGAGTGCAGTGTTGTGTACAAAATCATGAATGCAAAGATTATAGAGCCACCTAAAGAAATTCTAGAGAATTGAGGTGAGGAAAAGTTGCTGGTGATGGATAGGACACACTGTGAGAAAGCCTGATAATGATATAACTAAAAGAATTGTAGGATGCTGAATATCTATTGTAATAGTATAGAATTATAGTAACCTTGTAGATTTATAACGATAGTATAGAACTATAGTTTGGCAGCTGGTCTAGGAGGGAAGCTCAGGTAGGCAGGGCATATTAGGATTACCTGCTCTTTGGAGTTAACACAGCAGACTGAGTGGTAAATGATTTTTTCCTCACTCTACCTGACACCCCTGGAGACCCAGGTTTAGGTTTATGAATTATTGATTACTTTATCCCATTTATGCTAAAACATTGGTTTGATTAACATTTAGGTTTATGCTTTATTTTTCCCCATTTGTGTGAAATTGTGTTTCTCTGAAGCTTTGATTAGATTGGCTGATATTGCACCACTTGGTGGTAAATTGATGCATGGCTAGCTTGACGTGGTCAAGGAAAGATATAAAACAGAACAAAAAGTAGATCAGTGAGCTTCACAGTAAAACAAACAAACAACAAAAACGTGAACGTTGTGACTATAGAGCCTTCATCAGCACATACAAAAATCAAATGAAACCACACAAATACACAAAATCACTTTACTGGTTATCCTGAAGCAGCTGTGTTGATGTCTTGCCAGTAGAATGAGGAGACACAGAGGGGCCTAAGAATAAATCGCTGTGGAATGCCAAGGGCCGTCACTCAATTATTTTAAATGAAACTGTGTTGACAGTTCAGTCCCCTGAACTGAGTTGGAGTTCCTAAAGTACAAATAAAGTGATTTTCAAGAGACTTGCGGACTCTGTTGCTGGAGTGGCAAGATTTAATGGCTGTCACCTCCATATTGTGGACACCTTGGTAATCCTGGAAATTGAAGTGCAATGGTGATGATTTCAGGGTAACGTTCTGCACATCCAAAAGATGTCTGAACCTGTCAGCCAGTCATAGACACGTTGCAACAATGTATTTCATGCCACATCTCTTGCAGTTGATGGCGTAAATGACATTGTGGCTGGTGCAATAGAATGCTTCACGTATGTGGAAGGTAGCATTCGGGAATTCCAGACTTATCCCCTGGACCACAAATGGACAGGTCCTGCATACTGGTCTATGGCAGTGCCGAAGTGGGTCTCAGACGCATGACATAACTGATTCTTGACAAGAATGTCCTTGAGGTTAAGGTCATGTGTGTAGCCACTGGAGGAAGTTCAGAGAAAATCTTGCTGGTGGCAGGGTCAGCCTTAATAATGGAGAGATGCCTGAGGAAAATATTTTTGGCACGGATGTTGTGAGAGTGGTAGGTAAGTATGAAGATAGGTCTGTCTCGGTGATGTTTAGGCTTGGAAACGAGGGCGTCAGTACGGTGTATAGACCATGAAAGGCAGCAGATAAGAAATATTCAGGATACTCCTGAAGCCGGCAGAATTCAAGCATTTCTAGGGCCTTGTTGTGAAAGTCATCGTTCTACCGGTAGTCTGTGGAGGCGTAGAAGCTGGGAGAAAGGAATGTGGAGTCTTCGCAGGAAGAGGGATGAGAGGATGTATAGAGAAGAAAAACATTGGAATCAGTCGGCTTTTAGTACATTGAGGTGCTGAGGCCTTTAGAATCCACAGTGACAGTGAAATCCAGAAAATGCACCGACGATGGTGAAATGCTGGAAGTGCATTGGATGCTGGGATTGAAGTTGGAGAAAAATATGAATTAAGTCCTGCAGTTCAAGTAGGGGCATATCGGTGACATAGGTGTGGTCAAGACCTTTGGGGGTGAGAGAACAGTACAGAAGCACAAAATATATCATCATGTCATGGAGAGAATGGTGCAGCGGCCAGGATATCTGGCTGACATTCGGAGGAAAGGCAAGATGGACACATAATCACAGTGCTACTAGTACCATCAACATTGGAACTCTGTGCTGGATCTGAAGATAGGGATAGAGCACTTATGGGAATGTCTCTTGTTCTTTTACTTTAGTTCTTAGCTCTTTGAGTCCCAAGGGGTTTAGCATCACAGGCCCAGGGGGTAGTCAAGAAAGTCATAAAAATCGGCGCATCATGCGTTCATTGGGCTTCTAGGTAGGAATCTATGAACGTATGATGCGTTCCTTGGGACTCAAAGAACTCTCAGCTCAGTTTTGACTTGTGGACTGCTTGTTTCTGTCATATCTTTTATGTATGAAAATGTATTCCACAAATATGAGATCTATGCATAATGTGCTTCTTTTAATCTATTCACAGTTGCACTAACGCGGTCGCTGCAGAATAGAATCCTGACCCCGACACCGTTCTCCCCGCTGCAGTGATGATTGAAGCTCAAGATATTCCCTTTGTTTGAGTAGAGATAGAAAGTAAATGATTTGTAGTTTTCAGAAATGAGATGTGCAAAATTATATATAAAAATACTTTTTGTCCCCGTTTTTTATGTTTATGGATAATTAAAGGTCATTTCCCAGGTGTCGAATAGTGTTAATGAATTTAGAGATTCTTGTAAAGATTTAGAGATTCTTGCCAAGATTAGAGTGTTATAGAACTTAGAGATTCTCCCAAAGATTTGAGATGTTCGATTAATCAGTCATGTTTGTGAACATGCTTGTTTGTTGGGTCAGCTCAAGTCATCTTAGTTTAGCTGTGTATGTGTTTAAATGTCTGTTGTGCTGTGTATGTGTTTAAATGTCTGTTGTGCTGTGTATGTGTTTAAATGTCTGCTGTGCTGTGTATGTGTCTAAATGTCTGTTGTGCTGTGTATGTGTTTAAATGTCTGTTGTGCTGTGTATGTGTTTAAATGTCTGTTGTGCTGTGTATGTGTTTAAATGTCTGTTGTGCTGTGTATGTGTTTAAATGTCTGTTGTGCTGTGTATGTGTCTAAATGTCTGTTGTGCTGTGTATGTGTTTAAATGTCTGTTGTGCTGTGTATGTGTTTAAATGTCTGTTGTGCTGTGTATGTGTTTAAATGTCTGTTGTGCTGTGTATGTGTTTAAATGTCTGTTGTGCTGTGTATGTGTTTAAATGTCTGTTGTGCTGTGTATGTGTTTAAATGTCTGTTGTGCTGTGTATGTGTTTAAATGTCTGTTGTGCTGTGTATGTGTCTAAATGTCTGTTGTGCTGTGTATGTGTCTAAATGTCTGTTGTGCTGTGTATGTGTTTAAATGTCTGTTGTGCTGTGTATGTGTTTAAATGTCTGTTGTGCTGTGTATGTGTTTAAATGTCTGTTGTGCTGTGTATGTGTCTAAATGTCTGTTGTGCTGTGTATGTGTTTAAATGTCTGTTGTGCTGTGTATGTGTTTAAATGTCTGTTGTGCTGTGTATGTGTTTAAATGTCTGTTGTGCTGTGTATGTGTTTAAATGTCTGCTGTACTGTTTATGTGTTTAAATGTCTGTTGTGCTGTGTATGTGTCTAAATGTCTGTTGTGCTGTGTATGTGTTTAAATGTCTGCTGTGCTGTGTATGTGTTTAAATGTCTGTTGTGCTGTGTATGTGTTTAAATGTCTGTTGTGCTGTGTATGTGTTTAAATGTCTGTTGTGCTGTGTATGTGTTTAAATGTCTGTTGTGCTGTGTATGTGTCTAAATGTCTGTTGTGCTGTGTATGTGTTTAAATGTCTGTTGTGCTGTGTATGTGTCTAAATGTCTGTTGTGCTGTGTATGTGTTTAAATGTCTGCTGTGCTGTGTATGTGTTTAAATGTCTGTTGTGCTGTGTATGTGTTTAAATGTCTGTTGTGCTGTGTATGTGTTTAAATGTCTGTTGTGCTGTGTATGTGTTTAAATGTCTGTTGTGCTGTGTATGTGTTTAAATGTCTGCTGTGCTGTGTATGTGTTTAAATGTCTGTTGTGCTGTGTATGTGTTTAAATGTCTGTTGTGCTGTGTATGTGTCTAAATGTCTGTTGTGCTGTGTATGTGTTTAAATGTCTGTTGTGCTGTGTATGTGTTTAAATGTCTGTTGTGCTGTGTATGTGTCTAAATGTCTGTTGTACTGTTTATGTGTTTAAATGTCTGTTGTGCTGTGTATGTGTCTAAATGTCTGTTGTGCTGTGTATGTGTTTAAATGTCTGTTGTGCTGTGTATGTGTTTAAATGTCTGTTGTGCTGTGTATGTGTTTAAATGTCTGTTGTGCTGTGTATGTGTTTAAATGTCTGTTGTGCTGTGTATGTGTCTAAATGTCTGTTGTACTGTTTATGTGTTTAAATGTCTGTTGTGCTGTGTATGTGTCTAAATGTCTGCTGTGCTGTGTATGTGTTTAAATGTCTGCTGTGCTGTGTATGTGTTTAAATGTCTGTTGTGCTGTTTATGTGTTTAAATGTCTGTTGTGCTGTGTATGTGTTTAAATGTCTGTTGTGCTGTGTATGTGTTTAAATGTCTGTTGTGCTGTGTATGTGTTTAAATGTCTGTTGTGCTGTGTATGTGTTTAAATGTCTGCTGTATTTGAAAGTATGTATCTGAGTATGTAAAAATATATAGAATGTGCAGTTTTGTGTTGATGTAAGGATCAAGTTTTCTCAAGAAAATTATCTGTGTGACATGGATACCAATTACTGTTCCACAGTTGGATTGTAAAAGATAGTGGGTAGTTTTACTGTATAACTTCCATTCTTGTAGTCAAGATTTTGTTAATTTCAGAATTCATTTTGTAATTATATATTATGTATGCCAAGTTTACCTTTGTAAAGAGTTGCATTGCACACATAAGCAGGTCTACGGCGGAGACAATGGCATAGTGTCGGAGTTTGCACGCATGTTTAGATTAGTCGTTGTTCAAGACCTGTTTTTATAGCTTGTTATGTTATGTTATCTGCTGCTTCTGGTCCATGAGTGTCTGAGAGTTATTTCCCTTCAGGTACTTAAGTCTTGAAGCCTCCAGTTTTAGTGCAGTAAAGGGTATTTTTTCATGTCACTCTGAAGAAGGCGAAACTGGAGTACATCGTGTTGGTGCGGAATGGTGCAGAGGAAGACACAGAGAGAAGATACTTGACAGTTTGATATCACTGGACTGAAGATCATCTTTGTCAGAATTGATTAAAAGTAGACAAGACAGAAGGTGGTGGATAGACATGACTACCAGCACCACACGGCATGGACTGAAGGGCCTTCGCACTGGTGTAACCAGTGTTGGTACACTGAAATCTCTAGGCTGCAACGTGTCTGATGTCAAAGCATTGAAGTGGTTGTATCCAGTGTGAAAGCCCTGAAGTGGATGTATCCAGTATCTAATGTCAAAGCATTGAAGTGGTTGTATCCAGTGTAAAAGCCCTGAAGTGGATGTATCCAGTGTCTAATGTCAAAACCCTGAGGTGGATGTATCCAGTATCTAATGTCAAAGCCCTGAGGTGGATGTATCCAGTGTCTAATGTCAAAGCCTTGAGGTGGATGTATCCAGTGTCTAATGTCAAAACCCTGAGGTGGATGTATCCAGTATCTAATGTCAAAGCCCTGAGGTGGATGTATCCAGTGTCTAATGTCAAAGCATTGAAGTGGTTGTATCCAGTGTCAAAGCCCTGAAGTGGTTGTATCCAGTGTGAAAGCCCTGAAGTGGATGTATCCAGTATAAAAGCCCTGAGGTGGATGTATTGTTCTTGCACTTCATCTTCACTCCCTTATTTACTGGTCTGGTAGTCTGGTCAGTTAAAACATTTACAGTCCCAGACTGTAATCCAGTGTGTAATACTATAGATTGCCAGGTAATAATATTCACATATACAGCTAAGTCATGTGTAAATTTGTTTCACTCAGATGTTTTATCTAATTACTAATTTAGCTTTTATCAAGGACTGTGTCTCAGTACTTCCCTTATTTACTGCTTTGGGTGTTGAGGAAGATTTACAGTTCTGCTTCTTGCTCTTCTGGCCTCCTTGACCATAGACACACTGTGTTGCTTTAGAGTTTCTCTGATCTTATCTTTCCATCATCTCTCTTGGTCTACCTCATCCTCTACATCCTTCTCCTATTTTGGTGTATTTCTTGTATGGCGTCACAAGACATTCTCTCTGAGTTTGCAAACCATTTGATTTACTGTCATGTCATTTAGAACTGGCTCTGTGCTGAATTACGGTGATGTATCTTACAGTGGTGCGTCAAATGTCAGAACAGTGGAGCACTTCTGCAATAATTATATCACAGCTATAAAAATCACAGGAAAACAGTCAGTTAAAACATTAACAGTCCCAGACTGTAATCCAGTGTGTAATACTATAGATTGCCAGGTAATAATATTCACATATACAGATTGATACGTTGTTTGTGTAGAATGGTTTTTTGTTTTTTGGTATGATTTTATAGGCTTTATTTTCTGATGGCATATACACTGAACAGGAATTGTAATTTCTGTCTTGTTTGTAATGTATGTTCATTTTTGTCTTATTTATGTTTGTATCTTATTTCAGTCAAGTGAAATTACTCATGACTTTAGCTTAGTCTTCTTGTGTTGCTGCGGCCAGGGTGTTGAGTCTCATGTGCTATCTACAGTCATTTCAAATAGACCTAATGGTTTGACTTTAAAGTGAAAATGTTTAATGTAAAATTGTCATGTGTCAAATCATAAATTGTTTTTTGTAAAAACTTTTTTGAGAAGTGACTGGCCAAACAGTTAAGAATGCTGGGCTGTCCTATGGGATACCCAGGTCTGAATCCTTGTTAAGGTTATGGTGTTTTCCCCAACCTGCACAGCCTTTGGTGACGGCTCTAGGCGGGCCAAAATCTTCAGGCTCAAAGACATAGAAGTGATAGATATAAACAGTATTGGCTGTTTTTGCGGGTGTAGTTTTTAAAAATGTTGCTATCAAATCTTTAACCAGAATAAGGTAACAGCAAGATTGTCATTGATGTTCGTTCTGTGTTTGTGTTACAAGCTTACTGTAGACTGTGTTGATGTAGAAAAGGTCAGAGCTAAAATGCTCTACGAGAAGTGAGATGTTTGCGAAAACCAAATGATGACTGTGGATCTGCAACCATGACCAGACTGAAAGAACAGCATGTTAAAAGGGGTGTGGCCAGACAAGAGCACTCTGCAGGAAGCCAGAGAAGAATGAGAAACCAACACCTAATTAGTGTCATAAGCTGCTACCCGCTGCAGGATTTATGAAGGAGGGGGTCCAAGCACTTATGGACTGAATGGTTTGATGTGCAGTGGGGATAATTTGTTGACTAGATCAGGAGCTAAATGCATCAGAATAAGAATAGTTTATCTTTATGTTTTGAATTCTGGAAAATAGTTTAAGGTGAAGCTAAGATTATAGAAATAACCATCCAGTTGTGTATGTTTTTATGTGCTTAGGTGAAAACTGCACTTGGGTGGCTTCCTAAAAATCCACTAAGGTTAAAACCACCCAGAATGCATTTAGGTGACTTAAAATGCACTTAGGTGAAATCACAAAGTTGCAGTTGGTTGACTTCCTGAAAATGCAGTTAAGTGACTTTGCTATAATGTCAGTGGTATCAGTGGTATGTTTTACTTTAGCCTTTCTGAATTTCAGTAATAGTGTGGTCCTTCTGTATTGCTTGTTATGTGTGAACTAATATTAAACAGTAGTAAGGTATTTGCTGACAATGCCAGGTTGCCTGTAATGTATTTTTGAAACCTTTAAACTAATACAAGATTATGGAAGAATTATCTTTGTTATTTATATTCATTCATTTATTCTTATCCTTGTGCAGTGCCAGCTTTCATGACTGCACAAACAGTGAGCTGCAATTCTGGTGTGGGACCATTAGTGTTGGCACATCTGACAGCTGTATTATGCGTTTTTGCTTTTGCATGAACAAACTTCAAGGTTTTGCTGTTCTTACAACACTACAATGAAGATAAAGGACCATTTTGCACACCAGCCGGCTAGACCGGTATTTTATAGACCAGTTAGCACTTGGTGGGTGATGTGGTCAGTATCACGCCGGTTACCTTTATTTTCCAGGACTTTTCCCTGGTACCCACTTAAAGCTGAGTTGACCAAGGTCATGTTTGAAAGATTTCAAAGGTTTTCAGCCGGCGAATGCGAACAAGTTTTTTTTCTGGTTGTTTTTATTTATCTTATTGTTTTTATGTTTGTATCTTCATTGTGGTGTGGCGTCCATGGCTTAGACGTTGGGAGTCCGACTCGTAATTCCAACGAACCTCAATCGAAACCCACTGCTGCCTGCGTTTTTTTTTTTAATTGTATAAGGCATTGCAGGTCGACCCTGGCTAAAATGGGTGCCAGAATGGCTGTTCTGGGGAATTAAAGACGGCCGGCTTAATGCTGACCACATTACCCACCTAGTGCCGATGGTCTGTATAAATATGGGCGCTCTTCCCATATACCTGATATGCCTAAAAGGTGTGAAAAGGGATCTTTACTTACTTTACTTTTACTTATCTTCATTGTAGTGTTGTAAGATAATCTGCATGACTGCACTGTCAGATCGTTTTGCCATTTTAACACCACAGGTCAGCTGCCAGGGGCCTCCAGCATTGTCTGCCTCTGGTCCTAATGTTATAGCATCTCTTGCACATTAACCCCTCTCTCTTTCTCTCTCACACTCACACACTCTCTCACACTCACTCTCACTCACTCACTCTCACTCACTCACTCACTCACTTTCTCAACCTCTTCCTATCCTTCTGTCTCTCCTCTCTCCCTCTTATTTACCTTTCCCTTCCATCTCCCAGGGAGTATCAAATAAAATGTTTAAAAGTTTGATGCACATTACTTCTTTCAGTGATGTGCAGATATCAAAGAAAACTAATGTACTCATATCAGGCAGAGCAAAACAGACTGGGGGGGGGGGGGGGGGGCAATTAGGTCTATTGCGCCCTAACAGGCATGTTGTAAAAGGCAACTAATTAAGGGTTTACTTCTTCTTTGTCTTCATGTTGACTAGATAAAACTGGCAGAAAGTTTTGGTTGTTCATTTAGCTCTGGACTTCAGCACTGTTGCAGAATTTTGCATTTGACAGATCTAGCTTTATTGTGTGCAGACTGTTGGTTCCTTACCTCTCAGCATATGCACTTCTTTGTGTTCTCTGGTTATAAACTTCAGCAGAAAGTTCTTGTTTTTCACCCATTTATGGACTGTAGTCCTGTTCCATCACCTGAGTGTTGCGTGCACATCCATTTTACAGGTTTAACTTTGTTTGCTGACTCATCACATGATGCACTTTGAAGGAAACAACTCTAAAATTAGTCAACTTTTACATCAGAAAGGGAATGAGAGTTAAGGAAGAAATTATTGCAGAAAGGATGAGAGCTGAGCGTCTGAGCAGAAACAAACTAAACACAAATGTTGACAGCTTCTTCTTCTTCACTTCCTCTTTTACCGCTGTGGGTGTCGAGGGAGATATAAAGTTCTGTTTCTAGCTCTTCTGGCTGCCTCGACCAAAGGCACATCGTGCTGTTGTAGAGTTTCTCTGATGTTATCCTTCCATATTGTTCTTGGTCTACCCCGTGCTCTATGTCCTTCTTCTCTTTCCATGTATGCTTTGTATGGTATGGTGTCACAAGGCATTCTCTTTAAGTGGGCAAACCATTTCACTTGCTGTCTTTGTATGTAATCCAGAATTGGTTCTGTGCTGACTTGTTCTCTTATGATCTCATTCCTGATCTTATCTCTTATGGTCACTCCTACAGCCCTTCTCAGACATCTCCTTTCCGTGGTTACTAATTTTCTTTTATGGTTTGTTGTGAGTGACCATGTCTGGCACTTGTAGCACAGAGTTGGAATAAATATGCTTTGAATAAGATGTCTCTTTGTGCTGATTTGGATTGTCTTATGCTGTAAGAGGGGGGCTAGCTGTCCCAAAACTTGGTTTGCTTTACTGCATCTAATGTCAATTTCTTTATCCAATTTCCCATCTTCGGTAATGTTGACAACAATAGTCCTACAATTCTATGCTATAATGTGGAAGAATTGTCTTAACATGGGCGGGTCTTGCTAGTCACACTCGCTACCCCCATGGACCGAGTCCCATGTCTCCTCATAGTGCAATATAAGACTATCGTCTGGGGAGAGAAAGGTGCCCATCAATCAGTCAGTTATGGGGGCGTGGTAGGTCTGTTTCCCCCCTCCCCCCACCCAAATGGGGCCTCAGTACCACGTGGGGAAAAAAGGGTTTACTGAAATTGCATGTGTTATGGGGAAATGGGGCAGATACTGTAGCCTAGCTGTAAACAACACATAATACAAACTGCCCTTTTTGAGGGTGAACACAAAATAAGAAAAGTCAGTCTGCAAGTAATGTCGAAAATGATTTGACTAAAGACACATCTTTATCACAGATGTACATGTTTTTGAACTAAAAAATCTACTTTATTAACAGAGCCTATACATTCTTTTACCATAAATGCACATTTCTATAAAACACATTAAAAAAAAAAATACTAGAGATGGACAAAAAAATTTTTTTTTTACTGTAGAAGTAAATTTAACAAAAAATTATCAAAAATTTTTTACTAAAGATGTATATTTACCAAAGATGTACATTTATACTAAAAATCTATATCTGTATTTTTTTTTTAATTGTTTACTAAAGATGTATATTTGGTACCAAACGTTTGTCTTTCCTACACTAAGATGTACACATTTGGTGTGTGTTTTTTTTAGCGATACAACTCACAAATCTCACTCTATCCCGCTCGCCTGCGTGATTTAATGTTCGTTCCCACGAGTTGTTCTATATTCTAGGGGTGCCAGATGTTGCTTGTTTTGAATGTTTTAAGCATATCCACCACTGATGACAGCCACGGCCAACGAGAGTAGAAATACAAAAACATCAATGATTCGATACTCATGAACCGCCGTGCCTTCGGTGCTTCTCCCTGCAGTACTTTTTTCTTGTAGACAGGCGTTTGAGCTACTCACAAAAACAACACATTCAAGATACGGCAATCATTCACAGAAAAGACAGTTGCAACAAGAAATCTGTGCAGTTTCGTCTGGACCTCGTCCAACAAAAGCGAGACAGTTGCTGCCTCGACGACAGTTCTTGGAGCTGGTCTTTTGATGCGACCGTCTGTCAGTGGTACATTCATCCTGTTGAAATCAAACAAAAAATGGGATGGAAATAAACTGAAGAAAAAAGGTAAAGAACGAGTGAAAGCAAAAAAGAGAGGACAGCAAAGGAGAGGAAAGCAGATGAGAAGAAAGAAAAATGAGAACAGCAAAGGAGAAGAAGCAAAAGAAGAGGGAAACAAAGAAGAAAGAGTAAAATGAGAGGAAAGCAAAAGAAGAGGACATCGAAAGAGAAGCAAAAGAAGAGGACATCGAAAGAGAAGAAGCAAAATAAGAGTACAGCACAAAGATATGAATAAGAAAAAACATAATTGATATATAAGAAATATTTGGTACAGTTTGTACAGACAAAAGAAACTCACCATAGATTGGTCTTAATGTCCACAGGAAATTATATTTGATAAAAACAAAAACGTCACAGAAACTCACCTTAGATTAGTCCTATTATTGACAACTAGCAGTGGATTGACTTGACTGAGAATTTCTTCGTTCACAGAGATACCGTCAAGGTACTGCTTCAGCAGCATCCGCAGTTTGTGGTTTTCATTGGTCAGACTTTGTTTCTCCCTCTCCACGGACAGTTTGTCCAGCAGAACTTTATTGTACCGCTTCCAGAAGTTCTCAACTCATGTTTAGCTCACAATCTTAAAAAGAATGGTTAGTTCTTTTTGTACCTTTTCAATAGCCTCTGTGATACTGCGGCTCCCAAATTGTATGGATTATGAAGGGAACTTCAGCAGTGAATGAGATACTGATGATGAGTTAGATGTCAGTTATGTATTGGAGAAGTTCTTCGTGTGGGTTACTTAGCCCCATTGTGGGGTGAAAAAGAATAGACCCACTGACCTACTAAAAACCATATTGTAAAAGTAGACTTATTTGTGGTGTTTCTTCAAAGTGCATCTGCCTGATAGGCAAGGAACCATCAGTCTGCATACAAATAAGTCCGAACTGTAAAACAGATGGGCATGCAAAACTCAAGTTCTGGAACACGACTAAAATCTAGTATTGAATGAATAACTAGAACTTTCCGCCAGAGTTTACAGCCAGGGAATGCGAAGAAGAAGAAGAAGAAAAAGATATTGAGAATGAAATTGGTAATGAAGAATTTAATTTTCATAATATCTAGATGTCAATGATGAAAGATTAAGTCAATAACAGAATTCAGAAGTAAGAAAAGAACTAATGAAATACAAAACATGGACAAACTGCACATAATGAACTCAGGAAAATAAACATGCACAAATTTAAGCTATAAGAAAATGAACTAAGTTGCATATCCTTTACAGGACATTGTCAACGATTCGTTGGCTGTTCATAGTTTTACTAGGCAATGTTAAACTCAGTAGTTTGCCATTACTTTCTTAACAGTTGGCTCTTCACACCATTGTCAAAATCAATGCAAAGCGGTCTGGTGCACGATTGTCTGCATCTCAATCAAACCAGACATTTTGGAATTACAAATTTAAAATGAACTAGCGAATGATAAAACATGGTAATGTTTCAGATAGAATGAATTAATCAACATACACACACTCAAAAGTAAATAAATGCTCTATTCGTACCGACTTTGTGCTATCAGTGCCAGCCATGGTGAGGCTTAGAAAAACATTAACACAAAATTACAACGTGTGAGATGAGATATATAAGAAATGTAGGAGGAAAAACAAGAAGAGACAGTCACCAACTAAGAATTAAGAACAACAGTATGCACAGTTAAGTATCCCTTACAGGACGTTGCAGAACCAGCCCTAACAGCCCCTGGCTGTTGTGTGGTTTCTCTAGGCAATTTACGTCCAGTAGTTTGCCATTGCTTTCTGGACAGTCGGCTTTCTTGATACCACTGTCGAAACCAACGCAAGGTGCATTGCCCGCAGCTGGGATCGAACCTGGCATCCTGGCATTACAAAGCGAAGCGTTCGCATCGACTTAGCCACAGAGCTGACTGTATGCACAGTACCAGTAACAAATTTCACAGAACATAAAAATTTCATATAGGCTAGTCATGTGATCAGAATGGAACAAAACCTGCGTACTACATGGGAACAGCAGGCTACAATGCAAGAGGCCCACCAAGAAAGAGATGGATGGAGGGAGTAAAAGAGACACTATAGAACTTCCTCTAACTCCTCTCTGTGACACTTTATGGCATAAGCTGTAGGGATGTAGGGAACAAGCAACGGAATCTGTAGAGAAACAAGATTATTATGGTCTGGAGAGAATGAGACATCCGGCTCCCTACACTCAGAGGAAAGGCAAGATGGACATATAACCAGATTGTGACCGGTACCATCAGTATTGGAACTCTGCACTAGCTGCTGAAGATGAGGACAGAGCCTGCATGGGAATGCCCTGAGTACTGCAATGATAATTCTTTACTCAACTCAACTGTGTAGGAAATAAGAAGAAGAGGAACCACAGACACACAAACATAACGAATTCATTAAAAAGACAAAAAATGGACAAACTTCAGCTATCTGATGTGTTGGTGGTTCTAGCATGGCTTCTCTTATCTGCTCCTCTTCTTCGCTGGTGAGAGATGAAGCAAAAAATGGGAGAACTTTCTCCTCCTCTGTCTCCAGCTTGCGACACATTTCAGCAAGTCTCATAATCTGTTCTCCCTGAGCCAAAATGGAAAAGAATATGTGCGCTACAGTTGAACAAACAACAAAATTCCTACATAAACTATGAGAGAACCTCAAGTTATTTGTTATCTGTAGTGACATCCTGGCACATCGGTCTGACCCATTCGTGCTCCATTCTCCCATACAGCAGCCACCTCAGTGTCTCCATGCCCAACATACCCAGAAAGAGTTGACTTACATTATCTTCTTCCTTTACCCCGCAACTGTTTCTGCATGCTTGTACTAGTTCTATACCCACTCACAATAGGTGGTTCAACGTCTCTAACTGTTTCATCTCAAAGTCTCTAGAACGCAGCACATTCAGCAGAAGCAGAAGACTGTCCAGTTTCCTCCACCTCTGTTGGTCACAGGCAATAGACATTTGCATTGTTGAGGCCTCTCCATTCAGCCAAATTCTATATCCAGTTTTTGTGTGTGGGTCTGCATCTTCACCTGTACTGAACCTTATAGTATTGTTTTGAAGGGGTCAGTAAATAATGTTACATGTGGGCAATTTTGGCTATTTTTTGTTTGTTTTGTCTTTTCAATGTTGTTATTCGAAATTCATTCATGCTAACGGCTCACACATACTATAAATATTCTAATGCGGATTTGTTTTCTAATTTTACAGTGGAACCTCACAATATGCGTGTACCTGGATGTGAGTTTTTCAGGATACGAGGTCAGGCTTACAAATTTTGTTTCCCCAGCATATGAGGCAAACCTCAGGAAGCAAGCTGAAGAGAAGAACTCTCAGTGCTATCTGATAGCATCTCAGTAACTTGGATTATCTTGATTTATCTCAACAAATGGAAAAGATTAGTTTAATATTGCTGAAGCCTGACTTAAGCCAGTCGACAAAGCACTTGATGATGATGGACTACAGCATCATGGTCGGAAGTAACCCCATTTGCTGCTGCCAACAAAAACATAAAGCAGTCCCACAAACTTGGCCTTTAATAAAACAAAACAAAATGTCGTGCGTGCGTGTGGTTGGGCGGGTGGGTGTATGTGGGTGTGCGCGCACGCGCGCCTTCGTGCGTACATCCTTTAAAATTAATGTAATCATTTAAATATGTTCTAGCCCTAAAAGAATCTACACACATGCACACACACACACGCATGCATGTGTGTGTCTATTCTTTTAGGGCCAGAACATATTTAAATTTTTTACATTCATTTTTAAGGAAAAATATTTTCAGGATATGAGTTATTCACCGTAGCGGTGCATGAAACAGATTAAATTCCTATCCCGAAGTTTCATTGTCTTTCCCAAAACTTTTATTGAACAACTTTCTTAAACTTTTTACACCTATAGACTGGAAAAATATAAATATTTGCACACCATCTGAGAACTAATGCAGAAACAAAAAGTTGAAGGCATTTTATTTTTGTAATTCTATGTTACAAAATTACAATTTTCCCTGTGTGGGTTTCAGGGCCGTACTGTTCGGGAAAAAGAATAGACCCACTGCCAACCCCCCAAAAAAAGCATGTCGTAAGAGTCGATTAATTGGGAGCTTTCTTTGAACTCGGAATGTATCTGTCCAAGTGGCAAGAAACAACCAACTGCATATAAAGGTAAAAATGTACAGTCCGGAGATGTGAACCAGTGTTACTGCACGCGGTTATAAACCATAAGTGCTCTGCCACCAGTATGGACAGCTAGTAAGAAACTCTCCGCCTGTGTCGCCGTCCGCATGAAACTCCCGAGCAGCAGCGACGTTCCTCCATTGACCCCAGAGTGTTAACTCTGGGTGAACCGGGGGACCTTCCAGTTTCGAACACTGTGGGCTGTATTTGAAAGTGAGTCTCCTATCAACTGCGCTAACATAAATAAGCTAGTAAAATGGAAAACTCAGGCTCTGGCACAAAGCCAAAGTCCAAATGAGTGAATGACCAGGACTTTCCACCGAAGCTTACAGCTGGTAAACAAAGATGTAGAAGAAGAAGAAGAAGAAGAAGAAGAAGAAGAAGAAGAAGAAGAAGAAGAAGAAGAAGAAGAAGAAGAAGAAGAAGAAGAAGAAGAAGAATTACAATTGTTAACTCATGCAGTACCTGCTGCTGCTGCTTATAAGTTAGAACATCTTAAATATGTGGCTGGAGCATTGTTTCTGAAAAACTGCTGCACTAACATCTGCTCAGTTTCTGGGCTGGGTTGTTTTAAAAAGTCTTTTTTCACAATGGACATGATGGACATTTTGTGTGGTTTTTGTTGGCATATGTATGAAGCAACTATGGGGTGTCCCATTTGCTATCAAGTTGGAACTGCATTTACCTTACCTTACAGACTATCAACTACATTTCTAACTTCACTGTAGAAGAGAATGCATACCTGTTTCTTTTGCTGCTTGAGGGTTTTGATGGCCGAATTGCTCTCAATGGTAAGTGTGGTGAGTTTTTCTCTTTCACAATCCCGAATTTGATTCATTTCAGCCTTCAAAACTTGGAGATGTTGCTGTACCCTTTCCTTGTCCTAAGATCAGAATGACTAACAATTTCAGCCATGAAAAATTAACTCACGAAATCCTAATGTACTGAACTCACTTGCAGTGGCAGCACTGTCTATATTTGCTACTAACAGGCCATTATAGTTAGACTGTGTACAGGACACAACATATTCTACAACCACCTGTACTAGAAATTCAAGACTGGGGATTGAGAACTTAACCCATGTGGAAAGACACCAGAAAATTCTGACCCATGTGCTACATGCAGTAGAGGGATCCCAGGTTTGGCCGACTGGTATTCCAATGGAAACCCAGCTGTATGGAACAGTGGAAGATATGTGTCGCACCACAAACAACTTCGTGGAGGCCTTCTCATCTGAAAACCACTGGCAGAGAGATGAACACAAGAAGAAGAAGACTACTTCCTATGGTGTAGGATTTAGGGTTGCATCGCTAACGCAATAGCTATGGACTGCAGGTTAGGATTTTATTTTTTGCCTAACAATTTTACAGAGAATTTCTTCTTATTCTTGGCGTTTACCAGCTGTAAACTCTGGCGGAAAGTTCTCGATGTTCATCCACTTTTGGACTGCAGTCCTGTTCCTGAACCTGAGTGTTGTGTGTGCATCCGTTTTACAGATCTGACTCATCTGTATGCAGACTGCTGGTTCTTTCCCTCTCAGGCAAATGCACTCTGACTTCGAAGGAAGCTCCCAATTAGTCGACTCTTAAAGCATGCTTTAGGGTTGGCAGTAGGTCTGTTATTTTCCCCTACAACAGGGCCCCAGAACCCACACGGGGTACCGAGAATTTGAACTTGAGCTTTCCAGATGAGAATCCAGTATTCTTAAGTGCATAGCCAGCTGCTCTACAGTCACCACACTCTTACAAATCCCTTATAGTTGCTTCAGTGGTTGGGAATTGGAGTCAATATTAAGGAAATTTCATGACTTGGTGCCTTTTCTAATATTTCCAAAGAAAAACTACATGTCTTGTATTTCAGTCAAGTATTTCTTCTTCTCCTTCTTCTTTGCGTTCACCATCTGTAAACTCTGGCAGAAAGTTCTGGTTGTTTATCTACTTCTGGACAGCAGTCCTGTTCCAGAACCTGAGTGTTGCGTGCGCATCCGTTTTACAGATCTGACTCATTTGTATGTAGACTGCTGGTTCCTTGCCTCTCAGGGAGATGCACTCCGACTTTTAAGGAAGCTTCCAATCAGTCAACTCTTACAACATGCTTTTGGGTAGGCAGTGGGTCTATTCTTGTTTTCCCTATAATAGGGCCCACACGGGGAGTCCAGCATTTATTAAGAAAATCACATGAATTATATTTTATGCTAGTATTTCTAAATAGTATTTGATTTTAGTATTTCTGGGGAAAATTAAATGTCTTGCAGTTCACTTTAGTGTTTTTGAAGGAAATTATATGTCCTATATTTTATTCTAGTATTTCTGAATGAAATTAGATGTCTTATGTTTCATTCTAGTGTTTCTGAAGGAAATTACACGATATGTATTTCATTCCAGTATTTCTACCAATCATTTATGGTAATCTGTATGTTGACATGTTGTGGAAGCTTTTCTTTTATAAGTCAGTCTGAAACAATAAGCATTAAATCATTGTGACCAGTCATGATCTTAGAGGTGAATGGGAGAGCTAATAAGCTATGAAAATACCCAGGATATTAAAAAAATTGTTTTTTTTTTGGGTGCTATTTGTTATTCCAAGAATATTTTGAAACTCCTCATCAAAGGTTCAAAGTCAATTAAACCAAACTAAATCATAAAACAAGAATAGAAATGATAAAAAAAAAACAAATGCAACAAATAATTACAAAATAATTGACTGTGAAAATATTAAAGAAACATGAAATTATACTGCTCTGGACAGCTCATCATTATCCTCATCCTAAAATAAAACCATGAACATTTGTGACAAACAATGATGCACATTTGTGATAGACAATGATGCACATTTGTGACAAACAATGATGTACATTTGTGACAAACAATAATGCACATTTGTGACAAAAAATGATGCATATTTATGATAAACAATAATGCACATTTGTGACAAATAATAATGCACATTTGTGACAAACAATGATGCATATTTGTGACAAACAATGATGCACATTTGTGACAAACAATGATGCACATTTGTGACAAACAATGATGCACATTTGTGATAAACAATGATGCACATTTGTGACAAACAATAATGCACATTTGTGATAAACAATGATGCACATTTGTGAGAAACAATTATGCACATTTGTGATGAAAAATGATGCACATTTATGATAAACAATGATGCACATTTATGATAAACAATGATGCACATTTATGATAAACAATGATGCACATTTGTGACAAAAAATGATGCACATTTATGATAAACAATGATGCACATTTCTGATAAACAATAATGCACATTTGTGATAGACGATGATGCCCGTTTGTGATAAACAATGATGCACATTATGATAAACAATGATGCACAATATGATAAACAATGATGCACATTATGATAAACAATGATGCATATTATGATAAACAATGATGCATATTATGATAAACAATGAACCATACTTAAAAGTTCCAAAACAGATAAGCATGCCTATAGCAGAGTTGCAAGCATTGCTTCTGAAGTCAAGGGTAGTTAACTTCCTTTATTCAGAGTTTGCTGGTGTTTTGGGAAATTAATGAGCAGACATACTGGCTTGTTCTGAACCAACGTATATTCAACTGATGTCTGATAAGGCAGATATAGTGGCAGGGAAGTGCACTGCAGAGAATACTAGCCTCGGCCTAGCAAGAGGGAACGCAACCTGAAAACTTGAACTTATTGAATGGCAGACCAGGTTTTAGCCTTGGCTGGCAGCTGGTCTAAGAGGAAAGCTGTGACAGGCAGACAAAACAGAGCACTGTTCTTCTGATCTGGCAGCTTCTGCAGCCTGTTTTGTTCAGGATGTCCCTCTGTTACCTTTCCTTTTGAGTAAACAAGACAAGCCAAAAGAGAGAGAGAGAGAGAGAGAGAGAGAGAGAGAGACAGACAGACAGACAGAGAGAGAGAGAAAGAGACCATACTGCATTGGCAACACAGTCTCTATATTACGGTGTAGGTTGATTGCTATAAACAGAAGAAACGTCATCCATGGCCCTAATGTAAGCGTGGTCTTACTAGTCACACTAGGCATTGCCATGATCTGCCATTCCTATTCCTCCCTCTAGCACAGCATAATACTAACACTCACCTCTAGAAAGACTGAAATGTACCAACAAATAAGGTTGATGTGGTGCAGGTTTATGATGTGGAAACATGAAAAGACCACCTTAGTCTAGAAAAAATGGTGCAATGGGAAGTATCCAGAGGATAGGGCAGCCTCACAGTGCTCAGAAAAAAGGCACAATGAATGTTTAATTAAAATAATACCTGCATAGAAAACAGAGTTATGGAAAAGCATAAAATATAATAAGTAAATATACAGTTAACTGTTTAGTACCAAACAAGTAGTGGCAAGTGTGGTTTTAGGAAAGGGACATCACTCACCTGCCAAATTATAATAAAAATTTCAGTTCTAATCAGTTTCTGAAAGAAGCCACCTATTTTTTCTTCAGAAATAAAGCCTTACTTGGATTATAAGAAAGTAATTTATTAACCAAACTGAAATGTTTACCTCTTTTATGGATTTGTTTCTTTCCTCACTCTCCTTAGCAGTTACAGCCATTTTTGCCCTTATTTTTGCAATCTGATCCTAGGTTAGAAAGACATAAAGGAAGAAAACTTTCATCAGTAAAAATACATCCCCTTTCCATCCCTCATCTGTAAAAATACACCCCCCCCCTTTCCTTCCCTCATCAGTAAAAATACACCCCCCTTTCCTTCCCTCATCAGTAATAATACACCCCCCCCCCTTTCCTTCCCTCATCGGTAAAAATACACCCCCCCCCTTCCTTCCCTCATCAGTAAAAATACACCCCCCTTTCCTTCCCTCATCAGTAAAAATATACCCCCCTTTCCTTCCCTCATCAGTAAAAATACACCCCCCTTTCCTTCCCTCATCAGTAAAAATACATCTCCCCCTTTCCTTCCCTCATCAGTAAAAATACACCCCCCTTTCCTTCCCTCATCAGTAAAAATACATCTCCCCCTTTCCTTCCCTCATCAGTAAAAATACACCCTTCTTTCCTTCCCTCATCAGTAAAAATACACCCCCCTTTCCTTTCCTCATCAGTAAAAATACACCCCACCAACTTTCCTTCCCTCATCAGTAAAAATACACCCTCCCCTTTCCCTCCCTCATCAGTAAAAATACACCCCCCTTTCCTTCCCTCATCAGTAAAAATACACCCCACCCCTTCCCTCCCTCATCAGTAAAAATACACCCCACCCCTTCCCTCCCTCATCAATAAAAATACACCCCACCCCCTTCCCTCCCTCATCAGTAAAAATACACCCCACCCCCTTCCCTCCCTCTTTGTAAAAATACACCCCACCCCCTTCCCTCACTCATCAGTAAAAATACACCCCACCCCCTTCCCTCCCTCATCAGCAAAAATACACCCCACCCCTTTCCCTCCCGTTCGGTAAAAATACCCCTCCCCCCCTTTTCCTTCCCTCATCAGTAAAAATATACCCCCCTTTCCTTCCCTAATCAGTAAAAATACACCCCCCCCCTTTCCTTCCCTCATCAGTAAAAATACACCCCCCCCCCCTTTTCCTTCCCTCATCAGTAAAAATACTCCCTCCCCTTCCTTCCCTCATCTGTAAAAATACACCCCCCCCCCTTTTTCCCTCCCCTCTCTGCTCCCAAAAATGATAACATGCTACCAAGCAAACATACTATCCAGATAGAAAAATATTAGGCAATGTTTTTAAAAAAAAATGATATGTTATGTTAAATTATAACAACTGATGTCACTGTACACTGGGCATTTCCCTGCAGCATTTGTGTCCCGATACAGTAGTGACCTCAAGATTCCTTTACTGACTGTTTGCACAAGAAGCTGGTTATAATGTCTCCCATCTTGACCCCTGCATGCCTGTGGATCTGAGGGTCATGGGTTCAAATCTGTATGGTGCCAGATTTTTTTTTCAAACATGACCTTAAAAGGGTACCAGGTAAAGTCTTGGAAAATAAAGGCAGTAAAGACCTAATGTTAAATGCTAAATTGAGCATAGACATCACAGCACTCAGGACACACCCAAAAGTGCTCTGTTCCCATCTTCAGCAGCAAGCGAAAAGTTCCAATTCCGATGGTACCAGTAACTGCCTGATTGTACATCCATCTCACCTCGGCCAGATCCCCTGGTAACACCCCGCAGCTCCATTCTCCTTTGACCATAATGATCTATTTGTGCTTCCGCACTGTTTCACAGGGTCCTCACAACATTTGGCTTGTCATACATTCTTCTTCTTCTTCTTCTTTCGTTCGCCTGAAATAAGTTGTCTATATCAGCAGTTTTGTCTCTTGTATAAATTTCACTGTCGTTGTTAGTTCATTCAGTGGTCCATAGAGTTTACGTTCTGCCTGTCATGCATCACCACTAGGTGGGTCCAGAGATGGCCAGTCTATCTGACTCCTCATTTTCAAACATACCAGCATGACCTGGAGAAAATATCCAAAGGATGCTAACTACCTGCAACATCTGAAGCAATGCTTCCTGCTCTGCACGAATTATGCCTGTCTTCACCTTTCTCAGCATGCTCTGTGAGTCAGTTGCAATGATGGCATGTGTGTACAGTTGATTCTCAAGCCAGCGAAAGGCAGCAGTGAAGTGAATGCTTTCACCTCCATTCTCAAATTATATGTTGTGATATCATTTGCCAGGCTTTGCTGCACTAGGCGACGTCCATTCGCTTTTGCCATTAACCCCCATGCACCTCCTCTACCTCTCAACACAGAGCCATCTGTATAGATGATCACATCACGGACCTCATGAGGCAATTTAATATGAGTCTAGCATCATAAGCTCTATGTGCCAATGATGTGTCAATGATGTGCCAATGATGTGTCTATGATGTGTCAATGATGTGCCAATCATGTGTCAATGATGTGCCAATGATGTGTCAATGATGTGTCAATGATGTGCCAATAATGTGTCAATGATGTGCCAATCATGTGTCAGTGATGTGCCAATGATGTGTCAACAATGTGCCAATCATGTTTCAATGATGTGTCTATGATGTGTCAATGATGTGCCAATAATGTGTCCATTATGTGCCAATGATGTGTAAATGATGTGCCAATGGCGTGCCAATGATGTGTAAATGATGTGCCAATGATGTGTAAATGATGTGTCAATGATGTGCCAATGATGTGTCAATGATGTGCCAATCATGTGTCAATGATGTGCCAATCATGTGTCAATGATGTGCTAAGGATGTGCCAATCATGTGTCAATGACCTTTAATACCTTTACTATATTTTCATTCTGACCTTGACGTTTCTTCTTCTTCTTCTTCTTCTACTTCTTCTTCTTCTTCTTCTTCTTCTTCTTCCTTCTTCCTTCTTCCTTCTTCTTCCTTCTTCTTCCTTCTTCTTCCTCTTCTTCCTTCTTCTTCCTCTTCTTCCTTCTTCCTTCTTCCTTCTTCCTTCTTCTTCTTCTTCTTCTTCTTCTTCTTCTTCTTCTTCTTCTTCTTCTTCTTCTTCTTCTTCTTCTTCTTCTTCTTCTTCTTCCTTCTTCTTCTTCTTCTTCTTCTTCTTCTTCTTCCTTCTTCTTCCTTCTCTTCTTCTTCTTCTTCTTCTTCTTCTTCTTCTTCTTCTTCTTCTTCTTCTTCTTCTTCTTCTTCTTCTTCTTCTTCTTCTTCTTCTTCTTCTTCTTCTTCTTCTTCTTCTTCTTCTTCTTCTTCTGTTTTTTATCCCTAGTGGAGCATAGGTCCTCAACCAACTCATGCCATGTCATTTTATCCTTTGCTATTGCTCACAGCTTACGAGTTGTCCATCCCTCTTTTTAAGTTCACCCTCTAGTTCCCTTCTCCATAAATATTTTGAACCATCCTTACTTCTGTGCCCCTGTGGTTTCCAGTCTAAAGCCCTTCCAGTTATCTAGTTCTTATATTTTATTTGTATAAAAAACTATTAAGTAAAGTTACATTTCCATTTAAAGTCTGAAGGTGTAACAGGTGTATGAAAGAAAAAAATTAAGGACCCTTTTTTACGCTAGTGGTGCACTAAGCATATGACGCTAGACATATGTTATAGACAATCATCTCTCAATGGGTGATGTAGTCATGCTGGCTGCCTTTACTTTCCAGGACATGTCCTGATATCCATTTAAGACTAATTCATCCTGGTAATTATTTACCAAAAGAGTAGAAGGATGTACAGCAAGAGGTAGACCAAGAACAAAATGGGAAGGTAACATCAGAGAAACTCTACAGCACCATGATGTGTCAAAGCAGCCAGTTTTATATCTCCTTTGACACCCAAAGCGGTAAAAGAGGACGTAAAGAAGAGAAGAAGAATTATTTACTACCTACAGTGATTTACTATGTTTAGGTAAGTAGTGCCATTGCAGACACTGCCTCTGGATAAGAAACATTGGGCATTCACATAATCTAGATCTCCACAATCTCCCAACTTTGCTTCCTGCATGTTCTGTGCAGAGCTGCAAGCATTACTTCAGAGGACCTGGGGAGTTAGAATCTTTTGGATATTTTATTGAGGGGATGCCTGTGTGTTGAGAAATGAGCAGATGGATAGATTGGCTGGGTGATCAATTCACATTGTTACTGCCTTTCCTTCACATAAATTCCTAAAAATTTTACGAGCCTAGTTGTTGTTGTTGTTCTTCTTCTCCTTCTTCTTTTTCTTCTTTTTTTCTGTGCTTTCCCTTAAAAGAGTGGTTAGCACACTGTTTTGTGGTTTACAGCTCAGCTACAAAATCTGTACTTTTCTGTCCAACACATCCACTTTCAGCAAAGCCCTAATTAGTTGCCTTGTTTTGACATGCTTGTTAAGAAGAAGAGAAAAAGCAAACACGAACATCCTACACGATCTGAAAATCGAGGAGAACTATCTCATAAACAGCATCCTACACGATCTGAACATCGAGGAGAACTGGCTCATAAACAGCATCTTACACGATCTGAAAATTGAGAACTGTCTTATAAAGAACATCCTGTCTGAAAGCTGAGGTATTTTAGCCATGGTATTCTAAGAATTTTCTATTAAACTTCATGATGGCCTGGAGAGAACAGTGATGGAGAGTACAGTCTGCAGAGGCAGACTTCCATGAATGTGGACACAAGACAAAGGGGAAATCCAAACAGGGGAAATCCACAGGACACAGAACAGTCTAATATTTCAGGGGGTGGTAGATAGGCTGCATTCAGTCATGGAACTAGGCTGCATTCAGTCATGGCACCTAGGCTGCATGCAGTCATGGGACCTAGGCTGCACTCTCTCGTGGGACATAGGTGGGTTTGGGTTAAGGCAAGTTCTAGATGTTTTGGGGTTGTTAAAAGCATCAGAAAGTCGAGAAACTAAGTCTCACCACCCTCTATAATGTTGGACTGTCCTGTGACGTCAGCTTGGGTAGGATATTAATAAAGCACCGAAAGTTGAATTCTGCCATAGCTAAGGACTAAACCCAATCCACTATCTTTGTAAGCACAGCACCCACTTCACCAACCCAGCTACACAGCTGGTGACAGTTTCAACATTACAGTCTTCACTTACTGCTAGCCTCTGGAGCTTACGCATCTGCAGCTCAATTTCTTTGGTGTTTTTCAGATCCTTCTGTTTGAGGGTCTCGAATGTGTTCTTTCTTTCTTCGTTCATTTCATTGTATGTTTGTAAGGCTTGTTTGAACTGCTGCCACAGGTCATCTATTTTAGTTTCTAGTTGCACTTTCAGGGCATGCTTGTCCTCCAGATTCTGTTTAGAAGTAGAGATGTTGAGAAATATAGCAATGACAGTTTTAAAGATGACAACATAATGACACTAGAGCAAAAATATGTACAGTGGTGTGAGAGTCACACCATAGAAGAGATTGAGCCCCCCCCCCCCCATCCTGTAATATTCACAAAGACAACAGTGGGCTCGCTGTAACTAACTTTTATTGTGGAGAGGGCACACAGTTTAGAACATCATTCATGAGCGTTACAAAGTTACCTTGTTCTTCATTTCCACTTGTACTGCTTCCTTCTTCTTCTTTTTCGCGTTCACCAGCTATAAACTCTGGCGGAAAGTTCTAGTTGTTCATCAACTTTTGGACTGCAGTCCTGTTCCAGAGCCTAAGAGTTGCGTGTGCATCCATTTCACACATCTGACTCATTTGTATGCAGACTGCTGGTTCCTTGCCTCTTAGGCAGATGCACTCCGACTTCGAAAGAACCTCCAAAATAGTTGACTCTTAAGACATGCTTTTGGGTAGGCAGTGGGTCTATTCTTGTTTTCCCTATAATAGGGCCCAGGGACCCACACAGGGAGTACTGCTTCCGAAGTGTGGGAGATATAAGGTTCTGCTTCTTGCTGTTCTGACCGCCTCGACAATAGGCACATTCTACTCTACTGTTGCTGAGTTTCTCTGATGTTTTTTTACCAAAATTATCAACTTACAAATGAGCCAGCAATGTTTTGTCAAACCTTTGATTACAGTTGCCTTCACAGGGCCAGATCAAATAATTGTGTGGGTCTTATATGGCCCAAGTTTCGGACAGTCCCCAGTCCTGTTTTACAGTAAAGTGAAGTAAAAGATCCTTTCATGCCAGTAGTAAATTAGGCATATGAGGCTGGACTCATATTTTCAGGGACCAGTCGACACTCCTTGGGTCATGTGATCAACATCATCCAGCCACCTTTACTTCCCAGGTCTTTACCTGGCACCTATTTTAGGCTGGCTGATCTGGGAACCAAGGTAATTATTTTTGAATCTGATTCAACCCATGACCCATGGGGAAAAAGAATAGATTCTTTGAAATCGAAGTGTGTCTCCATGAGAGTTAAGGAACCAACAGTCTGCATACAAATTTCAGATCTATAAAATAGATTTGCATTCAAAACTCAAGTTCTAGAATGAGACCACAGTCCAGAGGTGGACGAACAACCAGAACTTTCCATCAGAGTGTACAACCAGTAAATGCTCAGAAGAAAAAGAAGAACTCGTGACCTTTGGACCAGCAGGTGAACGTTCTGTTCTGGAACAAAATAAAAATTATTACTATCTAACTCTAACAAACTAATCATATCTAGATATCTGACCTTATTTTTGATCTCATCTTGCATCGACTGAAACTCTGCACGAGCTTCATTCTCACGGGTCTCAAAGTTCTCCTCCATGGCAAAGATAATATCAGCAATGTTGGACATGTCATTCGTGTGCTGCTCGATGAAGATGGACCTCTCTAGATCAAATTCCTCACAGATGATCTCCAGTTCCATGGCATATTCCTGATTCAGACTTTCAATGCGTTTCATTTGTAGGTCTAAGATGGGAAACAGTGATAAATGACAAGAAAATTAGTCAATGGTTTGTAAAAATCTATGGACAAGTCATTTGCCTAGCACTTTAGAGGTCATGGGTTCATTTTATGGCCATGTTCGGTTCATGAGAACAATTTTACAGAAGATGCCTGTGGATCACTACTGAAGCTAACAAACTTCATGCAGCTCTTTTAGCAGGTGGCAGGCTGTGCTGTGGCGAGAGACCCAGTCATACAGGATAAATGCAATGAAGTCGATCCTTTCGACTTTAACTTTAAGAGAAATCTGGACAATGAACAAGCAATCAGAAAGTCCAAAAGAAGTCCTGGAGATACAGAATAATTAATCATATTTAAATGCTGCCAAAGGTTTGGATGACTCCACAGACTCCATAATTTAGCAGCAGGAGACAAAACAACAGCAATCTCCGCAAAAACAATAATAGCTGAAGTTACTCACAAAGACACACAAAGATTTTCATTTCAAGAGAAATCTGGATAATGAATGTGCAACAAGTGGGTCATAGAGATATAAAATAATTAATCATATTTAATCCTAATTTAGCAGCAGAAAAAAAAAACATTAGTCTGCACAACAACATTAATAGCTAAAGTTACACACACAGACACACATGTGTACAAACACGCAGAATAAACTCTATTACCCATCAAGAAATCAATCTTCTGCAAATGACTTCTCAAGGCCATTGCGTACTGCTCCTCTGCTTCTGCGATGTCTTTGAACAATGACTTGATGACGGCATCCTTGGAATCAATGACCCTCTCAAACGTCTGGCTTAGAATCTCAATGTCCTTGACCAGATCCTTGGCTTTGGCATCCCTCATGATGTTTCTCCACTGGCAGTTGAGTTTGTTCAGGTTGAACAATGTGGCTTTCTCTTCCTTCATCAGCTTGTCCTAGAAATGGAGCAACAGGATTGGAGATGCTATAAAAACTTGGCAGTGCTGTCTTAACACATGAACTTGCTGGGTGTTTGCCCGGGCCCCCACGAATATAAGGGCCCCAAGCTAATCTGTGTATGTCATGTGACTTGCCATAATGGTTTTTGTAGGGGTACCATCTAGTGAGAATGCAGCCAGACCAAACTGCATATTAGACTTTTTACAGCAAAGCATCTGAGAGGAAGGTGAGAGGAAGACCAAGAAATAAATGGATAAATGTGTAGTTGAAACCTGTAAAAAGTTGAACAAATCAAACACTCAAGCCACAAGAGAAGTGCAAGACAAATACAGAAAACCTGGACACTGGGCTACAAACTGGTATCAGTGAAACAACAAAAGAAGAGAAGAAAGAAGAAGTAGGGCCACCAGCACACACTGGTTTTCCCAAGAGCCCATAATGTTGTTAAGACAGCTGTGATGCTAGGATTAATATGAGCTGGGGTTATGACCCCGTGTTGGCTGGATAAACTTTGCATAATTTTATTACATTTTGATGTTAAAATAGTGTCAGGAAATTATAAATTAGTGTGATCATACTGGGTTGATGGTAAATAAAGTTTTAAAATATAGTAAAGTCTTACTCTAAATTAATGTTGCTGAAAATAAAAATCACAGTTAGAAAGAAACAAACAAATAAAGAAACAAACAAAGAAAGACATTTTATTACAAAGAAAATTTTGTTGAAATATGCTGTTTTAAACTGAAACAAGATAATAGAATCATATTTAGAAACAAAGTGTGTACACAACAAAGACACTTCAAACTTCTTGAGTGTAAGTAACTAAAAAAAAAAGGCTGACAGGGATGATTAATAAAGTTAGATGCATATCCTTTACAGGATGTTGCAGAACCAACTTTAGAGTTTTGTGGCTGTATTGTGATTTCACTAGGTAATTTTACGTTCATTAGTTTGCCATTGCTCTCAGAACAGTAGGCTCTTGATACCACTGTCAAAACCAGTACAAGGTGGTCTGCTGAAAAACTGCTCGCAACTGATATCGAACCTGGCATTCAAGAGTTACAAAACTTGTTAGCAACATCTAAGCCATAGATACTGATATGGGGGTGCTTACCTTTAAAAATTGTGCAAGAACATCTTCCCGTTTTTTCTTTAATTCTTCTTCAGCGTATCTTTTCTGTTCTTCAAAGGCAATCCTCTCCTCATCTGACATTAGAGTTTCTTTCTTTTTCTTGACCATTTTGATGTCAACTGTTGAAGTTAGAACTTCCTGGCTGGTAAAATAATTGTTAAAATATTATAATTAATTAATTTTTCAATTACAGTTACTGCCATTAAGATACGAAGACAAAGTAAAGAAAAAAACTGATTGACAGTAAACATTTGGTTTCCCAGGATAGTGCAAGGAAAACTATTTAAAAAACACACACAAAAAAATGTTGAGAACCATAAATTAATGAGAGAAATTAAATCTAGACTTTGAAAATGTTTGGTGGCATGAGAACATTACAAACTGTTCCTGCACACACATAATTATTCCTTATGGAACTTTGCTAGTCTGAATAAAAACTGGCCATAGATCACAACACAAATTGCTATGAACATAGACAAAAGGCATTCCAAAACAAACCACACAGCTTGTAGTGTTGCAGCAAGCACTCAACTCAGTAGTTTGAAACAATGGACTCAAGTTCATATGTGGAAACTTTGTAAGCAAACCAAGGCCAGAAGCAAGCAACATTTCAAGACTTTCACCGACTGCCTGCCTTTCCACATACAGGACAAACCTGATAGAAACTAAGCAATGGAAATACAAAGTGATAAACTCTTGAACAACCACACATTCAGGCACACCCCCCCCCCCCCAACACACATATGTGTATTTATAAAAACACAACCAGACTATATGCATACAGAAAAAGAAAGACTAGTAAAAGAAGGAGGGGGGCAAAAAGAAGAAAAAGATGATGAGGATGATGATGAAGAAGAAGAAGAAGGAGGAGGAGGAGAAAGAAATGGGGGAGGAGAAAAACAGAAGTCAAGAAAGTGTACAATAAAACCCAGGATGGTACTGAATATTTAACTTGATTTCACAGCAACTAACACAAAATTACTGCCCAGAGGCATTAAACAGGCATCTGAGTTTAAATATCTGGGAACTACATTTACCGAAGATGGAAAATTGGATAAAGAAATTAACATTAGATGCAGTAAAGCAAACCAAGTATTGGGACAGCTAGCCCCCTTTTACAGCATAAGACAATCCCAATCAGCACAAAGAGACATCTTATTCAAAGCATATTTTTTTCAACTCTGTGCCACCAGTGCCAGACATGGTCACTCACAACAACCCATAAAAGAAAATTAGTAACCATGGAAATGAGATGTCTGAGAAGGGCTGTAGGAGTGACCATAAGAGATAAGATCAGGAATGAGATCCTAAGCGAAAAAGTCGGCACAGAACCAATTCTAAATTACATACAAAGACAGCAAGTGAAATGGTTTGCCCACTTAGAGAGAATACCTTGTGACACCATACCATACAAAGCATACATGGAAAGAGAAGAAGGTCGTAGAGCAAGAGGTAGACCAAGAACAAGATGGAAGGATAACATCAGAGAAGCTCTACAACAGCACGATGTGCCTATGGTCGAGGCGGCCAGAAGAGCTCGAAACAGAACCTTTTATCTCCCTCGACACCCACAGCGGTAAAAAAAGAAGTGAAGAAGAAGAAGAGTGCCCAGAGGGACCCAGTAACATTACGTTAGACTCACTAGCACTGATAGTAGGAAAAGAAAGAAGGCAAACTTTTTTTTTTCAGAACAACATTCTTTAATTTATATTACAGTGATAACACTATGTGTACATGTCTTTTCCTTTCTCCCAGGGGTGTTCAGTTTTCTAACCATTGTTTGTGTTGTATTCAGTTATTTTACAATTTATAATAGTAATAAAACCACAATGGAAGTTAATTATTTGAGGTAATTTCTATAACTGTTGATATGAGTGTTCATCGGCTATAAACTGCAGAGGAATTTAGTCTTGATCTAGAACTTCGTATTTGCGTGCATATCTGTTATACAGATCTGGCTTACTTGAGTTCAGACTGTTGGTTCTTTGCCTCTCAGGCAGATCAGATGTCTCCGGCTTTGAAGGAGACACTTAATAATATTATTAACGTTTACTCAGTATAACGCCCATCAGAGAGAGGGATCAGGAATAGAGGCAGGTGATATTTGAAGCAGTTAGCTCAGAGCACTTGGCATGTAGAAAAAGAAGAAGATAATTATATACTTGCGCTGATTACAAATTTGTGTGAATATTTATATACCTGCTAATAAGATGGTTTATTTTACTTAAGAATGCCAAGTGTGCTGAAAGTGAGCGTATGCTGTTGTTATGGTTACGGAGGACATTTAAAAAAGTTAAACAATAAACGAGAACAATATAAGAACAAATAATATTAAACAATCTATTTATAATTAGAGCAATTATTAAAATTAAATCGAATTAAAGAAAAAAAAAAAAACTCATACGATTAAAAGTTGAAAGGAATTAAAATGCATAATAAATAAACTGTTACTATATTTGTTTTGTTGAGACGCTTTTTCAGCCCACTCTCAAAACAACGTCTGCCAGTGAGGGTGGTCTCCCCTGTGTGTTGGCTGCCTGCAGCAGGAGATGGCCGACGTTTGTCTGCTTGTGTCTTTACATCATCTCTGAGGAGATTGCACAGTCGGTGGTGGCATAAAGTCTTTTCAAAATAAACAAGGCTGTAAATTCATCTGTCTGCAGCCGATATTTAGGTAATACAACGTCTGATTGTTTAGAGAATTCCAGAGAAATTTGACTAAAAAGCTCAACAAAATGGGAAAAAGGAAAACGTGCACAAAACAACACAACGTAACGTTTCGGCCAGGCAGCCTTTTTCAAACACAAGTAGACTACACAAAAGAGGAATATAAGGATTCCTCTTTTGTGTAGTCTACTTGTGTTTGAAAAAGGCTGCCTGGCCGAAACGTTACGTTGTGTTGTTTTGTGCACGTTTTCCTTTTTCCCATTTTGTTGAGCTTTTTAGTCAAATTTCTCTGGAATTCATTGTATTAGCTTGACTGCAGTCACCCCCATAGTTTCACCATTCCTGATTGTTTAGAGGCAGTAATTTTAGCGCTGCAATCAAAGTCAAAGAAGGGCTCTACTGTCAAATTTGGCCGGTAAGCTGGACTGCTTCGGCCGGCTTAGTGGGAGTTATGTCCCTTGGCCAAACTCAAAACAAGTCGCGGAAAAAGTCACGAAACAAATGACATACTTACCTATCATCATCCGGGTGCGTGTAGGGTTGCGTAGGGTGTCTATCATCGTCCTACGGTTGTAGGGCTGCTTATTGCGTGTAGGGTTGGTTGTTTGCGTAAGATAGATGAGGGTTAGGGTTAGCGTTTAGGGTTAGGTTTAGAGGTTAGGGGTTAGGTGTAGCGTTAGATGTAACAATTGTGACGCCGTAGTTCTCTATAATCGCGCACAGTCGCATGCACGCGCAAACAGTCGACGGACGGTGGATGCTACTGACACGGACAATTCGCCACCGATTGGGGCACCAGCCGCCGCGCGCTATTGCCATCATATTTGGCACACTTCCAGTGGCACCACTCCCACAAGCATCAGATTGTCGGAAAGTATTTCGACCTCCAATGTGACTATTTTCACATTTAACCCTACCCCTAACCCCTACCCCTAACCCTACCCCCTAACCCTAACCCTACCCCTAACCCGACCCCTAACCCTACCGCTAACCCAAAAGCTACGCAACCGTATGATGATGATGATGATAGACACCCTACGCATCCCTACACGCAACCGTATGATGATGATGATAGACACCCTACGCAGCCCTACGCGCAACCGTATGATGATAGGTAACCCTAGACGCAACCCTAGGCAGCCCCACACGCACCCGGATGATGATAGGTAAGTATGTCATTTGATTCGTGACTTTTTCGGCGACTTGTTTTGAGTTTGGTGAAGGTACGCGAAGGGACATAACTCCCACTAAGCCCCGCTAAGCCGGCCGAAGCAGTCCAGCTTACCGGCCAAATTTGACAGTAGAGCCCAAAGAAGTATATTTTGGAAAGAAAAACATAAGTTCTTTTTCTTTTTATTCCTCCTACTCCTCCTAGACGCTTTAGAGGGCGGTCGTCACGTTTTACAGCTAGGCTCCGTATTTGAGCACTAAACATAGTCCACTAATTAGTCACCCTAATTTACAACATGCCTGTTATGACATCCTCCCTCCTCACTCCCATTAATATCCCCCTGATAATGTTTGCGGGCTATCCTCTGAATGACGGCCACATATTATGGGCGCCAAAAACAGGGCCTCAGTCACATGTAAATTGCGGAATTCCAGCAACTATACTGCCACTGCCAAGAGCATCTTCCGTGGAGCGGGGCTAAACTAGATTGCTGGGACTCACAAGCAAAGCTGTAGGAGATGCGGAAGCTGCTGCTCATGAGTCCCAGCCATCTAGTTAAGCTGCGCGTAGCAGCGCAGGAGATACTCTCGGTGGTGGTGGTATAGTCGCCTGTCTGCAATTTAAGTCGCCGGAAGTCCGCAATTTACATGTGACCGAGGCCCTGTCAGGGTGTGTTTTTGGCCGCCATAATATGTGGCCGTTATTCAGAGGATAGCCTGTTTGCGTACTATGCTGAAAATCGAAATATTTTGGTCACGAAAGTTTAGAGAGAGTAATAATGAGGGGTATATGCCTGGGAAGAGAGGAAGAGGAAGGCCAAAGAAAAGATTGGGCGGATGATCTCAAGAAGGATGTATCGGACGCAGAACATCTTGCTTTTGATCAAGAAGTTTTCCTGAAGGTTGTTATGGGAGCAAGGTTCTGCAAAGGACATGCTACTGACTATGCTAGGTGTAAGTAACGAGGAAAGATTGACTTAGGAACAGTGATATCAGGAGCAGAGTCAGCACAGAACCAAAACTGAACTTTATAGATCAAATGGTTTGGCTGTGTAACAAGATTGGCATTAGACAGGGCAGTGTTATACAGATACAGCTGTAGGCTCTCCTCCGAACTTCTACCCCCGCATTATGGCGGCCTGAAATATACTTACAGGGCTCAGTCCAGTTAAAAATATGTGAACTTCCAGCGACGAATGAATCGCGGTAAAACTAGGATCGGCTCCGTGTAGTGAAACAAATGCTCTAACAGGGTCTCAGCAATATGTTAATTGGGGACCTGTTTCTGTGACTATGCCTCACCGCCTACCGTATCCCCCGCGCCGCTACGCACGGCGTGGATGGGGACTAAACTAGATGGCTGGGACTCACGAGCAGCAGCTACAGCATCTCCTGCAACTTCCTCCAATTAATTTGCTCGTGAGTCCCAGGATGGGGTCTAAACTAGATGGCTGGGACTCAGGAGCAAAGGTACAACATCTCCTGCAACTTCCTCCAATTAATATGCTCGTGAGTCCCAGGCATCTAGTTTAGCCCCCCATCCGCGTAGCGGCGCGCCGCGCATAGCGGCGCGGGGGATACTGTTGGCAGTTTTTTTTTTTTCATCGAACACCGGCTGTGAATTCCAATGGAAGGTCCCGGTTAATCGTCCGCTTGGACTTTTGGCTTTCACCTGGACCTGATTTTTGCGTGTACAACCGTTTTTCATTTCCCTGCCTCTTGGGCAGCTGTACGCCGACTTCGAAGGACTGTTGGCAGTAAGTGTAACTGTGTTTTGGGCATGCCGAAAAGTTTGAGGACAACAACGACGCTAATCTGCGTTGGCGCATGTGGTCTCCCCGCCATGTCGCTTTTATCCTCTGCAGAAACGCTCGAAAGTGTCAACGTTCGCTATTATCGTCTGTAGTGTTGCGTCTCTTAAAATTGTCAGGTAATCAGAAACAGGTCCGCAATTAACATATTGCTGAGACCCTGTTAGAGCATTTGTTTCTCTATACGGAGCCGATCCTAGTTTTGCCATGATTCGTTCGTCGCCGGAAGTTTGCATATTCTTAATAGGACTGAGCCCAGTAAGGATATTTTTCGGCACCATAATGCCGGGGTAGATGTTCGGAGGAGAGCCCATTTGTAACAGATCCAGATATCGACCACATAGAAAAAATATCAGAGACACTGAAAAATACTTTTTTTAACGAAGAGAACTGAAATGTCAGTTCCAGAGATCTCTTCCTGCCCTGACGCTGGAAGCATCTAAGAGTTGAGAAAAGAAGAAGAACTTTAATACAGTTCATTTGTTAGAAACAAAACACTCCACATCCACCAAACTTTTTTGAATGCTTTAAGTCTGAAGTGATGGCTGAGCATATTCTAAAATGAGTTATGCACATGTATATGATTTTCCAACTATCTGTTTTGCATACTCAGTTGCTTGGGGGAGGAGAGCTCTACAGTAAAGTCTCAATTGGTTCCTCCCCACAGTCGTATCCTGTTCAGTCATTTCAACAGGAATCCAGTCTCGCACCTTAGCCACTTAACATTCGTCGCAGGGTTTCTTTTGTATCCTGTCACTTCATCGGATTATTTGCTTACTGTCAGAGTGCCTGTTTTGGTATTATTCACATAATTGTCCCAGAATGGGACCAATATTACCATCTTCTAAAATTACCAAAATAGCAAGTTTTATTATTGTGAGTTTCTTTACAAGACTTGTTTTTATAGGGTGAGGGGAACCTGTCCTGCTTATTTTTCATCTAGACTTGGCACTGACCAGGGTCTGGTCCTTTATGTGATGGAGTACGCTTTGGCGATTCTGACAGCCATACACAGAGAAACTACTGGATTCTGAATGAGACCGTGAACATCATACTTGCATGTACAAAGAATACGGCATGCAGGGCGATGTGCTACCTCCTTGATCTTCCAACCATGGAAGGGAGAGCAATGCTGACATATGTGTATGTGCGAGCTAGCGCCTGCATACATAATCCACTGTACGGTGAGATTTGCAGGAAGAAGCGTAGCAGCTTAAAGAAAGGACCATCTTGTATGGGTCAGGCCGAAGACAATTATTCATCAGGTTTATTCAATTGAGGACATAGAACCTGGTGATGAATGGGTACAGGTGCCAACAGAATGATGTACATCCTTTTCAGTCTGCTTAAAATTGGGCAGAGATCACAGACAACAAATCTATAGGTGCTAGAGGCAGAAGTTCAAGCCTTAATTCTGGAGAATTCTACTGAAGGAGGTGCAGTTAATTACATTAAGGATCTTTTACATCAATGGATCTGTCATTTGACAGGTGCAAAGCTCATAGGCTATCACAGTTCTTGTTGGAGAAAGAACTATAAAGGAAGATAGCCAACAAACAAATGGTAACGATTTTTTTGGGTGACAGTCAAAAAGCAGTTTAGATGAAGTCCACAGTTCACAGTGTCATACCATGCACTCATCTCAGTAGTTGGGTAACAAAACTGTATAATTTCAGTCTACAGATGGAGGAAAATGCAACGGCAACCCTCTGTCAGAAGCAAAAATTTGCCACAACCAAAAACAATAACCGTGTTTGTTGTCCATTTTGACAGGATGACTGCAGTCTGTGTCGATTTGTCCACAAGGAACAGTGATGGACATTCATTCTGTGTGTTTTTCTTTGGCACTGGAGTGGAGCGACTATGGGGTGGTCCATTTGCTATGAAACTGAAACTAAGATTATTACATTACTAGAGATTTTCTTGCATATGCAGGCAATATATACAGAGGTGCCTTCATATAATTACTACTGTTTTTCTTTCTTGTAAATTAAAAGACATTACTTCTACTAAGGTTAAATCAGTAAATTTTATTGAACAAATTATTTTTTATTTTGCTAGAAACAGCGCGGAAAATGGCATCTCAACTAGAATTAACTAAGCGTTCATCAAGAGATACACCTGTTGAAGTTCCTTCCAAAAGAAGCCGGTTTTCTGACAATTTTTCCAGTATCTCTACCCATGAAGACAGCAGAATACTGGAACATTTAAATGACCCTTTATTTTGGGGGCCATATCTTTCTGAACGGCAGTGGGGAACAGTTCGGGAGGATTATTCTATGAGCGGCTCCTGGTAACTAACCTTATATTGTTATTTCTAGATATAACTTTCTTGTTGCATCTAACTATACTTTCTTATTGTTTCTTACTATACCTTTCTTGTATCTAACTATACCTTTCTTGTTGTACCTCATGTGCCATTCTTTTTTTATTTTTCTATTTTTTTCTTTTTCTTCAAGTCTTTTTCATGGCTCTTGGTGGCATCCAGCGCAAAACCATTTTAAATGGCACACATAACTTAGTCACAATTATAACCTAAAGCTCCACTTTCAAGGATCTTGGTTAAACATGGTGATTTTTTTTCTTTCCCGCAAAGCACGTACCTCCTTACTCTCGGACCACTCAACGTCCATGAATCAAGGAAATCTCATGACAATGAAATTTTTGGAAGAACTAACAGATGCCGTCATAGTTCTGTTACCACCATATAATTCTAATAGAAAAATAACAGTCAATACATACAAATGTCACCAGTATTACTATATGTACTATCACTACTATCGCCGTCTGTGGCTTAGACGTTACGAACTCGCTTTGTAATGCCGGGGTGCTGGGTTCGATCCCAGCTGTGGGCCTTGTGTCTTGCGTTGGTTTTGACAGTGGTATCGAGAAGCCGACCGTCCAGAAAGAAATGGCAAACTACTGGACGTGCACTTGTCTAGAAAAACCACAACAGCCAAAAAATGCTCTGGTTGGTTCTGCATCATCCTGTAAAGGATACGCAACTAACTGACTATCACTACTACAATCTGCCACCACTAATCTATCCCCATGTGGCTTTGCCACATTCTAGTTGTCCAGACCATCCACTTGGACATTTGGTCGGTTACCGCCCTCAGCCTGCTTATAACCTAGACTCGTTTATATAATCTCACGTAGCCGACCTGTGGCCTGTGTGTACTCCATGACAATTATAGTTGGCATTCTGCTGGCAGTCCCACATTTATTCAGTCTCCACCCTTGCTAGGATCTTGACAGCGGGCACATCCAACTTAATCGGGCATTCGCTTTCTGGGTTAACCTTTATGATTAGTCTTATGGATCACTTCAGTCTCATTTGTCTGCAGATCCATGACCTTTATGACCTACACAGCATGGGCACCTTGCTTCTTCAGCATGTTAGACTTCTCTCTTTGCTAATACCATCTTTCACCTAAATGCCTCATGACACTTTGGTAAGTGTAAACAATGGTAGTAGACATTTGAACCTTCTGTGTCATCAGAAAGGATTGTTGCCCGATAAATTTATGAACGTTTACTGTCATCTAGTAGAATTTTCAGTCAGCAGATGTTTGAACTGTGGTTTGTCATTTAGTGGGAATACTTGGCAGTGATCTCTACTTATTGACCAAATGAGATTTTTTTACTGGATATTATCACCCATGTATTGATGATAGGCTAATGAGTGCGAGAGGTTTTTGTGGATAATGCATCTCTGGGTGCCACCAGTTCTGGGATTCCCTACCAAACTGATTTAGGCCAATATAAGCCACATTCGTGGTGCCTAAGGGGGTAGTTTGGCAGGTGTCTTGCATGAGATTCCATAAAACTAGCGCAGAAGCTGCTGGACCCTGAGGTAAGATTGACACTTTTCCTTCTTTCCAGATGATAGTGTTATGTTTCGCTATGAGGAGGCATGGGACTCACAGCCCATGGTGATGGCGAGTGTGACTAGCAAGACCTGCCAGTGTTAGGAAAAGTCTTCCACAACTATAGCATGCGGTTTCAGGACCATTGTTGTCAACATGTGTGTTTAGTCTGTTTTTCCTCAAATGCTCAGCTGTAATCCTTTCTGCAATCATTTCTTCCTTAATTCTCATTCCTTTCCTGAATGTATATCCCTTTATACACAAGACAACGGCTTTAACTTTCTTTCATTCATGTGACCAAAATCACCACACCACTATTGTATTTGAATCATCATCATCAGTTCTCGTTATGCCTAGTGGCACATGAGGCTTCAGAGAGGACTTTCCATGCTTTCCTGTCCTGTGCAATCTTCAATGCAAATTGTATTTGAATATTTTTGTTTATGTCCCTACTTTCTTGCTTTAAGTAACTATACTTTTTGTGTTGTACTCGTATTCATTGTTCTTCAGCTGGGACTATCTCACTTACCTGGAAGCGACCAAGCAAGCATACCACTGGGGTGAAGATGGTCTTCTGGGTGTCTCTGATAAATTTGGAATTTTGTGTGCGTCCCTGGCTCTGTGGAATAAAAAAGATCCCATTCTCAAGGAGAGACTGTTTGGTCTAACAGGCACCGAGGTATGCCAGTTGATTGAATGTTATATAAATACAGCTGTATGTCAAGAGAGTATAATACTATTGATTATTGCTGCTGTGTTTTGGAAGGTAGTGATTACATTTCATAACTCTTGTATGCTAGGGTTCCCCCTGTGTGGGCTCTGGGGCCCCATTCTGGGAGGAAGTTATTATGGACTATTATGGATTGATGTGCAATGATGATAATCTCTTGACTAACTAAATATGTGGGGGAAGGGGAGGGGTGGGGGGAAATAGACCCACTACGCCCCTCACAAGCATGTAGTAAAAGTAGACTACTTTAGGGTGTATTCTTCAAAGTCAGAGTGCACTTGCCTGAGAGATGAGGAAGTAACATTCTGCATACAGATAAGTCACATTTGTAAAACAGATGTGCATGCAAAAGTGAAGTTCTCAAACAAGAACTTGCCACCAGAGCTGACAGCCGGTGAATACAAAGAAAACAAGAAGAAGCCCTGAACATACTGGCACACAAATATTCTTTGATAAATTTAGAATTTTGTGTGCGTCCCTGGCTCTGTGGAATAAAAAAGATCCCATTCTCAAGGAGAGACTGTTTGGTCTAACAGGCACCGAGGTATGCCAGTTGATTGAATGTTATATAAATACAGCTGTATGTCAAGAGAGTATAATACTATTGATTATTGCTGCTGTGTTTTGGAAGGTAGTGATTACATTTCATAACTCTTGTATGCTAGGGTTCCCCCTGTGTGGGCTCTGGGGCCCCATTCTGGGAGGAAGTTATTATGGACTATTATGGATTGATGTGCAATGATGATAATCTCTTGACTAACTAAATATGTGGGGGAAGGGGAGGGGTGGGGGGGAAATAGACCCACTACGCCCCTCACAAGCATGTAGTAAAAGTAGACTACTTTAGGGTGTATTCTTCAAAGTCAGAGTGCACTTGCCTGAGAGATGAGGAAGTAACATTCTGCATACAGATAAGTCACATTTGTAAAACAGATGTGCATGCAAAAGTGAAGTTCTCAAACAAGAACTTGCCACCAGAGCTGACAGCCGGTGAATACAAAGAAAACAAGAAGAAGCCCTGAACATACTGGCACACAAATATTGATAATATGTGTGGATCGGATTCACTTCTGTTGGGGTGTTTGTGGTGTGCAGCTTGTGCACTATGTTGAGATTTGCGCCGCAGTATCTATTTGGATTGGATTGGAACATTTCATGGAGTTATCAGTGTCTGTGGACACTTACATCCTCTAATGAATGTAAAATTGTGACCATAGAGATGTAATGCCTTAGAATATCTGCACGAGTTTCATGGAAAGACAGAATATGAAATCAGACGATTGCTAGGAATAAAGCCAGTCTTACAGGTCATCAAAGAACAACAAATGGAGTGGTTTGGACGCCTAACAAGAATGCCCTGGTACTATCCACCACAGCAAGCCCATTTGAAACGTTAAAACGGTATAGAGTGAGTGGAAGACCTCGGAAAATACGGAGTGATGGCATTAAGAACAGCCTTACAGAAATGAACATCAGTCTTAATAGTGCTCTCGACAGAGCTCATCAACAAACATTACATACATCTCCCCCCCCCCCCCCCACCCCCCCCCACCTCCCCCCTCCCCCCCCCCCCCCCCCCCCCCCCCCAGCCCCCCCCCCCCCCCCCACCCCGGCGCTTCACTAAGGTACAAGGTTTGAGAGAAGAAGAATCAGTGTCTGTAATGAATGTAGGGATGACCTATGCATGACTACGAGCTAAAAGTTTTTTTCTCCATGCTGCCAGCAAAGTGTCCTCTAGAGGGCGTTGCAGAACCAACCCCAGAATTTGTTAGCTGTTTTGGTTTTACTTCACAATTTTACACTCACTTGTTTGATATAGCTTAATGAACGGTCACCTCTCGACACCCCTTTCAAAATCAGCGCAAGGCGGTCTGCTGTCAAATTGCCAGCGGCTAGAATTGAACTGGGTACAGCAGAACTATGAAACATATTCACAGCGCCTAAGCCACAGAGGCGTACTGTGAACAAAGGTGATTAAGAATTCTCTCATTGCCTTCCTCTGCCTCTCTTTCTATATATCTGTCTGTCCTGTTTTTGGAATATCACTATGTATGGATCCATTTTAACTTTGAGAAACCAGATATATAGTTTATTTTGACAATGATTTTCATATGTAAATGGCTATCTATGTATTCCTTTTGACTTAGGGGAACCATGGAGAAGATGTGAAAGAGCTGTACTATTACCTTGACAACACACCAAAACATACGTATATGAAGGCCCTGTATAGATACCCTCAAGAAGAATTTCCATACGAAGCACTGGTTAATCATGGACGTACCCCTGCCGAACCTGAACTAGAGATAATGGACACTGGTTGGTTCAGTAAATTAACATTTATTTATAATCTGCATCCATTTTGAAATGTCATCACTCCTCGTTTAGGTTCTGGGGCCCCATTGTGGGGTGCAGACAGATTGGATGGATCTGCACCGCTGGGTGGTGAATTGATACATGACAAGGCACATGTGGTCAAGACCTTTTGGAAAGAAGCAACAAAGTCAGAAGAGAAGCTAGATTATTATAGCGTGGAGTGAATGTTGTACCTGGGTGTAACCAGAGGGTCTGGACGGCTCACTACACTCAGAGCAAAGGCAAGAAAGACATAAAACCAGACTAGGACCAGTATTATTGTTATTGGAACTTTGCGCTGGCTGCTGAAAATTGGGACAGAGCACATATGGGAATACCCCGAGTGCTGTGATGTCAATTTTTGTGGAGGGGAGGGGGGAGAATAGACCCACTGCTTCCCTAACAAGCATGTCGTAGGCGTCGACTAAGTAGGGGATTCCTTTGGCGTTGGAGTGCATCTGCCTGAGAGGCAAAAGACCAACAGTCTGCATCAAAATATGCCACGTGTAACATTGGTGTGCACGCAAAACACAAGTTCTTAAACATGATAAAGTCTAGAAGTGTACTTACAGCCAAAATTTTCTGGAGTTTACAGCCACTGAGCATGATGAAGAAGAAGAAAAATCATCATCATCATGTTTATGAACAATGCTTTCATCACAGCCCACCTGAAAGAAACCGCCACTTGCCAGATCTCCCACCTCATGCACTTTCCTACCCAAGATGTCTCTTATATCCTGTGCCCATCTTTGTGCTGTTTGGTCCCTTTCTCTCTTTCCTGTTACTATGCCCTCCGCTACTGTTCTTTCCAATCCACTGTGGCACTTGATGTGGCCAGAACCTTTCAGTTTCTGAAACAAGATCCTGTTTATGAGCTGATCTTCCTTGATGTTTAGATCTTTTACGATGTTAATAGAGCTTATCTTCTTGGTCCATGGCATTCTGGGAATCTTTCTGTAACCTTTCAGATAAATAACCCCTTGGATCTGTTTTCAGAAGTGGATTACTGATCTGAAGTTTAGTTGGATAATTTCAGATGTGGATTACTTTTCTGAGGTAGTTGGATGTTTTTATGTGTGGATTACTTTTATGATGTAGTTGGATGTTTTCAGATTTGGATTACTTATCTGATGTAGTTAGATGTTTTCAGATGTGGATTACTTATCTGATGTAGTTGGATGTTTTCAGATATGAATTACTTTTCTGATGTTGTTGGATGTTTTCATTTGTGGATTACTTTTCTGATTTATTTGGATGCCTTCAGATGTGGATTACTCTTCTGATGTACTTGAATGTTTTCAGGGGTGTTTGATCATCACAATTACTGGGATGTCACTGTTGAATATGCAAAACCTGTCAGCCGTACCATGATGTGCCGCATCACTGTGTTCAACCACTCGTCACGTCACGCCACATTGGATGTTTTGCCTCAGTTCTTTTTCAGGTGTGTATCAGTCTGGCTTGTCTGAGTGTGGGTTCCGGGGCCCCTCCTTCTTAGTGTTAACTGGCTGTAAACTTCACTCTAAAGTTCTGGTTGTTTATCCACTCTAGAACTCAGTCTTGCCTGCACATCCTCTTTACAAATCTGGTTTATTTGAATGCAGACTGTTGGTTCCATGCCTCTCAGGTTCATTCACTCAGACTCTGAAAGAAACACTTCTAATATTCACCTCCTACAACGCGCTTGTTAGCTTGTCAACCACGTTAGTAATTCTGACATACCATTTAAGTCTTATTCTGCAGAGCCCTGGTTTTTCACTGGCTAATGATCCTCGTGTGGGTTCCAGGGCCCCTTTGTGGGGGAAAACAAGGATAGACCCACTGCCCCCCCCCCAACAAGCAGGTCATAAGAGTCAACTAATTAGACACTGCCTTCAAAGTCAGAGTGCATCTGCCAGAGAGGCAAGGAACCAGCAGTCTGCATACAAATAAGCTAGATCTTTAAAACTGATGTAGACAGAAAAACTCAGGTCCTGTAACAAAGCCAAAGTCCAGAAATGGATGAACAACCAGGTCTTTTCGCCGAGGGTTTACAGCCAATGAATGCTACAACTGGCTAATGAATATTTATAATGTTTTAGTAATTGTTCCATGTGTGGGTTCTGGGGCCTCATTAAAAAGGGGGGGGGGGTTTGGGGGGTGGGGGGGGGGGTAGAGGGTAACCTTACCTGCAACCTTAAAAGCATGTCATAAAATATATCTAATTAAGGATTTGCTGAAAATTGATGTTTTAGGTTGAAAGTGGCAGATTTCACAGCCCAGCTGTAAACCACAATACAGTGTACCAACTGCCATTTTAAGGGCAAACACAGAAGAAAATAATAGAATTAGTAATTGTTTTCTCGGTGGGGGTTTATGGGCTTCATTATGGGGGTGGTAGGAATAGGCTTACTACCACCCTCACATATTCCCTAAAATACTCCCCCCCCCCCTCCCTCCCAAACATACCCCCAAACATACCCCTCTAACAAGCATGTCATGAAAGAAAACTAATTACAGAAGCTTCCATCCAGGTCGGAGGTCTTCTGCATGAGAGGCAAGGAACCAACAGTCTACATTTAAATAAGCCAGATTTGTAAATCAGATGCACATACGCAAAACTCTGGTTTTGGAACAAGACCTAAGCACAGAAGTGGACCAAAAAACTAGAACTTTCTGCTGGAGTTTATAGTCAGTGAATGCTAAGAAAAAGAAGAAGAAGATTTGTTTTAGCTGTTCTGTTTGTTCCTGTGGAAAAGTCACAAAGATTTTCTAATCAAAAAGAAAGATGTTAATGAATATTTTATTTTGGTTGTTGACAGAAACACCTGGAGTAAGTTAGGTCCTGGACGAACTGAGCATATCCCACTGTTTCAGAAGTCTGATATTGATGCTATTGATGCCATTTGTGATTTGGGTTAGAGTTGTTTGTTGTTATTTATTATTAGTTTAACATGGGCAAGTCTTGCTAGTCACCCTTGCCATCGCCATCTGGAAGGATGAAAAAGTGGCACCAGTATATTATTGTATTATTTTATGTAACTTTTTTTTTAAATAATTGTATTTTTTCTCAGTGTTCAAGACTATATTGTTCTCACTGAGGTTTGAGATTTGAACAACAGATCAACATCCTGGCACATGGGTAGTAACCCAAAAGTGCTCTGATCCTTTTCTAACTCAAGTCTGAGTTCGAAGAAGCTCAGCACAGTGCACATGCTTTGTAGAACCCGCGAGAATTCTGAAATACTTTGAGCAGATTTTTAACTCAAAATTTTACCCAGGCAGCGTCGTTAGGCTACTTTTTTTAAAATTTCCAACTGCCAAGGAATTTTTTTATGTGCTCAACAATGCATACGTACATCCGATCTCACTACCCAGAGACAAGGGGAAATTACTAGAAGTCCAAGTTCACATGAAAAATCCCAGCCCTCAACGGGCATTGAACCTGAAACCTCTAGCACTCCAGGTGGACACCATGCCTCGATACCACGCAGCCCCCTCACTATTTCTTTTATATATTTCTTCTGGTTTATAACTATACTTCTCTCATTATACTTAACTACATGTTTATCCTTCATGTTTTATCTTGCAGTATTTTTCTGTTCATTTCTAACTATACTTTCCTTACTTTTTCTTTACTTTGTCTATACTTTCCTTGCTGTGTCTGTACTTTCCATGCTGTCTATACATTCCTTACTTTGTCTATACTTTTCTAGCTTTGACTATATTTTTTTTTACTTTGTCTATATTTTCATTACTTTGTCTATCTTACTTTGTCTATACTTTCCTTGCTGTGTCTATACATTCTGTACTTTGACTACTTTCTTTACTTTGTGAATATTTTCATTGTTGGCGTCTGTGGCTTAGGCATTGCGAACGAGCTTCGTTATGCCGGGGTACCGAGCTCAATCCCAGCTGCAGACCTTGTGCCTTGCGTTGGTTTTGACAGTGGCATCGAGAAAAGCCAACCTTTCAGAAAGCAATGGCAAACTACATGACGTAAGTTTGCCTAGATAAACCACAACAGCCAAAAAAGGCTGGGATTGGTTCTGCAATGTCCTGTAAAGGATACGCAACTAACATTTTATAAAAATTACTTTCTCTATAATTTCCTTCCTTTGTCTATACTTTCCTTTCTGTGTCTATAATTTCCTTACTTTGTCTATACTTTCCTTTCTGTGTCTATAATTTCCTTACTTTGTCTATACTTTCCTTACTTTGTCTGTACTTTCCTTACTTTGTCTCTACTGTCCTTACTTTGTCTCTATGTTCCTTACTTTGTCTCTAGGTTCCTTAATTTGTTTATAGCTAATTATAGTTTTTGTTCTGTAGTTCACCATAATTTTTTCACTATTTGAAGGAATGTTTCGGATAAAGTTCCATCACTCTGCCAATGTCACCTTGAACTCCCTGCTGTTCACCAACAACGACTCGGTGCGGGAAGAAGTTGACGTGGAAGAGGAGGGCGGTGACACGACCAAAATGGGCGGCAACAGCCGAAAAAACACTTTAATTTTAGAACCCTGCAAGAAGGATGGCTTCCATCAGTTGATTGTTAGTGGTAGGTGTGGAGAAATTGGAGTTTTGCTATATGGAGAAATGACTGGTTAGTTGTGGGTGTTGTAATATGGAGACATTGTTGTATGGAAAAATGACTGGTTAGTTGTGGGTGTTGTAATATGGGGACATTGTTGTATGGAGAAATGACTGGTTAGTTGTGGGTGTTGTAATATGGGGACATTGTTGTATGGAGAAATGACTGGTTAGTTGTGGGTGTTGTAATATGGGGACATTGTTGTATGGAGAAATGACTGGTTAGTTGTGGGTGTTGTAATATGGGGACATTGTTGTATGGAAAAATGACTGGTTAGTTGTGGGTGTTGTAATATGGGGACATTGTTGTATGGAAAAATGACTGGTTAGTTGTGGGTGTTGTAATATGGGGACATTGTTGTAAGGAAAAATGACTGGTTAGTTGTGGGTGTTGTAATATGGGGGGGGGGGGCACTGTTGTATGGAGGAATGGCTGGTTAGTTGTGGGTGTTGTAATATGGGGACATTGTTGTATGGAAAAATGACTGGTTAGTTGTGGGTGTTGTAATATGGGGACATTGTTGTATGAAGAAATGACTGGTTAGTTGTGGGTGTTGTAATATGGGGACATTGTTGTATGGAGAAATGACTGTTTTAGTTGTGGGTGTTGTAATATGGGGACATTGTTGTATGGAGAAATGACTGGTTAGTTGTGGGTGTTGTAATATGGGGACATTGTTGTATGGAAAATGACTGGTTAGTTTGTGGGTGTTTTTAATATGGGGACATTGTTGTATGGAGAAATGACTGGTTAGTTGTGGGTGTTGTAATATGGGGACATTGTTGTATGGAGAAATGACTGGTTAGTTGTGGGTGTTGTAATATGGGGACATTGTTGTATGGAAAAATGACTGGTTAGTTGTGGGTGTTGTAATATGGGGACATTGTTGTAAGGAAAAATGACTGGTTAGTTGTGGGTGTTGTAATATGGGGGGGGGGGGGGGGGGGGGGGCACTGTTGTATGGAGGAATGGCTGGTTAGTTGTGGGCGTTGTGATATGGGGGCACTGTTGTATGGAGGAATGACTGGTTAGTTGTGGGTGTTGTAATATGGGAGGGGGGGGGGCACTGTTGTATGGAGGAATGACTGGTTAGTTGTGGGTGTTGTAATATGGGGGGGGGGGCACTGTTGTATGGAGGAATGACTGGTTAGTTGTGGGTGTTGTAATATGGGGGGGGGGGGCACTGTTGTATGGAGGAATGACTGGTTAGTTGTGGGTGTTGTAATATGGGGGCACTTGTATGGAGGAATGACTGGTTAGTTGTGGGTGTTGTAATATGAGGGCACTTGTATGGAGGAATGACTGGTTAGTTGTGGGTGTTGTAATATGGGAGCACTTGTATGGAGGAATGACTGGTTAGTTGTGGGTGTTGTAATATGAGGGCACTTGTATGGAGGAATGACTGGTTAGTTGTGGGTGTTGTAATATGGGAGCACTTGTATGAAGGAATGACTGGTTAGTTGTGGGTGTTGTAATATGAGGGCACTTGTATGGAGGAATGACTGGTTAGTTGTGGGTGTTGTAATATGGGGGGGGGGGGGGACTGTTGTATGGAGGAATGACTGGTTAGTTGTGGGTGTTGTAATATGGGAGCACTTGTATGGAGGAATGACTGGTTAGTTGTGGGTGTTGTAATATGGGGGGGGGGGGGGGGACTGTTGTATGGAGGAATGACTGGTTAGTTGTGGGGTGTTGGTAATGATGGTTAGTTGGGTGTTGGGGGGGGGGCACTGTTGTATGGAGGAATGACTGGTTTAGTTGTAATTGGGGCACTTGTTGGAAATAGTTGTGGGTGTTGTAATAATGGGGGCACTGTTGTATGGAGGAATGACTGGTTAGTTGTGGGTGTTGTAATATGGGGTTGTATGGAGGAATGAACTTTTGGTAGTGTGGGTGTTGTAATATGGGGGCACTGTTGTATGGAGGAATGACTGGTTAGTTGTGGGTGTTGTAATATGGGGCACTGTTGTATGGAGGAATGACTGGTTAGTTGTGGGTGTTGTAATATGGGGCACTTGTATGGAGGAATAACTGGTTAGTGTATGGTGTTGTAATATGGACTGGATGGCACTTGTGGGTGTTGTAAATGAGGCACTTGTATGGGAATGTTTGTGGGTGTTGTAATATGGGGCACTTGTATGGAGGAATAACTGGTTAGTTATGGGTGTTGTAATATGGGGCACTGTTGTATGGAGGAATGACTGGTTAGTTGTGGGTGTTGTAATATGGGGCACTTGTATGGAGGAATGACTGGTTAGTTGTGGGTGTTGTAATATGGGGCACTGTTGTATGGAGGAATGACTGGTTAGTTGTGGGTGTTGTAATATGGGAGCACTTGTATGGAGGAATGACTGGTTAGTTGTGGGTGTTGTAATATGGGAGCACTTGTATGGAGGAATGACTGGTTAGTTGTGGGTGTTGTAATATGGGAGCACTTGTATGGAGGAATGACTGGTTAGTTGTGGGTGTTGTAATATGGGAGCACTTGTATGGAGGAATGACTGGTTAGTTGTGGTGTTGTAATATGGGATGGGGGGGGGCACTGTTGTATGGAGGAATGACTGGTTAGTTGTGGGTGTTTGTAATATGGGAGCACTTGTATGGGAATGACTGGTTAGTTGTGGGTGTTGTAATATGGGAGCACTTGTATGGAGGAATGACTGGTTAGTTTGTGGGTGTTGTAATATGTGGGGGGGGGGGGGCACTTTTGTATGGAGGAATGACTGGTTAGTTGTGGGTGTTGTAATATGGGAGCACTTGTATGGAGGAATGACTGGTTAGTTGTGGGTGTTGTAATATGGGGCACTTGTATGGAGGAATGACTGGTTAGTTGTGGGTGTTGTAATATGGGGGCACTGTTGTATGGAGGAATGACTGGTTAGTTGTGGGTGTTGTAATATGGGGCACTTGTATGGAGGAATGACTGGTTAGTTGTGGGTGTTGTAATATGGGGGCACTTGTATGAAGGAATGACTGGTTAGTTGTGGGTGTTGTAATATGGGGGCACTTGTATGGAGGAATGACTGGTTAGTTGTGGGTGTTGTAATATGGGGCACTTGTATGAGAGGAATGACTGGTTAGTTGTGGGTGTTGTAATATGGGGCCACTTGTTGAGGAAATGACTGGTTAGTTTATGGGGTTGTAATATGGGGGCACTTGTATGAAGGAATGACTGGTTAGTTGTGGGTGTTGTAATATGGGGGCACTTGTATGAAGGAATGACTGGTTAGTTGTGGGTGTTGTAATATGGGGGCACTTGTATGAAGGAATGACTGGTTAGTTGTGGGTGTTGTAATATGGGGGTATGAAAGGGGTCAGGGGGGCACTGGGGTATGGAGGAATGACTGGTTAGTTGTGGGTGTTGTTTGGGGGGGGGGGCACTTGTATGGAGGAATGACTGGTTAGTTGTGGTGTGAATATGTAATATGGGGGCACTGTGTATGGAGGAATGACTGGTTAGTTGTGGGTTGTATGGGGTATGGGGGCACTTGTATGGAGGAATGACTGGTTAGTTGTGGGTGTTGTAATATGGGAGCACTTGTATGGAGGAATGACTGGTTAGTTGTGGGTGTTGTAATATGGGGGCACTGTTGTATGGAGGAATGACTGGTTAGTTGTGGGTGTTGTAATATGGGGGCACTTGTATGGAGGAATGACTGGTTAGTTTTGGGTGTTGTTGTAATATGGGGGGGCACTTTGTATGGAGGAATGACTGGTTAGTTGTGAGTGTTGCACTTAATATGGGGGCTAGTTGTATGTTGTAATAATGCACTGGTTGACTGGTTGTTGTGAGTGTTATAATATGGGGGCACTTGTATGGAGGAATGACTGGTTAGTTGTGAGTGTTGTAATATGGGGGCACTTGTATGGAGGAATGACTGGTTAGTTGTGAGTGTTGTAATATGGGGGCACTTGTATGAAGGAATGACTGGTTAGTTGTGAGTGTTGTAATATGGGAGCACTTGTATGGAGGAATGACTGGTTAGTTGTGAGTGTTGTAATATGGGAGCACTTGTATGGAGGAATGACTGGTTAGTTGTGAGTGTTGTAATATGGGGGCACTTGTATGGAGAAATGACTGGTTAGTTGTGAGTGTTGTAATATGGGGCACTTGTATGGAGGAATGACTGGTTAGTTGTGGGTGTTGTAATATGGGAGTATTGTTGTACAGAGAAATGACTGGTCAGTTGTAGGCGTTGTAATATGGGGGCACTTGTATGAAGGAATGACTGGTTAGTTGTGAGTGTTGTAATATGAGGGCACTTGTATGGAGGAATGACTGGTTAGTTGTGAGTGTTGTAATATGGGGGCACTTGTATGAAGGAATGACTGGTTAGTTGTGAGTGTTGTAATATGGGGGCACTTGTATGAAGGAATGAGTGGTTAGTTGTGAGTGTTGTAATATGAGGGCACTTGTATGAAGGAATGACTGGTTAGTTGTGGGTGTTGTAATATGGGGCACTTGTATGGAGAAATGACTGGTTAGTTGTGAGTGTTGTAATATGGGAGTATTGTTGTATGGAGGAATGGCTGGTTAGTTGTGGGTGTTGTAATATGGGGGCACTTGTATGGAGGAATGACTGGTTAGTTGTGAGTGTTGTAATATGGGGGCACTGTTGTATGGAGGAATGACTGGTTAGTTGTGGTTGTTGTAATATGGGGCACTTGTATGGAGAAATGACTGGTTAGTTGTGGGTGTTGTAATATGGGAGTATTGTTGCACAGAGGAATGACTGGTTAGTTGTGGGTGTTGTAATATGGGGGCACTTGTATGAAGGAATGACTGGTTAGTTGTAGGTGTTGTAAAATGGGGACACTTGTATGAAGGAATGACTGGTTAGTTGTGGGTGTTGTAATATGTTAGTATTGTTGTATAGAGGAATGACTGGTTAGTTGTGGGTGTTGTAATATGTTAGTATTGTTGTATAGAGGAATGACTGGTTAGTTGTGGGTGTTGTAATATGTTAGTATTGTTGTATAGAGGAATGACTGGTTAGTTGTGGGTGTTGTAATATGTTAGTATTGTTGTATAGAGGAATGACTGGTTAGTTGTGGGTGTTGTAATATGTTAGTATTGTTGTATAGAGGAATGACTGGTTAGTTGTGGGTGTTGTAATATGTTAGTATTGTTGTATAGAGGAATGACTGGTTAGTTGTAGGTGTTCTAAAATGGGGGCACTTGTATGGAGGAATGACTGGTTAGTTGTGGGTGTTGTGATATGGGGGCACTGTTGTAAGGAGGAATAACTGGTTAGTTGTGGGTGTTGTAATATGGGAGTATTGTTGTACGGAGGAATGACTGGTTAGTTGTGGGTGTTGTAATATGGGAGTATTGTTGTACGGAGGAATGACTGGTTAGTTGTGGGTGTTGTAATATGAGGATATTGTTGTATAGAGGAATGACTGGTTCGGTGTGGGTGTTGTAAAGTGGGAACCTTGTTGTATGGGTGAATGACAGGTTAGTTGTGGAAGGGTTGATATGGGAGCTGTAGGCATGATGTACTGTGATGCTGGTGTTGTGTGACAACTTCTGAAATAAATTGTGACAAATGCCTCTATGCTGTAGGTATCTCAGACGCTGTTAACGAGACCCCTGTAGGCACCAAATGCTGTGCATGGATGACTGTTGAACTGGCAGGCAACACAAAAACCACCATGTATTGGCAGATCTCCCCAGCACATGATTCTTGTGAGCCAACCACTGATAAGATAGATGCTGTCTTCACTGCCCAGATAGCTAAAGCTAACGACTTCTACCTGAAGGTGCGTTCCCTGGAACTAACTAATACACTATACAAGTTCACCTCGACTTATTTCCTATGCGACTTACAAAAATTTGTTTTCCTTGACTTATGTCTTATGCAACTTACAACCATCCATTTTCCTCACCTTATGTCTTACATGACTTACAACCATCCCTTCTCCTCACCTTATGTCTTACATGACTTACAACCATCCCTTCTCCTCACCTTATGTCTTACATGACTTACAACCATCCTTCTCCTCACCTTATGTCTTACATGACTTACAACCATCCGTTCTCCTCGACTTATGTCTTATGCAACTTACAACCATCCGTTATTCTAGACTTATGTCCTGTGAGACTTAAACCATCCGTTCTCCTAAACTTATGTCCTATGCAATGTACAACCATCTGTTCTTCTAGACTTGTGTCCTATGCAACTTACAACCATCCGTTCTCCTCGACTTATGTCCTCTGCAACTTACAACCATCCGCACTCAAAACCACACACAAATTAATTAATTAAAAAAGTAAAGGAAGAACAATTACTACATTGGTAGGGTCAGAAAGCTCCCAGAACTGACACAATAGAGAAAATATTTTGTATTTTTCGCATTGTGCCCAATAATTATACATACATAGCTTGAATTTTTCTATTGCATCTACAGTTGTTATAACCCATTTGAATGAAAACATTTTTTAAAAATAAAATTTGACTAATGACCAGTTTGACTTATGACCTGCTAGTCAGAACGGAACTTAAAATATCTGACCAGATTTCCTTTGCATACCCAGACCAGACATGAAATACAAAATAACACGCCATGTGTTGTGTTGATACACATAGACATAAGCTGATCATACATGATGAATTGTTCGGGACAGAAGAAGTTAAGCTAATGACTTTAACCTGAAGGTGTTTTCCCTAGACTCACTAATATGTTACAGTCTAAAGATCTTATTATCTATACAGATGGTTGGGTGTTGAAAGAGAAGAGCCTGGGGGTTCGTAGCCAAAGCCAACTGAAAATCTGTTGTGCAAGACAGCCTAACATACGACGCCACAACATGTAGCATGAGAATGGAGGTGGAGGCGGTAACTGTAGCTCTCCGGTAGCTAGAGAACAAGATGCATACACATGTTGTAATTGTAATAAACTCTGCGAACATGCTGAGAAAGGAGAAGACAGGGATACTTCCAGCAGAGTGGCAAGCTTCAGTGAGCATACTTTGGATCTTTTCTCCAGGCCCTGCCGGTGTGGTGGGTAATGAACAGGCAGACAGATTTGCTGGATCTGCACCACTGGGTGGTGACTTAATACATGACAAGGCAGATGTGGTCAAGGCCCTTTGTGAACAAGCAATAGAATCAGTAGAGATACAAGATTATTATGGCCTGGAGAGAATGAGGCACCTGGGGTGTAACCAGAGGGTCTGGCCGGTTCACTACACTCAGAGAAAAAGTGAAACAAACATATAACCAGATTGTGACCTGTACCATCAGTATTGGAACTCTGCCTTAGCTGCTGAAGTTGAGGATGGAGCACGCTTGCCCGGAGTGCTGTGATGTCAATTCCTAACTCAGTCTAAAGGAGTTAACTATGCCTCATGTTTTACACATCTGATTAATTCATAATCTTGACACTTGTCCAGGCTATGGGATTATGTAGCCTTTTTTGGCTGTTGCTCTTCAACTCTTTGATGTAGATATATCTTCCCTTCCTGTTTAGTATTCCTCTGTTTTTACTGAAGAGGTACCTCACAGTCTTGTTTAATCTTTAGTCTTCTACCCTGAGGTGAAGATGATACTTTAGTTTCAAAGTCTTTCCTATTCTATTTCAATCTTATGGTTTAGATACATAATAATGTACTGCATTGTTGCAGTTTGATACCCTTACACTTCAACAGCAGTGTAGTAGACAAGTGAATCACCCGCATGCAGCAGAAACAATCTAATACCAGCATCGAACAATGCAGTAGGCAAATTTAGTACCAACATCCAACAGTGATGTAAACAAATGCAGTACCAACATCCAACAGTGCAGTAGAAAAAAATGTAGTACCAGCATCAAACAATGCAGTAGACAAATTCAGTAGCAACATCTTACAATACAGTTGACAAATTCAGTACCAACATTCAACAGTGCATCGGACAAACATACGACCAGTATTCAGCAATCTGGAAAAAAAATGATACTAGTATCTTACAGCACAATAGACAAGTTCTCTACCAACATCCAACAGAACAGTAACTTTCACCACCAACTCACTCTAAAAATGTTCTGATTTTCATATGCCTTGTTGAATATTTGTACCGTTTCACATGTTGCTATCTGTAGAATATCCCCAGAACTTGCAGCAAGGAGGAAGTTAACATCTGCAGGCAGGCGCTGGCAGGCTTGCTATGGTCAAAGCAACTGTACATTTACAACATGGAGCTGAAAAACAAAGGTAAGCGCACATGGCACTGGACACTTCATCTCATTATGTAAGGAATTCACCAAACACAACCTGTGACTAGAAGATCCCTTGGAGATGTGGTTTTACAGGAGAATTCCTTGGGTAGTCATTAAGTGCAACCCAGATGTTATGAAAGAGGTGATGGCTGAAAGACAGCTTATCAGTAATATCAACCCCATGTGGGTTCTGGGGCCCCATTGTGGGGACAGCAAGAATAGACCCACTGCCTCGCCAACAAGCATGAGGTAGGAGTGGACTAATTGGGAGCTTCCTCTAAAGTCAGAGTGCTTCTGCACAAGTGGCAAGGAACAGGCAACTGCACACAAATGAGCCAGTAAAATAGATGTACATGCAAAACTCAAGCACTGCCACAAAGTCCACAGGATGAACAACCAGGACCTTCCACCGGAGCTTACAGATGGTGAACAAAGAAGAAAATGACTAACACCAGAAAGTGACAATCATAATCTTTTGGGGTCATGTGAGAAGAAGGAAACTGGAACATGTTGTGACCATTGGAAATGTTAGGTTAGTTGCGTATCGTTTACAGGATGTTGCAGAACCAACCCCAACAGCCCCTGGCTGTTGTGTGGTTTTATATCCAGTAGTTTGCCATTGCTTTCTGGATGGTCGGCTTTCTTGATACCACTGTTGAAACCAACGCAAAGCACATTTGCCTGCAACTGGGGATCAAACCCGGCATCCCAGCATTACGAAGCGCTCGCATCGAAAAAAAAATAATGACAAATACATTCACAAGTAACTAATGTTAGGTTAACACAGAGTCGATGCATCAGCTCAAGAGATTAACTTAGATTTGACCACTCTAATCTTTTTAGATGATTATTGTTGTATTTCCAACATTCTTGTGGCCAGTTGAAGTAACAGCTCATTAACCCTTTTGCCCTGGTGATCTAGAAAAAATAAAACCTGACACTTGTACTTTCCATTTTTTTTTGGTATTCCCAAGGAAAAATCCTAAGAAAAACAACCATTTTCACATGTGAGAAAAAAATAGCACAAAATCAGTTTATTGTCAGCTGCTATACAGAGTAAAGTTAGTAATCAATAAAAATAAATGCAGGATAGAATCACCTGACAATCTGTACAGACTGTAAACTAATTATATTGTAACACTTATAACACTTATGACCCTATAACCATTACAGCCAATGGGAAAATATATGGTACAAACTTATATAAATAGAGCCAGTTTTTTGCCAGCTGCTGACTACAATGAGTAAAATACTACATGTTGCTGGCCGCTCACTAAGTGTGACACCTCCATAACATAGGACGGGCCCTGCAACTTGACAAGGCATGAATGGGAAGGGAAGTCACTCTCTTTCTGGGGTAGAAATTAATTCTGTTAGCTAGATATCTTGTGAACCTGTCTCTATAGTGAGTCAGTACAAAGTCTCTTATGTGGGATTGGTACCTAGTAGAAGTGTCAGTTTTATTGCTTCTTTGTGTGCAAGGGTGAAATATTTGAGATGAAACTGATGTGCTGATATGTAAGAGTTTTATATTTTATCCCAGAATTGATGAAACTTTATGATGAGACTTACTTCAAAACTGTTGGAAAGAAGAAACTGGGCTGGAACCACCTGAGTTGCCATGACATCCTCATCATGCCAGATAAATGGGAGTTTCCATGGGTAAGGCTTGAAGCTGGAGTTTGAGTTTTGTCTCCTGTTGGTTTGAAAATATATGCTAGAAGTTAAGTTTTCTTCTTTGATCATCCTTTTGTCAGAAAACCTTTTATCAGGAGACCATCAGCCATACTGCTTTTCTGTTGTTTGAGGTTGGAACAAGCCAAATTGCCTCTCTGTTAGCAGCATACAGTCTACAGTGTTGGAGTACATGCTCAGCATTTTCTGGTGCCAAGTTGCAAGGACACATCTCTGTGTTTCCAGTATTGACAGATGCGAAAAAATGTTGGCAAAGTTTGTTATGCCATGTCCTTAGTCTGAATATCATACACTGGCTCTCTCTAGAGAGGCTAAGAAGTGAGACTTTAGGGTGAACATTTTGTGTATCCTGCCACTTTTCTTGGATACTAGTTTATTTGAGTGAGTGTCTTACTTAAATGTTTGTCTAATTGTTGATTTGAAGTTTTATTTTGGAATATGAGTAAAGTATCGCAATTAGATTCAAGTTGAATATTGGATTATGAGTATATGCTTCACTATTAGTTTAAAGTTGTATGTTGGATTATAAGTGAATGCTTCACTATTAGTTTAAATTTGTATGTTGGATTATGAGTGAATGCTTTACTATTAGTTTAAATTTGTATGTTGGATTATGAGTGAATGCTTTACTATTAGTTTAAATTTGTATGTTGGATTATGAGTGAATGCTTTACTATTAGTTTAAAGTGGTATGTTGGAACATGAGGGATTGTCTTACTATTGATTTGAACCCAGTAAGGTGTCTATGATTAGAAGATCATACAGGTCGGGTTTCACGCCTTATGCTGTAGTTATGTTATTCTTCTGCTTGAAGTGTCTAATGTGGAGCGGACATCTGCGACCAGGGCTCTCTAATCCTCTCTGAATCAGTCAGGTGCCATCTTCACAATGAAGGTTGGCTTCAATGAATATCCAACACTCTCTGTCTCTTGTTTCGGTTGTACACTCTCTCCGACTACTTTTTGTCCATCTGTTGGTCTTTTGTCCTCCCATTTGTAACATTATCTACCTCTTGCTCTCTTGCCTTCGACTTTTCCTCCAGAATGGGTTTTTAAAAGAATATCTTAATGTGGTCAGAATGTTTCCATTGTCTCTTTTTCAATTTTTCATTAACTCTCTTTTCATCCATAGTCTATCCTGAACCTCAGCATTTTATTGTTTTTGTTTCCATGAAATCTGACCTATTCTTCTTTATATCTACATTTCCTGAGACTCAGTTTGATTTTCTGGTTTCATATTTATTGTCCAGTTTTCCACACCTCACAGCAGGCTTAGTTTACATAACATTTCACAGTTCTCATTTTTAATGTGTTCAAACAAATTTCAAATCCTCTCACCCTCCATCTTTAATCTTCTTTTGCCATTTGTAATTTTTGATAAAGTTGATTTTGCTTATTTTATTATTAGCTGCCCTGATATTTAAGGCCATGCTAACCTTTTGAAACTAAATCATATACTATTTAATTTTTAGGTTCTGGTATGGTATAGAGTATTATATTGTAGATCCGAGAGTTTGATAAAATACTGTCAAAGTGACTGCGGACTCAATGGTTGCTTTGAAAACAAAGATAAACAACAGCAACATTGGATTTCTTGCGATATGTCTAAAGCCACTATTTTTGTACGTACAGGCTCAATTTTTTTCCCTATATTTATACATTTATAGTCCCTTTAGACAATTACAGAACATTATGTGATAACACCATTTATTTTCTACCTAGTTTTGAAAAATGTAGCATATATTTGTAGAAATTTTTGTGGCTTTCCGACTGCTGCACAAAAACTAAATTTCCTTTTCACAAACTCTCTCGTATTTGCATGGGTAATGCAATGTTAAATAAGTGTACAAAGTTTTATTATAATTAGACAAGAAGTTTTTGAGAAAATTATATCCCACACCGAAAAACTGCCAAAATGAGAAAACGGAGGAAAAAGGAATTTTGTCATGTTTTGTTATACTAACAAAATTACTATCAGGATTTAACCTTTATTTTAAACAGAAAAAATAGTTTCTGATATTACAGGATCATTAAAATAATCCTGCTGCATATGCAGGACTTCTCTCTAGGGTATGTAGTTCATCTTGTCTTTTCAGTTTGCAGCCTGGGACCTGGCATTTCACAGCGTGCAGTATGCCAGGATTGATATGCCGCTGGCCAAGGAGCAGATCTTGTTGTTAATGTCTGACAGATACATGCACCCTAATGGTCAGGTAAACCACACATTTATTTATACAGTTATCTTTCATCACATATTTATGTCCGTAGTGTGATAAGTAGTCGGCTCTGTGGCTAAGTTGATGCGAATGCTTCAAAATGCCGGGATGCCGGGTTCGATTCCAGCTGTGGGTCATGCGCCTTGCATTGGTTTTGACAGTGGTATCAAGAAAGCCAACCATCCAGAAAGCAGTGGCAAACTACTAGACGTCCTGTAAAGGATACACAACTAACCTTAGTGTGATAAGTGTGGGAGATGAGTTACATAAGAAATATGGTGGAAAGAGATTGAGTCACCAACGAAGAACCAAGAACAGTGGTAGACACATTACTAGTGAATGATTTTATTAAACATCAAAAAATCAAATGGTTCGGTCGTCTGGTCAGAATGGAATTAAATCAGCCGATCGCTAGAGCGTACTGCATGAGACCAACAGGTTACAAGGCCAACCAAGAAAGAGATGGGTGGAGGGAGTAAAAGAGACACTACAGAAATGTAGTATGACATTAACAATAGCTACGCAATTAGCAACATACAGGAAACTACATCTGACTGCTCTCTGTGATGCATTACAACATAAGCTATAGGACAAGGGGAGGGAACAAGCTGGAAAATCACAAATTATGTCTGTTTATTTCATAATTATTTCTTTTTTGATGAAGGTACAGTCGAGTCTGGGTAAGTAGAAGTCGCAGAGACTTAATAAAATGCTTCCACTTATCAGGATTTCTACTTACCCAGACAGCACACACAACAAAGAAAATTGCCGGGACTAAGCTGGTCATGTCGACTTAACCGAAGTTGGACTTATCCGAGTTTGACCTAAGTGGACTCGACTGTAGATATTCTGGTGATGAGGAAACTGGTTGTAGTACCGCTGTCAGTCCTGCTAAAAACAATTAGATGTATGCTTAGTGTTTTTCGCCCGCATGCAATTTTTATTTATTTTGAAGCCCGACCCTGGCTTTTGCCACGGGCCCTAAATATAGCTGGGCCTTAAATATGGCCTAACAGCTGAACAGGGTTTCCGGGACCTCTCCACGGGTGATCCTCATCTGCATGGTGGCATTTTGTGTCACAGGGTGTTTTTCGCTTGTGTGATGTCCTGGTGGGGTAAAACTTGCCTACCTACCTTAGATGTATGCAGATGAAAGTTTGTGTAGCTACTCAGATATAGTTAAGCTATAATTTAAACTGGGAGTTGCCGTGGCGTAGCGGCTAGAGTGTCTTGGGTTTGCTCCCTCGTGGAGCCAGACTTTTTTCAAAAATGACCTTGGTTCCCAGGTAGACCCAGCCTTGAGGAGGGTTGGGTGTGGGGCCAGCTCCCCAACCCTGTACAAAATTATTTGCTACAGAAACTTGCAGGAAAGGATGCCATTCTGGAAAATGATGAGTCTAGTGCTTTGTGGTGCACAGAGTGCATGTATGATGGTTACAGATAAAAACCACTCTGCAGAAGTCCAAGGCCTGACATGCACACTACTTGACTCAAAAATAGTCACCAGATCGCCCACAAGAAACCCGAAATCGAACATTGATGAGAGAGGCTGGACCATCCATGATATTGAACTGATTGCACAGGAGAGAGCAGAATGGAGGAGTAGACTGCGAGCACAACAATATAATGAATGATTTGATTTGATTCAAGAACCGACATCACAGCACTCGGGGCATTCCCATAAGCGCTCCATCCCTATCTTCAGCAGCCAGGGAAGAGTTCAGATACTAATGGTGCCAGTAGCTTTCTGATTAAACATCCCTCTTGCCTTTTCTCTGAGCCTCGAGCTTCTGCCAGAACCTCTCGTCACCCCCAACTGATTCAATCTCACCAGACTGTGGTGATCCATCTGCTCCTCCGAATTGTACACACTAATGAATAAATGAATCTGTAGCTTAAGTGTTGCCAACATGCTTCTTATGCGGAGGTTCTGAGTTTGATCTCAGCTGGTGATGATTTGGCAGAAGACCACTTTCCGTTGGTTTTGACAGTAGTATTAGGAGCTGACCATTCAGCAAGCAAGGGTAAACTAAAGGTTAGTTACGTATCCTTTACAGGACGTTGCAGAACCAACCCCAGCAGCACCTGGCTGTTGTGTGGTTTCTCTAGGCAAATTACGTCGAGTAGTTTGCCATTGCTTTCTGGACTGTCGGCCCCCGATACCACTGTCAAAACCAACGCAAGGCGCATGGCCCGCAGCTTGTATCAAACCCGGCACCCCGGCTTTACGAAGCGTTCGCATTGACTTTGCCACAGAGCCGACTAAGGGTAAACTACTGAAAGATACAATCTCAAACACTAAACTACTTCAAGTCACAAACCAAGAAACTCTAGATAGACATTATGAAAACCAAGAGAAGATGGAAATGGCTTGGCCACGTTATGAGAATGAATTCTTATATACATGCCAAAACAGCTCTTACATGGACACCTGAAATCTAAAGAGAAAACAGGGGTGCCCTAAAACAACAATGAGATGAATGATGGAAAGTGACCTGAGTGCAGCATCTTTGACATGGAAAACTGCACTGAAGATTGCACAGGACAGGAAAGCATGGAAAGCCCTCTCTGAAGCCTTAAGTGCCACTAGGATAATGAGAACTGAAGAAACTGAAAGTAAAATTGCTTAGTTAAATCATAAACAGCCAGAAAAGGTTGATATTGGTCCTGCAGTGTTCTATAAAAGGATACTTGACTAACTTTTTAAATGGTTGTTGCCAGATTCCTGGATGTGAGTTTGACCTTGGAGACCCCAACCCTCCCATCATATGCTGGGCAGTGTGGAAGATCTACAAACAGGAAGGAATCCGAGACTTGGCCTTTCTGAAAACTTGCTTTAACCGCCTGATCTTTTGTTTCCAGTGGTGAGCAAGGTTACTGTTGTCTTGTCTGTTTCTCATCTCCTCCCTTTGTGGGTTTCGGGACTCCATTTTGGGGGAACAAAAACAGGTCCAGTGCACCCCAACAGTCCTGTCATAAAAGGCGACTAGAGTAGTTTCCTTCAAAGTGCATTTGCCTGAGAGGCATAGAAATAAGCTAGATCTGTAGAACAGTTGTGCACACAAAACTCAAATTCTGGAGCAAGACCAGAGTTCAGAAGTGGGTGAATGACCAGCGAAAATAAGAAGATAAAGATGATTATCCATCTCCAGTGTCTCCATCTTTTAGCCATGGGCCTGTCTCCATGTTTACATCTTGTGGTCTTTGAGTAGCTTGTCTGACCCCATGTCTGTGAGTAGCTTGTCTGACCCCATGTCTGTGAGTAGCTTGTCTGACCCCATGTCTCCATGTTTACATCTTGTAGTCTGTGAGTAGCTTGTCTGACCCCATGTCTCCATGTTTACATCTTGTAGTCTGTGAGAAGCTTGTCTGACCCCATGTCTCCATGTTTACATCTTGTGGTCTGTGAGTAGCTTGTCTGACCCCATGTCTCCATGTTTACATCTTGTAGTCTGTAAGTAGCTTGTCTGACCCCATGTCTCCATGTTTACATCTTGTGGTCTGTGAGTAGCTTGTCTGACCCCATGTCTCCATGTTTACATCTTGTAGTCTGTAAGTAGCGTGTCTGACCCCATGTCTCCATGTTTACATCTTGTGGTCTGTGAGTAGCTTGTCTGACCCCATGTCCTCATGTTTACATCTTGTGGTCTGTGAGTAGCTTGTCTGACCCCATGTCTCCATGTTTACATCTTGTAGTCTGTGAGTAGCTTGTCTGACTCCTTGTCTGTGAGTAGCTTGTCTGACCCCATGTCTGTGAGTAGCTTGTCTGACCCCATGTCTGTGAGTAGCTTGTCTGACCCCATGTCTGTGAGTAGCTTGTCTGACCCCATGTTTCCATGTTTACATCTTGTTGTCTGTGAGTAGCTTGTCTGACCCCATGTCTCCATGTTTACATCTTGTAGTCTGTGAGTAGCTTGTCTGACCCCATGTCTCCATGTTTACATCTTGTAGTCTGTGAGTAGCTTGTCTGACTCCATGTCTGTGAGTAGCTTGTCTGACCCCATGTCTGTGAGTAGCTTGTCTGACCCCATGTCTGTGAGTAGCTTGTCTGACCCCATGTCTGTGAGTAGCTTGTCTGACCCCATGTTTCCATGTTTACATCTTGTTGTCTGTGAGTAGCTTGTCTGACCCCATGTCTCCATGTTTACATCTTGTGGTCTGTGAGTAGCTTGTCTGACCTGATGTCTCCATGTTTACATCTTGTGGTCTGTGAGTAGCTCGTCTCGTCCCATGTCTCCATGTTTACATCTTGTAGTCTGTGAGTAGCTTGTCTGACCCCATGTCTCCATGTTTACAGCTTGTAGTCTGTGAGTAGCTTGTCTGACCCCATGTCTCCATGTTTACATCTTGTAGTCTGTGAGTAGCTTGTCTGACCCCATGTTTACATCTTGTAGTCTGTGAGTAGCTTGTCTGACCCCATGTCTCCATGTTTACATCTTGTGGTCTGTGAGTAGCTCGTCTCATCCCATGTCTCCATGTTTACATCTTGTAGTCTGTGAGTAGCTTGTCTGACCCCATGTCTCCATGTTTACATCTTGTAGTCTGTGAGTAGCTTGTCTGACCCCATGTCTCCATGTTTACATCTTGTGGTCTGTGAGTAGCTTGTCTGACCCCATGTCTCCATGTTTACATCTTGTAGTCTGTGAGTAGCTTGTCTGACCCCATGTCTCCATGTTTACATCTTGTGGTCTGTCAGTAGCTTGTCTGACCCCATGTCTCCATGTTTACATCTTGTAGTCTGTGAGTAGCTTGTCTGACCCCATGTCTCCGTGTTTACATCTTGTGGTCTGTGAGTAGCTTGTCTGACCCCATGTCTTCATGTTTACATCTTGTAGTCTGTGAGTAGCTTGTCTGACCCTATGTCTCCATGTTTACCTCTTGTAGTCTGTGAGTAGCTTGTCTGACCCCATGTCTCCATGTTTACATCTTGTAGTCTGTGAGTAGCTTGTCTGACCCCATGTCTGTGAGTAGCTTGTCTGACCCCATGTCTCCATGTTTACATCTTGTGGTCTGTGAGTAGCTTGTCTGACTCCATGTTTACATCTTGTGGTCTGTGAGTAGCTTGTCTGACCCCATGTCTCCGTGTTTACATCTTGTGGTCTGTGAGTAGCTTGTCTGACTCCATGTTTACATCTTGTAGTCTGTGAGTAGCTTGTCTGACCCCATGTCTCCATGTTTACATCTTGTGGTCTGTGAGTAGCTTGTCTGACTCCATGTTTACATCTTGTAGTCTGTGAGTAGCTTGTCTGACCCCATGTCTCCATGTTTACATCTTGTGGTCTGTGAGTAGCTTGTCTGACTCCATGTTTACATCTTGTAGTCTGTGAGTAGCTTGTCTGACCCCATGTCTCCATGTTTACATCTTGTGGTCTGTGAGTAGCTTGTCTGACCCCATGTCTCCATGTTTACATCTTGTGGTCTGTGAGTAGCTTGTCTGACCCCATGTCTCCATGTTTACATCTTGTGGTCTGTGAGTAGCTTGTCTGACCCCATGTCTCCATGTTTACATCTTGTGGTCTGTGAGTAGCTTGTCTGACCCCATGTTTACATCTTGTAGTCTGTGAGTAGCTTGTCTGACCCCATGTCTCCATGTTTACATCTTGTGGTCTGTGAGTAGCTTGTCTGACCCCATGTCTCCATGTTTACATCTCGAAGTATGTGAGTAGCTTGTCTGACCCCATGTCTCCATGTTTACATCTTGTAGTCTGTGAGTAGCTTGTCTGACTCCATGTTTACATCTTGTGGTCTGTGAGTAGCTTGTCTGACCCTGTGTCTCCAAATTTTACGTGCGCAAGAATACATACAGGCGTCCAATCTTACTATTCAGAGACCAGGGGAAATTACTAGAAGTCCATGTGAAAAAATTGCAGTCTTTACCAGGGCTTGAACCCAGGACCTCCAGCACTCGAGGCGGACACCATACCTCGAGACCACCCAGTTTGTGTGAGTTCAGCTCTGTGTTGTTGATATTTATGTGAGATGAGCTATCTCATTAAGTTTTCTGTCTGACCTCAGGTGGCACAAAAAGGACCCCAAGTCTCTGTACATCTACGGGAATGGTTTCATGGGACTTGACAATATCAGTGTGTTTGATCGGTCCAATTTGCCTCCAGGGGTCACTTCCTTGAAACAGGTAAACGCATCATCATCATCATTATTTGTTATTATTATCATAATCAGGTGTTTTTTTCTAGTGATATGCTACAAAATGCAATACTGGCACCTTTTTTATTACATAAAATTTTTTTTTCAGCGATATTGTTTTAAACACTGTCTAGTGAGTATCCATACTCTTTTAAAACACTTTATGGCCAGTACCGTCACCTCTTATTCTAAAAAAAAAAAAAAAAAAAAAAAAGGCATCATCGTCATCATCTTTGTTACTGTGGTCTAATTTACCATAACCATAGGTCATAATTTCGTAATCCTAACTGTTATGATCAACATCATCATAATTGGACCATGTGTCACTGGGCCGCACATATTTCCATGCCATCAGGCCACTAAGAATGGTTGACACCAGACCGGCTTTCTCATTCCGTACAAAGCTTAAGTTGCAAAAAGTCCAACCAGTCAGGAAAAAGTCTAAACTTTTCATTGCGGCCGTCATCAGTCATCATCAGTTGTCCCCATAATGCTCTCTTCTTCTTCTTAGCTTTCATTGGCTGTTAAGTTCGGTGAAAAGATCTGATTGTTCATTCACTTCTAGACTTTGGTCTTCTGGGGGTTGCGTGGTTTGAGGCATGGCGTCCGAGTGGTGGAGGCCCCGGATTTAAGCCCCAGTGAAGGCTGAGATTGTTTCACGTGGACTTCTAGTAATTTCCCCTCATCTCTGGGTATTAATATTTAACGACCGTGTATTGTTACGCATGTATAAAATTCCTTGGCAGTTGGAAATTGAAAAAAGAGAAGCCTACAGCGCTGCCTGGGCAAAATTTGGAGTTTAAAATCTACCCAAAAGTATTCCAGGATCCTCGCCGGTGCTACCATGTCTGTGCGCTGCGCTGAGATTCTTCATACTCATGCTTGAGTCAGAAGTAGAATGGAGCACTTATGGATTATTACCCTTGTGCCATGATGTTGCTCCGTTGTCTAAACCTAAATCTTAAACTTTGGTCTTGTTCCAGAACTTGAGTTTTGCATACACATCTGTTTTACAGATGTGGCTTATTTGTATGCAGACTGTTGGTTCCATGCCTGTCAGGCAGATGTACTCTTCGAAGGAAAAACCTCTAATTAGTTGACTTATAAAACAAGCTTGTTGGTGGAGGGGGGGGGGGGCAGTGGGTCTGTACTTTTGTCCCCTCCAAAATGGGCTGCAAAGCTGATATGGTGATCAAATAGTCTCATTATAAGCATTACTTTAAAAAAAAAAGTAAAAGTAAAGAACCCTCTACACACCATTGTGGCCTCAGAATATGTTTCTAGACCCATAATTTTAGAGACCAATCAGCGCTCAGGGGTTTCCTGGACAGGCCGACTGCTCTGACTGGTCAGGACTGTTTGCTGTCCTAATGTATGAGTTCTGTCTGTGTGTTTTTTAAAAGCTTTTATTAAGTTTGGTTTTGTTTGTTTCTTTGTCTAATGCAAGTTTTGCCTTCAGCTTGTTTACATCTACACTCTGATTTGTGTCTTGTTTTCTCTGGACAGGCCGACTGCACTGACTGGTCGGGACTGTTTGCTCTCCCAATGTATGATTTCTGTCTATGTGTTTTTTAAAAGCTTTTATTAAGTTTGGTTTTGTTTGTTTCTTTGTCTAATGCAAGTTTTGCCTTCAGCTTGTTTACATCTACACTCTGATTTGTGTCTTGTTTTCTCTGGACAGGCCGACTGCACTGACTGGTCGGGACTGTTTGCTCTCCCAATGTATGATTTCTGTCTATGTGTTTTTTAAAAGCTTTTATTAAGTTTGGTTTTGTTTGTTTCTTTGTCTAATGCAAGTTTTGCCTTCAGCTTGTTTACATCTACACTCTGATTTGTGTCTTGTTTTCTCTGGACAGGCTGACTGCACTGGCTGGATGGGATTGTTTGCTCTCAACATGCTTCAGATTGCCATTGAGCTTTGTCAGTTTGACAGCAGTTACACAGACATGGCTGTGAAGTTTCTCAAGCATTTCCTCAACATTGCTAAAGCCATTAACCGCCCAGTCACTGAAGGAGGCAAGGCACAGGTTTCATCAACTTGCTAACTGCTGGTTATATTTTAATGTTAATATTTAAGATATAATGTGCAGTGTTATACCTTCTTGCTTTTGGTATCTTTAGAATACCTTGGATCAAGAAAAAGTTTATGGACATCCTGCTTGATCTAAACATCAAGAAGCTTGGCTCATAAACAGCACCCTGTCCCAAAAGTAGAGGTATATTAACCTGGAAAAACAGGTGATGAAGGGTACAGTTTCCAGAAACTGCTTTCTCCATTTTTGGGGGAAATGAAATAGACCTACTGCTCCTTTCTAACAAGCATTTTGTAAAAGGTGACTAATTAGGGGTTTCCTTGAAAGAGGTGAGGAACCAGCAGTCTGCACACAAATAAGCAAGGTCTGTTAAATGGATGTGCATGCAGAACTCAAGTTCTCAAAGTCCAGAAGTGGGCGAACAACCAGGAAGTTGCTCCTGAATTTACAACATGGGAAAGCTATGAAGTAGAAGAAAACATGTTCATGCCAAGCATTCTGTGAACAAACCAGTGAACCTGAATGAAGTAATTAATTATAACAGTGGGGTTACAGTGCAGCAAAGTTTGGCTTATGGTGCACATCTAGTTTGAGAATGGAGGTGGAGGCAGTCTGCAGCTTACATTGGATGTTTATTTCTCTATCCATTCTTCTGTCTGAGGTGAAAAATGACCCTAGATATTTAAATTTGCTCGTTTGTTTTATTTCTATGTTATTTACTTTAATTTATATGATTTCTTCTTGGCTGCCTGTTACCATTACCTCTTATCAATGCTTATCCTCATATTGTATTTCTCACACTTAGTACTGACTTGGTCTATATGGCTCTGTATACTCTCTCTTCTGTTTCGCTATTAATACCTGATCAACTGTAAATAAAAATTCTGAGATATCATCCTTTTCTTCTCTGTCTGCTTCTTTGCATATATTTTGTAATGTATGTTAGAAAAAGCAGGAAAGATAGCTCCCGTCACATTCTGCCTGAAAGAAACCTGGTCCGTCGCCAGCTGTCCTGCCTTGTGCACTAGCCTACCCAGGGTATTACTTGTATCCTTTGCCTATCTTTTTGCTGGATGCCCCTGCCCCTCCTTCCTGGTACTGTGCCCAGTTTTATTATTCTTTCCAATCCACCATGGCACTCGATGTGGCCAGAATATTTCAGTTTATTTGCCAATCTTTCTGGATGTTCAAACTTTTTAGGATGTTAGTAATCCTATTCTTCTGGGTCCGTGGTATTCTGAGGATCTTTTTTTTTTATAGCATTTCAGCTCAAAAGCCCATACTTTCTTCCTTAATACAAAGTAAAAGTAAAGGTCCTTTTTCCACGCCTTTAGGCGTATTGGGAATATAGTGCTAGACCTATAGTTTTATAGATGTCGGCACTTGCTGGGAGATGTAGTCAGCATCACGCCGGCCATCTTTACTTCCCAGGGCTGCACCTGGTATCCACTTAAGGCTGGGTCAACCTGGGACCTAAGGTAATTTTTTTAAAAAGTCCGACTCTATCAGGACATGAACCCATGACTTTCTGATCCGCAGGCGGGCGTCTAGCTGCCAACGCCACGATGACTCTTCTTCCTTAATGGCTGCTGGATAGCCAATGACTTACAACCATATGTTGCTACAGGGAAGATGTATGCCCTCAAAATTTTGATTTCCTTGTGCTTAACCATATACTTTTAATGCTGTTTAATAACTGTTTAATAGTAGCATGAATCTCATTGTGTGGCTTCTGCCTGCAGGTTTGTGGGATGAACAAGACAAGTTTTTCTACGACGTCATCCACTACCATGGACCATATGTGACCCCCATCCGACTGCGGTCTTGGACTGGCATCATCCCTCTGTTTGGTTGCTGTTCCATCGACTTGAAGCACTCTCCGCTGGTCAAGGCTTTCCTGCTGAAGTGTGACCGAGGATACTCTCCCTTTGTATGTCGTCCACTTTGTCACAAATCAGTGTTCATTGTTTGATGTAAGAGAATTGGTTGGTTGATTGATTGTTAGTTTGGTTGATTGATTGTTAGTTCAGTTGGTTGATTGTTAGTTCACTTGATTGATTGTAAGTTCCGGTTGGTTGATTGTTAGTTCACTTGGTTGATTGCTAGTTCCGGTTGGTTGATTAACTAGTTGATTGTTCAGGTTGTTGTTGATAGTTGGGTTTATTCTGTGGTTGGTTTAATCTGTTGATTGGTTGCTTGATTGATTGTTAGTTTTGTTGATTGTTTTGAAAGTGTGGTTGATTGATTTTTCGTTTGTTGAATGGTTGTTAATTTGATTGGTTGTTTGTTTGGTTGCCTGATTGTTTGTTAGTAAATGTGATTGTTTGTTTGGTGGCTTGATTATTAGTTAATTTGATTAATTGCTTTTATAGTGTATTGATTGTTTTGATTGATTTATGGCAGAACCATTGTTTGGTTGGTTGATTGATTTTTTTTAAAATGTTTGCTTGGTTGTGTTTTGTTTATTGTTTGGTTAGTTTGGTTTTTTGGGTTGATTTATTGTTTTTTGTTTATTTAATTTTCTGGTTAATTGATTATTTTTTGACTAATGAATGTTTTAAATGATTTATTGGTCATTGATTTCTTTATTGAGTTATTGATTTATTTGTTGATAAGATAGTTGATTAATGATTTAATTAATTGACTCATTCATTGGTTAATTAGTCATTTGATTTATTCATTGATTTTTTGATTGGTTGAATAATTGATTAGGTAATTTATTGCTTCATTGATTGATTGGGTTCAAGAACCGTTTTTGAGAATCTCTAGCCAGTGCTTGAACTTTGAACCACATTCAGTTAAGCAAGTTTTTTTTATACCAGACTCTATGCACAGTGTGAAAACTCTATTTTGGGTAGGTTTGCCAATGTTGAAACTGTGCCAGGGATGATTATTTCTAATGATTGTCTCCTACATAAAGTTGAAATAGTGGATCAGGTGTAAACATCAGGTTATATATCTATAGATGTATGAGTTGGGAGACATATAAAAACCACATGTTATGCAGATCCTGGTGTGTAAGCTGGGACAGGTGACAGTTTCTGGTGATGTATTTACATGTATGTGGGGGGGGGGGGGGGGACATATGGAAGCTGCAGATATGTGGTTTTATAGATGAATGATGGTAATACCCTGGACGGATAACAGTAAAGACGTCTTGAAAAAAGCTGACTCATGAAGAGAACTAATTGCCCACATCAGAAAGAGACAATCTACATTCTTTGGTAATGTGATAAGAAGGAGAAAACTGGTTGAAGGGTTAGAGGGGAGGAGAGGCAGAGGGAGACCAAGAGAACAGATGCTGAAAGGATTGACATCATGGCATGAGAGATCATCTGTGTCAGATTGGATTGAAAGTACACGAGACAGAAGGTTGTGGATAGACATAACTACCAATGCCACACAGCATGGACTTTAAGGAGAAGTTGTTAGGTAAAAATCTCTGCTGATTTAGTTACTGATTTGTAAGCTGGGAGACAGGTAAAAATCTCAGGTCCTGTATTTGCAGGTGTGTGAGCTGGGAGACAGGTAAAAATCTCAGGTCCTGTATTTGCAGGTGTGTGAGCTGGGAGACAGGTAAAAATCTCAGTCTAGTATTTGCAGGTTTTTAAGCTGGGGGACAGGTAAAAATCTCAGGTCTTGTATTTGCAGGTGTGTAGGCTGGGGGACAGGTAAAAATCTCAGGTCTTGTATTTGCAGGTGTGTAGGCTAGGGGACAGGTAAAAATCTAAGGTCTTGTATTTGCAGGTGTGTAGGCTGGGTGGACAGGTAATAATCTCAGGTCCTGTATTTGCAGGTGCGTAGGCTGGGGGACAGGTAACAATCTCAGGTCTTGTATTTGCAGGTGTGTAGGCTGGATATCAGGTAACAATCTCAGGTCCTGTATTTGCAGGTGTGTAGGCTGGGGGACAGGTAACAATCTCAGGTCCTGTATTTGCAGGTGTGTAGGCTGGGGGACAGGTAACAATCTCAGGTCCTGTATTTGCAGGTGTGTAGGCTGGTGGACAGGTAACAATCTCAGGTCTTGTATTTGCAGGTGTGTAGGTTGGGGGACAGGTAACAATCTCAGGTCTTGTATTTGCAGGTGTGTAGGCTGGGGGACAGGTAACAATTTCAGGTCTTGTATTTGCAGGTGTGTAGGCTGGGGGACAGGTAAAAATCTCAGGTCTAGTATTTGCAGGTGTATAGGCTGGGGACAGGTAACAATCTCAGGTCTAGTATTTGCAGGTGTATAGGCTGGGGGACAGGTAACAATCTCAGGTCCTGTATTTGCAGGTGTGTAGGCTGGGGGACAGGTAACAATCTCGGTCCTGTATTTGCAGGTGTGTAAGCTGGGGGACAGTGAATTCTTCCTGACTCTAGTCTCCTACACAAAGTTGAAATTAATTCTGAAGACGGTGTTCTCAGAGGAGGAATTTTTATCGCCGTTTGGCATAAGATCACTATCAAAGGTGAGTTGTAGGTGTTTTCAGGGCTGTCTTAATGTAAGCTGGGTGCCTGCTGGGGTCCTATGATAATCCATATGTTTCAGTGGTCCCAGGCTAACCCATATATTTTCGGGGTCCCAGGCTAATCTATATGTTTCAGTGGTCTCAGGCTAACCCATATATTTTAGGAGTCCCTAGCTAATCTATATGTTTCAGTGGTCCCAGGCTAATCCATATATTTTAGAGGTCCCAGGCTAATCTAAATATTTTAGGGGCCCATTCTAATCTAAATATTTCAGGGGGCCCATACTAATCTGTATATTTCAGGGGCCCCTTGCTAAACTATATATTTCAGGTGACTTGCCATAAATAACAATTTCATTCCTGTGAATGGTTGTCCTGGGCCCCCAGAACAGTGGTTTACCCAGGGGCCCATAATGCTGTTAGGACAGCTCTGAATTTTTTCCATATACCATCTTTTTCTGTTTTAGCACTTAAAAGGGTAGTTGCACACCTTTTATTGTAATTTACAGCTAGGCTGTGATATCTGCACCTTTCAGCCCAACACAAACTCCTCATTTTCACTCTTTATGCCCCTTATGGCATGTTTGTTATGAGACAGTGGGTCTACCCCTCTTTCCCAGTTTAGCCCCAGAACCCACATGGGGGAAAATTAGATTTCATACTTTATAGCCAGCCCGTACAAAATATTTGACTTAATTTTTTTCTCACTTTTGGCGAGAATTTGATTCTGTGAGGTAACCAGTCTTTACTGTCCAAGCTTGTTAGCAGTACTTATGATCATGGTGGTTGCAGATATGATGATGATAAATATGTTGGTTCTATTTCTGCTGTTTAGGTGTACCAAGAAAAACCATTTTCCTTTGATGTTGGAGAAACTTCACTGAATGTCACATACCTACCTGGCGTATCAGATTCCAATATCTTTGGTGGCAACAGTAACTGGCGAGGCCCAATCTGGCTCTGCAGTAAGTTGAGCATTTTTTCATTTGTTCATTTATTCTGTATCATTTGTGCTGTTATGTGTCACATAGAGCTCTCTGTCCATTCCTCCATTCCAATCTATCCTGTGCAATCAGTTGAGTATCATGGATGGAATCCATTTCAGTATCATGGATGGAATCCAATCAAGTATCATGGATGGAATCCAGTTGAGCATCATGGATGGAATCCAGTCAAGTATCATGAATGGAATCCAGTCAAGTATCATGGATGGAATCCAGTTGAGTATCACAGATGGAATCTAGTTGAGTATCATGGATGGAATCCTGTTGAGTATCATGGATGGAATCCAGTCGAGTATCCTGGATGGAATCCAGTTGAGTATCATGGATGAAATCCAGTCAAGTATTATGGATGGAATCCAGTTGAGTATCATGGATGAATCCAGTCGAGTATCATGGATGGAATCCAGTCAAGTATCACAGATGGAATCCAGTCGAGAATCATGGATGGAATCCAGTCAAGTATCATGGAGGGAATCCAGTTGAGTATCATGGATGGAATCCAGTCAAGTATCATGGATGGAATCCAGTTGAGTATCATGGATGGAATCCAGTTGAATATTATGGATGAAATCAAATGCAGTATCATGGATGTAATCCAGTTGAGTATCATGGGTGGAATCCAGTTGAGTATTATGGATGGAATCCAGTTCAGGATCATGGATGGAATCCAGTTGAGTATCATAGATGGAATCCAGTTGAGTATCATGGATGGAATCCAGTTGAATATTATGGATGAAATCCAGTACAGTATCATGGATGGAATCCAGTTGAGTATCATGGGTGGAATCCAGTTGAGTATTATGGATGGAATCCAGTTCAGTATCATGGATGGAATCCAGTTGAGTATTATGGATGGAATCCAGTTGAGTATCATGAATGGAATCCAGTTCAGTATCATGGATGGAAACAAGTCCAGCAGCTTTGGCCTCTCTCATTGGGGTAGTGACTAGCCGGGTCGGCACCATTTGGTGGTGAACTGATGTATGACAAACTGGATGTTGTGAGGGCCCTTTGGGAGCGAGTGAACAGTGCAGAGGAACAGATAGATCATTATGGTCTGATTAGAAAAGCACTTTAAGGAGTTACAAGGGGATCTGGTCGACACTCGACTCTCAGGGGAAAGGTGAGACAGAGATACAATCAGACAGTTACTGGTACCATCAGAATTTAAACTCTTCGCTTGCTGCTGAAGATGGGGACAGAGTGCTTATGGGGGTGTCTCGAGTGCTGTGATTTTGATTCTTAATTCAACATTCAACATTAGGGTACTGAGAGGAAAGAGAAGTGCCTGAGGTTTAGTAGTGACAGCCAGTGAAAAATCGTTATTGCAGGACAGCTTGGCATATGATACCACTACATCTAGCATGAGAATGGAGGAGGAGGCGATCACTGCAGCTTTCCGGTGATTAGAGAACAAGATACTTACACATGTCATAATTGTAATGGACTCTGAAAGCTTGCTGAAAAAGGTGAAGACAGGATTGCATCGAGCAGTGTGGCAAGCTTCACTTGCAAGGTCGCAGGTAGTGAGCATACTTTAGATATTTTCTCCAGGCCATGCTTGCTTGGTGGGGAATAAACATGCAGACAGGTTGGCTGGATCAGCACCGCTGGTTGGTTAATTAATACATGACAAGGCAGATGTGGTCAGAGCCTTTGGGAATAAGTAACGAAGTCAGAAGAGAAATTAGATTATTATGGGCTGGAGAGAATGATGCACCTGGGTGTGACCAGAGGGTTAGGCAGGCACACTATGCTCAGAGGAAAGGCAAGATGGACAAACAACCAGACCACGACCAGCACCATTATTATTGGAACTCTACCCTGGCTGCTGAGGATAGGGACGGAATGCATATGTGAATGCCCCGAGTGCTGTGATGTAAATTCTTGACTCAGCTCAACTCATTAGGGTTTCCTTTGGGCATCCTCACTTCCATAATCACTAAGTCAAGTATGAAAGTATCATTGTTTCATAGAATCAGTTTCAGCAAAATACAAATGAGATATCTAGAAAATATTTCATTTTGCAGCCGGGAAATTCCCACATGGATTCTGCTGCCTTTTTCTTCATCCTTCATCTTCTTCATCATTTAACTGAGAGTTGTAATTGTGTTGTGCCTATTTACAAATAGTAGCACAGTTTAAGGATGATTGAACAAGCACATTTGATTTTTGAATGGCCGACGTGTAGCAGCACCCCGTTGTGTCCACAGTGAACTACATGTTTGTGGAGTGTCTAGAGAGGTATTCAGATCTCGACCGGGTTTTTACGCTGCCACTCAGCATCCACTACCCAAGTGGGGCCCAAGTTGTAAGTTCTTTTATCTTATATTTCTGTTGTCTTCAACCCTCTCGCCCTTAAGTGCTTACAACAATAATAATAACAACAATAATAATAATAGAAACAATAATAATGATAATAATAATAAAACAATTAACCTGTAGAAATTTCCGGAAAAATCATTTCAAGGAAAAAAAAGAACAGCCATATTTCACATGTTACAGATTTAAAAAATATCTGTATTAAAAAAAAAAAAAAAACTACTTAAAATGTATAACAATATATATAAAGTGGTAATCAAAAAACATGAACAGAGTGACGGCTTCATTAGAATACATTTCTCAGAGCATAACAAATTACAATGTGTTGGATGACTCATACCATGGCCCTGTGACCCCTGCCACTGAGGGGCACTGTGACCTCTGTCACTGAGGGGCACTGTGACCTCTGTCATAGAGGGGCACTGGGACCTCTGTCACTGAGTGGCACTGTGACCTCTGTCACTGAGTGGCACTGTGACCTCTGTCACTGAGTGGCACTGTGACCTCTGTCACTGAGTGCCACTGTGAACTCTGTCACTGAGTGCCACTGTGACCTCTGTCACTGAGTGCCACTGTGACCTCTGTCACTGAGTGCCACTGTGACCTCTACCAGTGAAGCTTATGAGAAATTGTGACATTAACTTTCAGAAAACCTTTGGGATCATTATGAACACATTCCCCCCCCCCCCCCCCCCCCCCTTCCCTCCCCCAAATTTCAATGTACTTGGTTTGAGTTAATTTGAATTGCATGAAGACTTGATATAACCGCTCTCGGAACATTCCCATATGCACTCCATCCCCATCTTCAGCATCCAGCATAGAGTTCCAATTCTGGTAATCCCAGTAGCAGTCTGATTGTATGTCCAACTTGCCTTTTCCCTGAGTTTGCAGCATGACAGATAAGTCTTTGGAAGGGCTGGATGTAGAGCAAACCTGTGTGCCCAATTTGTGACCCTTTGAAAAAACAAAAGTTTGTTCGTTCATTTGTTTTTTTGTTGCAGAGATTCAGCTTATAATATTTTATTTCTGACCTTAGAAATCAACTTTCCTCACGATCGTGCATGATATCTGCAGGCGCATCACCAAAATTTTCTTGCCGGACCGATTGGGAGTCCGACCAGTTCACGGTGAGTACAGATTTATATATTTGTATGATGTAGTATGCTGGGTTGATTGGGAAATGCTACAAGTGATTGTGTTTCTCTCTCTCTTTCTCTCTCTCTCTCTCTGTCTCTGTCTCTGTCTACACAATGCATGCACACACTCACATGTGCAGAGAGAGAGAGAGAGAAGGATAGAAAGAGAGAGAGAGAGGTACCTTGGAATTTCAACATAGGCCGTTCCGAGGCGATGATCGGATTCCAAATTGTTTGAGTTCCTATGTAATTTTCCTAAAAGGAAAACAAAATGAATCTGTTCCAGGGTCGAACAAACTCGCATTAAACAAAAATTGTTTTTTAAATACATGACACTGTAAGTATAGTTTTAAAAAAACTGATGTCACATATAAATAAAAACATAATAAAACAAATATAAAAACCACTGAATGTACTGATAAAAACTGTGACACTACATGCAGAAGTAGGATGAAGAAGGGGGTTTTAAGGAGATAATTGTTTGAAAGGTGAGTCACCTTCTATGCTAATATCAAGAATCCTTTGTGGTGTTTCATGTCATAGTTTTTCACCCCTATTTGGTGGGTCTGAAGTTATTAGCCAGCAGCGCTCCAAAGCTCTCTTCTGTTGGCAACTTTTTTTTAATGTATTCTAAAATGTTTGATAGTGTTGTCATTGAATAAATTAACATATGAGGGCTCTATCGGGGTGCCACCTCTTAACAACTTGTTAGGTTTTTTCAAGCACATGGTGAAAAGATCTTGGATTTGAGCAGTGCTAATATTGCCTTTACAGCTGAACTTGAAAGAAAGATACAAGCATTAGAAATGCAATGCTTCAGAAAAATTCTTGGCATATCATAGAGATAACCACATTACAAACGAAGAGGTTCACCATATAATTAGACAGCACATTGGTGACTTTAAACCTCTTTTAACTAAAGTGAAAAGGCAAAAAATCCAATGGTATGGGCATGTTATAAGATCTAACAGCCTCTAAAAAAACAATACTGCAGGGCTCAGCAGAGGGAAAGAGGACAAGAAGCAGACCAAGAAAGACTTGGTTACAGAACCTGACTGACCACGTATCAGCCATTCAGTTTTCAAAGGGCAAATTCAAGTTCCGAGGCAAAATTTAATTGATAATTTTGTTTGAATTCCAAGTTATTAGAATTTTGAAGCATTTGAGTTCCCAGGTACCACTGTAGGTGTGTGTCTGTATATCTATCTGTCTATAAAGGAAGCCTTTGTAGTGTAGCGGCTGGTCTCTTCCCTGTCCACCTGTGGGTTTTTTAATTTAAATATACATCCAGGTGGATTTTTTTAAAATTGAATAATGACTTTGGGTTCCAGGTGGCAAAGCTGAACATGGCCCCAGGTAATGTCCTGGGAAGTCTGTCCAAATATGAGTCAAGCATCGCATACCTCATCTACCAAAGACATACAAGAGTCCTTTATACTGTACCTTCACACTCTGGCCTGTGCATACATACACACACACACACACACACACACACACACACACACACACAGCTATATGCACCCCCCCCCCCCCACACACATAAACACACACCAAGTTATCTGCAACAACTGTCCTAAGTCAAGTAGACTCTGTCATAAGTCCAGTAGACCCTGTCATAAGTCAAGTAGATCCTGTCGTAAGTCAAGTAGACTGTCATAAGTCAAGTAGACCCTGTATGTAGCTATGTAAAGTGCTTGTGTTCTCTAACAATTGATGTGTAAGTTTCCAAATATCCCGTCTATGTCTTGTGTTTCCCCATCTCAGGATCCCACAAGAAGTATTCCAAGGATACTGACTGGGAGCACTTAATTCTCTTCTACGAGTACTTTAATGCGGAAACAGGAGAAGGGTGTGGTGCCAGGTATGTGGGCTGTACATTTGTTTGTGCGGAGTCCGGAGCTTAGGTATTGCCGAGTCCGACTCGCAATTCTAACATACAGCAATTGAAACCCACTGGCTGTGTGGATTTTTATCATGGTATTGGGCGTTGTAGGTCGACCCAGCCTAAAATGGGTACCAGGATGTATGTCTTGGGGAAGTAAAGACGGCTTGCGTAATGCTGATCACATTATCCACCTAGAGCCGATTGGTCTTAACAAATATGGGTGCTCTTCCCATATGCCCAGTGTGCCTAAAGGCGTGAAAAAAGATCTTTACTTTTTACTTTATTTACATTTGTTTATATATGAATGTAATTTTTTATTTAAAAATTGGAGACACTTTCCAATGATGGATTCACTTTCCAATGATGAATACACTTTCATTCATGTATATTTCCTTAAATGTACATAACATATAAATAATATACTTATAAGAGAAAGAGGGAGGTTTAAAGATTTCAAACTTAGAATAGGCGGTATAAATGTTCAGTATGGAAGCCAAACTCAAGAACGCAGAGAATCTTGTGTTGCATGGTAGCCATCTTACTCGGAACTAAACTAAAGGGTTCTTGGTGGCACGGGCATGCGTACTCAAGTGGTTGGTTATGTAGCTGCGCTCTAGAGGCAGTATTCACAATTTTAGACCTTGTTTGTACATTATTCATATGTAATATTTATTCAAGGAAATTTACATGAATGAATGTGTATCCTTTATTTTGAATGACCCAGTACACTTGTTAGCATTTTACTTTAGGTACCAAATGTTTGCATCTAGGTAGTTACAGTGATGTTAACCCAAAACAGAGAATTATAGACATTTAGAGCAAAACTTAAACTGATTATTTATTCACTGATTTCCCCCCACATGTAGCTTCTGGAGCCCCATTGTAAGGAAAACAAGCATGGACATATTGTCCCCCCAGAAAGTTTGTTGTAGGAGTTGACTAATTAAGGGCTTCCTTATAATAAAAGCAAGCAAAGGCCAGTCAGCAATGAGGGTCCTGGCCACCATTAATATTGAGCAGAGACTGCTTCTGCTTCTTTTCCAGGGACTTGTTCTTTCTCCCATTGAATATGCTCTAGCCATCCTCACTGTCAGCGATACTCAGATTGAAAGACTTAAGAAGATGCAAAATGAAGCAATACGCATTATTCTGGGATGCACAAGAGACATTGTGTGGCCATGAGATACCTTCTCAACTTCCCTACCATGAACTACAGGATCATGATTTGGAGGGCTTGCACATAGCTGAAGATAAGCTCTGATCTGAAGCACCCTTTGCACCACATGCTGTTCAGGAAAAATGGCAACAGACTAAAAAAGATCAAATCATGCTTGGGTAGGGCAGAGGATGACATCATGCAGGTCTGCAGTTTTACAGACAACCATCCAGGTGAGGAATGGATACTACTGCCTACAGTGCTCAATCTTACCTTCTCCTTTGTTGTCAAGCTTGATAGAAGTTGTCAGGAGCAGAATCCTGTTACTTTCAATGCCGAGGTTTGCGCAATATTCAGTGTTAGGTCAGATGAGACAGATGTGCTCATCTTCACAGACTAGTCAGTTCTTCAAGGACATAAGCGCGCATGGGCATTTACAGCTCACTCCTCAGGTAGAACAGTCTAAGAAGCAAGGTGCCTTTTACATGACTACAAGCAGCATGTTGATGGAGGTGATGGCGGTGACACAAGCTTTCATATGGCTAGAACCACAGGACTAGTCTCATGTGTGTGTGCTGAGTGATTCTTTGAGCATGATCCGGCAGGTAGAGGCAGACTGGTTACGCAGACAGTGAATTGAGTTATTGCAAAACTCTCCTGTGTGTGCACTTACCTTTATATTTGTCCAGGGTATGCAGGTGTTGTTGGCAATGAAAGAGCTGGTAGACTGGCAGGTTGCGCATTAATTGCAGATGCCCATGGATTACGCAGACATTGTCAGCATCCTTAGATAGATAGGGCATTCCAAGGATTGTGGATGCAACATGTCCAAATCACTGCTTAAAATACGAGAATTTGGAGTAAAGACTGGCACAGCCAAGCATGAGAAGTACACTGAACGCACACAAAGTCTTGTTAACCAGCAAAGGACTGGCACTATTAACCTAAGGATTCTGATAAACATGTTGAAGGGGGAAATCTGAGCACCTATGGACATGTCCGGAGTGCTGTGAAAATAATCTAAATCCTAACTCATTTCTTTAAAGTTGTAGTACATCTGCTTGAGAGGCAAGGAACCAATTGTCTGCATACAGATATGCCAGATCTGTAAAATAGATGTGGACACGGCACCCAGGTTCTAGAACAAGACTATAGTCTACATGTGGATGAAGAGCCAGAACTTTCAGCCAGAGTACGCAGCCAGTAAACGTGAAGGAGATGAAGAAGAAAAAGAGGAAGACGAAGAGAAAGAAGAAGAGGGAGAAGAAGTGGAAAAAGAAAAAGAAGAGGAAGAAGAGAAAGAAGAAGAGGAGGGGGAAGAAGAGAAAGAAGAAGAAGAAGAAGAAGAAGAAGAAGAATTACTAATTTGAGAATCAGCATCATAGCACACCAGGCTTACCCATAAAGCCTCTATCTCTTGTCACATAAACACACCACCTCCTGCAGCAAAAGGGACTGTCAGTGGGGTTCTGTCATCTGTTCTGTTCTATTGGATATATGAAATTAAGTTGGCAGTTTTGTTTTTGTTCCTGGCATCTAGCCACCAAACAGGGTGGTCAGCTCTTGCCTATGAGTTTATCTACAAGCTACACACGTTTCAGCGGTCAGGGAGAGCCCAGATCTAAACTCTGCACTTGACACTGGGAATCCTGGGAGTCTACCCATCAAGAGGAGCTCTAGTCCAGCAGTGACATCTGAGCCAGGAAATGAGAATGTTATTTTTGTTGCAGTCATAGCACATTTCAATGTATCCATCACTGAAAGTATGTATCTATATAAATATTTTGATATTTGAGTATAGTAGGTTGCTGGCAACTTGGATTTTGTGTGAATGTGTGTTGATACCTTTCGGTCTTCCCAGTCAATAATGTTATATTGTGTTATGAGGAAGTTGGGAAATCACAGCACATGAAGATAAGTAAGCGTGACTAGAGAGATTCGCCTGCATTAATTATTTCAGTTCCCTTCAACATGTGATGCCAAATAGACTTTTCTGCATAAATCTCAGTCAGTGTGTGATGTGTTTACTTCTATTTAATGTTGGTCACAGAACACTAGAGAAATCTGGCTTCCATATTGGTTACTTCCGCTGTGTGCAATTGACCTGTTTGAATGTTAAACATCTGTGACTTTTCATAGTGGTAATTAATTCCCTTGTGCATGTGCTTCGACAACCCCTGGGATTGAGAGAGTTGAGAAAAATTCCACAAGTAGAGCAGAAGATTTCAGGATTGTTGTTTATATCACATGTTCTTTCTCAGACACTCAACTCCTCACCTTTCTGCAATAATTTTATTTTCTTTTTATACCATTCTCTACCTCATCCCTCCCCCACCCCCCACCCACCCCATTTCCATGCAGCATAGTCTGTGGCATTTTGTTCCCCTAAATGTACCCCAGTGCTTGAACTGCACGTGTGGTAAGTATCCTTTACCATTATTCTCCTTCTTTCTTTCATTTCCCAGAAGAACATTTCAAACAATGTGCCATCCCCACATTGGTGTTTGGCAATATTACGGTCTCCCCCCACTCCCCCTTCTCTTCCATAGTGCAACTCTTGTACCACTGTTTGAAATAGACCTGCTTCATTGTGCTTTACTCCCAGGTCATGCAATCATGTTAGTGTCAGAGATTCATTATTATCCACTAGCCCAGACTGCAGCATTGAAGATGTCTGCTCTGTCTATGCTTCTTTTTACATTCGTAGGTACATTGCTTGCCTGTTGGTCCGCTCATTATCTCTCACACTGGCATGGCCAGGTGTGTAGATCAAGAAGAGGGAGGTTAAGTGCGATGTCTGAAGGATTTCAGAGCATTTATTACCTGTTGCGATTCGATTTTCTGAAACATGTTCATAGAGTCTGATACGATTAGTGCATGTGTGACTGCTTATTGTGCTTTCCATGCTAGTACTTTGGAAGCACTGGAGTAAAGCATGGTGAAGCACAACTGTGCCACCTCGGAGGCCAGGATAGGAGACATTATAACCAGCTGCTCATGGCAACAGTCAACAGAAGTACACTGATGTGGCTGTTGCAATGTAGGACTGAGCATGGGTGGGAATGCCTAACGTGCAGTGACTTTGAATGTGGTAACATCGCTTTTTGAAAGCCGCAAGTGTGATCTTTTACACGACCGGCTATAGATGACGCGCCGGCCCACGGACGTCATCAGGTCATGCTAACGATGCGTTAATGCAGCAGTTCTCAAACTGGGTGCCGAAGCACCGAAGGCTGCCATGAGCATATGCCAGGGGTGCCAGGAAAATAATCAAGAAAAAAGTTGTCTTCCTCTGCCACTGTCGAAAATAGTTTATTTTATGTTTGAGAACTGCTGCGTTAATGCATCGTTAGCCCGACCAGGTGACGTCAGCAGCACAGCTCATCAGCTAGAGCTGATCATGATCGTTTAAAAGAGCTTTGGCCTGAAGCAACTCATGCCAAGGCATGTTGAAAATGTGCTGATTTGAATGTCACAGCTGAAATTTTCTTTAGGATGAGGTGGTCAGTTTCATGACAACCCACAAATTCATATTCTTTTGTGCATCTGTATTTCTTTCGAGGTCTTCTTCGTTAACATTCAGAGCCCATGAGGTTCATTTCTGCAGATATCACCTACCTCCATTCATCTCTGTGATTCAGATTCGAGGCTTACATATCTATTTCATGATAAATTAAGTTTCACAAACGTAGGGGGTGTTGCCGCATGCTTAATTCCCAACCTGGAGGGTAGTTCTCTTTATCTGTTCTCTGCTCTTTGACCTTTTGGCCTTGCTTGTAGCTATGCTACCACCAGCATAGCTGTCAGTCATTGAACAAGCTTTCCCACATTACCAAGGCGAAGACACCTTCGAGGGAGTTTCTCTATTGTACAATAATTAAGAGAAAGGGTATTTTAGAGACAACACTCTGAAGCTTCAAGTTGCAAAATATTTATTTTAAACTAACCATAGCGTCGTTCCCTTTGGGAAATCAGAATATTCAAGGTTACTGACATGATAAGTATTATTTATTACCATTATTGTTATAAAAATCTCATATAATATGGACAACAATTTTATTGAAAAAGATGAAATTGATGCACTGATGTGATTCCACTGTGCCTTATTTTTTTTTTTTTTTAAGCTCCTTCCTCTCATCCAAGATTGAACCTGATGCTATTACTGCCCCTCTGGATCGTTCCTGCACGATCCAAAAACCCACTTAGGGCAACAATGTTATATACAGTCCGTCTAAAATTTTAAAATCTTATCTTACATAAATATCTATTATGCTGCACTCTTTCCCTCTCCCCCTCCTTTCCCACACAGTTAACTCACAAATACCTACCACACAATTATCTTTCATAGATACCTCCCAAACTGCCTCCCACACAATGATTTTACATAAATACCTCGCACACAAATACCCCTTCCCCCACCCCCACCCCCACCCCGTCCCCCCGCCCCACTCTCCTTTCCTCACAATTATTTATTGCATTTATTTCATAAGCACATCTTGCCATAAAAAAAAACGATTATTAAAAAGTTTCTGGTTTAACAGCAGAATAAAAATAAACAAAAAGTTGAATAAATAGATGGGTTGTTAATATAATAGGAAAGAATATACACAGCTGTGTTATAATATTTGTGACATGAAACATTCACACAAATCACTTTACAGAAGTGTTTTTATTCATTGCATTTGAACAACTCTTTTGTACATCATCTTTTATATATATTTTTCTTTGAATACAAAAGAATGTAAGGTCATATCGACCAGCCTTTGAACTAACATTGAAGACAACTTTAAAGTTTGTTATAATTATAACACATTTTGAAAACGCTTATTTCAGAAATAATGTAGCGAGAAGCCTGAAGATAAACATACATATTCAAAGGAAATGAAAGAGTGTTTGATGTTTTGCTGGATAGTGGGGGGACTTGTTTGTTGACAGTCCACCTTGTGTTTCTGTGTTTTCTTTTGGGGTTTATTCATCTTCTTGGTGTTCAGCAGCTAATGAAAAGTTCCGGTTATGTGTCCGCACTGTAGTCTTCATCCACAACCTGAGTTCTACATGTACAGCCATTTTACAGACCTGCCATATTTGTATGCAGACTGTTAGTTACTTGCTACCTAGGTAGATGCACTCCGACCTGGAAGGAAACATCCCTAATTAGTAACCTTCCGCGACAGGCTTGTTTGTGGGGGGGGGGGGGTGTATGTGTGGGGAGGGGCAGTGAGTCTGTTATTTGTTATCCAAAATGAAACCCTAGAAGGCAGACAAGGATTTGATAATTTATTGTTGATGCTTTTCATTTATCTGTGTTAGTGTATGTTTCTGTGTCTGTGTACTTGTCTTGCTGTGCATTATCATGTTTGTCTGTCTGTATGCTTGTAGTTGAGATCATCTGTCTGTATGCTTGTAGTTGAGATTATCTGTTTATGTCTGTCTGTATGTCTGTAGCTGAGCTTATCTGTATATGTATGTTTGTAGTTGAGCTTGTCTGTCTATATGTTTGTGGTTGAGCGTGTCCATGTTTGTCTGTAGCTGAGCTTATCTGTATATGTATGTTTGTAGCTGAGCTTAACTGTATACGTATGTTTGTAGCTGAGCTTATCTGTATGTGAATGTTTGTAGCTGAGCTTATCTGTCTATGCCTGTAGCTGAGCTTATCTGTCTATGTCTGCCTGTAGCTGAGCTTATCTGTATGTGTATGTTTGTAGCTGAGCTTATCTGTCTATGCCTGTAGCTGAGCTTATCTGTCTATGTCTGCCTGTAGCTGAGCTTATCTGTATGTGTATGTTTGTAGTTAAGCTTGTCTGTCTGTATGTCTATCTGTATATCCTTATATATCTAAGTACAGAACCCTGTGTAAGTTAGTGGTAAATCAGATGTCTGATGCTAGGCTCATAGTCTATCAACCAGTCGACCCTTCGTGGGTGATTAGTCATGATCACCCGGCCAAGTTGACTTCCCAGGACTGCATCTGGTACCCATTTGAGGCTGGGAAACAGAACATTTCTGTGAATATCGTGGACCCAGGTACAGAAGAACACCGACACCCTTCATCAGGGCTAGTGAGCTGGTGGCCCGCTGATCAAATCTAGACCATAGATAACCTAGCACGGAATCTGCGGATCACAGGCTAACTATACTGCATAAATGATCAGTCTATGCTGGGGCTCTGGCCTCTTCTTCTTCCCAAAGTCCATGTCGTGTGGCGTGGCTAGTCGTGTCTATCCACAACCCTCTGTCTCGTGTACTTTCTATCAACTCTGACAAAGATGATCTTCCTTCCTACCATGATATCTAACCGTCTAGCATCTGTTCGCTTGGTCTTCCCCTGCCTCTCCCCCCCCCCCCCCAACTTTCCTACCGTCACGATGTACTCCAGTTTTCTTCTTCTTATCACATGACCAAACAATGTAGATTGTCTCTTTCTCATGTGGGCAATCAGTTCTCTTTGTGAATCAGTTTCTTTCAGGACTTCATTACTCTTTTTATCTGTTCAGTGTATTCTCATCATTCGTCTTTAAAACCACATCTCCACCGCTTTCAAATGAGTTTTCACTAATTTACTAACTGTCCATGATTCACATCCGTATATAAATATGGGGTATATTTAGCTTTTAAGAATTCTCTTTATCGTCTCAGTTGATAAATTGGGGCTCTGGCCTCTAGCGAATCCATTCTCCAACGTTTTGACCCCTTAATAATTTTAGTTGAGTGGCCCCATCCTACACAATCCAAACATCGAAGAGAATTGGCGCATAAACAGCATCCTGTCCTTAGGGTATTTTGGCCATCTTCAGTGTCCTGGAGAGAAAAGGGATGGGGGCATTCACAAAATGAGGCAGAGGCCGACCTCAGCGAACGTGAAATAAAATTCACTGGCTACAAAAGCACGTAGGGCTGAAGAACAAGCCAGAGATAGGGAGAGAGAGAGAGAGGTTTTGTCACGAGAGCAAGGTTCTGTCACGAGAGAGAGAGGTTCTATCACAACAGCATAGTTCTGTCATGGGAGCAAGGTTCTATCATGAGAGCGAGGTTTTTTCACGAGAGCGAGGTTCTGTCACAAGAGTGAGGTTCTATCATGAGAACGAGATTCTGTTACTAGAGCGAGGTTCTTTCATGAGAGCGAGGTTCTGTCATGAGAGCGAAGTTCTATCATGACATCTAGGTTCTGTCACAAGAGCTAGGTTTTGTCACGAGAGCAAGGTTCTGTCACGAGAATGAGGTTCTGTCACAAGAGTGGGGTTCTGTCACTAGAGCGAGGTTTTAACACGAGAGCGAGGCTCTGTCACAACAGCATAGTTCTGTCATGAGAGCGAGGTTCTTTCACGAGAGCGAGGTTCTGTCACGAGAGCAAGGTTATATCATGAAAGGGAGGTTCTGTCACGAGAGCGAGGTTACATCATGAAAGCGAGGTTATATCATGATAGCGAGGTTCTGTCACGAAAGCGAGGTTCTATCACAAGAGCAAGGTTGTATCATGAGAGTGAGGTTCTGCCACAAGAACAAGGTTCTATCACGAGAGCAAGGTTGTATCATGAGAGCAAGGTTATATCATGAAAGCAAGGTTCTATCTCAAGAGCAAGGTTCTGTCACGAGAGCGAGTTTCTGTCACGAGTGAAATGTTGTATCATGAGAGCGAGTTTCTGTCACGAGAGCAATGTTGTATCATGAGAGCGAGGTTCTGTCACGAGAGGGGGGTTCTATCATGAAAGCGAGGTTCTGTCACGAGAGCAAGGTTATATATAGAGAGCAAGGTTCTTTCACGAGAGCGACGTTCTGTAAAGGACCTGCTGATCGATAATGAGCTGGAAGCCAAGATTTGAACCTTGCAGGCCTGTAGGTACACATCTGGGCACTACGTCAGAGTGGCTACCGTATATATCTCTCTGAATATCCTCAGTAAATGTTTGATTATCTGTCATCTTCCTCGCGCCCCCCCCCCCCCTTGTACCACATTGTGTGTCGAGGGAGATACAAGGTTCGCCTGTTGCTCTTCTGGCCGCCCCGACCCTAGATACATCGTGCTGTGGTAGAGTTTGATGTTATCTTTCCATTTTGTTCTTGGTCTACCTCGTGCTCTTTGTCCAACTCCTCTTTTGGTGTATAGCTTGTAGGGTATGGCGTTACAAGGCATTCTCTCTGAGTGGTTGCAAATCATGTGATTTGTTGTCTTTGTAATTTAGAATTGGTTCTGTACCAACTTTCTCTTTTATGACCTAAGTTCTGATTTGATCTCTTTTGGTCACTCATGTAGTCATTCTCAGACTTCTCCAGGCCATGCCTGTGTGGAATGAACAGGCAGACAGATTGGCTGGATCCGCACAACAGGGTGGTGAATTGATACATGACAAGGCAGATGCGGCCAAGGCCCTTTGGGAACAAGCAACGTAATGAGAGAAAAAAAGATTATTATAGCCTGGAGAGAATGAAGCACATGGGTGTAACCAGAGAGTCTGGTCGGCTCACTACACTCAGAGGAAAGGCAAGACGGACTTTTAACCAGATTGTGACCGGTACCATCAGTATTGGAACTCTGCGCTGGCTGCTGAAGATGAGGACGCAGCATGCATGGGAATGCCCCGAGTGCTGTGATGTTTTTCTGCCTTTCACAAATGTTATACATCATTAAAACGTTATTCGTTACTTCATCAATCTCCTTATCTCAAACTAAGTATATCTTTATCTCTAACTAAGAGTACATGGTCACATTTCTGATTATACAGTCCAAGCTTATCTTTGCCAAACCCTCGCGTTGTTCAGTTGCAATTATGAAGTCGCAAAGAAAAGGCGCCCACAGTTTGTTAAATGTCTTGAGTTTCTGCTCCAGATCTGTAAGTGCAATCAACGAACATGGGGTCAGCAGTAGCGGCCCCTGCCGACTGAAAAGTTGTGGGTTCCAACAACTTTCATTGAGGGGGATTTTTATTGTTATTTTTAAAATTAGTGTCTATCCTCCCTCATTCTAAGATTTTCTTTCTGGGCGTTCGCCCTCAAAATGGTGATTGGCACATTGTGTTGTGGTTTACAGCAAGGCTGCGATATGTGAGCCTTTCCGTCTAACACACCCGGTTTCAGCAAACTCTAATTAGTCGCCTTTTACGACACGCTTGTTAGGAAGGCGGTGGGTCTGTTCCTCTATCAGGGCCCTGGAATCGTGACAAAGATGAATACGTGGAATTTACTTCCTTTGTGATGTTCGTCACGGCTTACCATCTAAAACACTCACTATTTTCGTATCAGCTGTGGTATTCTCCGATGTTCCAGCTGAGCACGATGCGGAAGAGCAAAATCAGCATCGCAGTTAATTAAGGTCAATATTTACAAATCATTGGTATTGTCTATTTTCTATACGGATGTCAGAGTTAGACTCTCACTGTGGAAATAAAAAGAAGGATTCAGGCTTTAAAATGTAAATTCTACAGAAAAATTTTACGAATTAGTTATTTAGAACATAAAATAACAAATATGTCAAAGACGAACAAATTTGCAAGACATCAGGAGCCTCTTCTGGCTTTAGTCAAATGTCGCAAGCTAACTTGGCTCAGGCACATAGTGGGACATGATTCGATTGCAACTTCTGTACTATAGACAGGACTAAATTATCATACACTTGTTCATGAAGCGGACGACAGATCAAAATGGTGGTGGGCTGTGAGTGCTAGTGCTTTCACCGATAGACGACTACGCACCTAACGGTCAAGGGTTATGTTATATTATTCTTAAATATTGCCATGTGGCCCAGCACTTAGTTGTTTACCTCTGAATGAAGTTGTGAGTTTTGTTGAATTCTAATGTACTAGAAATGTTCACCACTTGTTTGCTCCTGCCCTTGCCCAGTTTATCTCAGGCACCACAAGGCAGCAGTGGGGAATGTAGATGCGGGGTGGTCTTCCTGATGACCTTGCTCTAGAGTTCGAAGGTGTTTTATAGAGGCAACTGCCTTATCTCGGTCATCTTCCTTTTTATTTTTCTTCTTATTCCTAACCCTTAAGGGACAACAGGCAGTTGTTTTGTGGTTTACAGCTAGGCTATGTTATTCTCCGGCCTAAAACATAAGATTTAAGTAAATCCCCAATTAGCGCCTTTGAAGACCTGTTTATTAAAGGAGGAGAGGGCTATAGATAAGGGCCGCGGAACCCACACAGTGAGCCGGTCAGTTCCAAGATAATCTCCCCACGGAAACTAGGTCATGTTCCATTCAAATCTGTTTAGACTGGTCTGCTGTCCGGGGGATTACAGTTTGACGCTATGTTGTTTCCTTTCTGGCTTGTCTTGCATTTACGTTTTTCTTCAGAGAAAGGAAATGCCTGTGACATAGGTTGCAGCACTTTCTAGAGGAGTTGTGTGTTAGACCCAGTTTCTTAATGTTTCTGTAGTGTTAAAAACGCTGGCGTGCTCAAATATACAACATGCGATATCATCGGCATTGTCGAACACCCCCGTCGCAGTGTGCGAAGGTCGGGTGACTGCAGGTCGACCAATCAGAAGTGAGCGAGTGTGTATATGGCCGGTCCGTGGGGAGATTATCGTGAAACTGACCCAGCAAGCCTGCTCTCGATGACCTTCCAGTATCATCTCCGTCGACGAGAGTCGCAGAACCTTCTTTCTTCTGCCAATGCTCAGAAACCGGGCAGGGTGCAAGTGCTGCAGCTTCACACTTGCGGAGAGAGATAAAAGCGTCTTAGGACGTTGACCGGACTAAAGGCTCAATCTATAGAATTGTCAAGGCTGCTACCACCGAGGCCTTGGCCGGCCTCTCTTTTGTGACCTTTTTACATAGATGCCTGAAGTTCGTGCTTTGTGCGAGGTAATTAGCAAACGGCTAGTCGTAATGCGTAGAGAGACCAAGCAGTATGGGATACAACCCAGCGCAATGATACTAAGAGGAACTCCACAGGAGAACATGTACAACAGGAGTCCATTGATCATCAATAGAAGATCCCTCGTCGACAATTGTTTCGGCCCATCAACTCCTAGACAATTTCAGAGGGTGGGCCGACCTCGGCCATGACTCCCAGGCCTCGATCTTCTCCTGCTGCACTTTACCGGATGTTCTCGGACAGGGACAAGACGAAAAGGGTGATTATGCAACGTGTACTGCGAGATTAAATATATGTATTGTCGCTGAGGTAGCCAATTAGACACATCGGCTACCTTAACGAACAAGCTTACGGTTGGTTCATCAGACACATGTTAGAGTGAAATTGCCTCTCTGGACTTTAACCTTTTTTTAAAAAACCTCTTCTGTCCTAAGGAACTCATCATACGTTTGTAGGTTCCTACCTAGAAGCCCAGCCAACGCAAGATGCGCCGATTTGACCTCTTTTACTGCCCATGTGGCCTCTGGGGCTAAGCCCCCTAGGACTGTTATGTTAGTTGCGTATCCTTTACAGGACGTTGCAGAATCAACCCCAGCTGTTGTGATTCTTCTGGGCAAATTTTACGTTCAGTAGTTTGCCATTGCTACTAAACGGCCAGCTCTCGGTACTACTGTGAAACAAACGCAAGATAAACCACCCGCAGCTGGGATCGAACCCGGCACTATGAAGCTCGTTCGCAACTCCTAAGCCACAGATACCGACTGTAACTGAGAGAGTTGAATTTAAAGCTCCGATTTTCTTCAGTAATGATTGCCAAACCGTCCATGATTCACATTCGTGTATTGCCACATAAAAGATATGTTTTTGTTATTTGGGGCGAATTAATGGTGGCAAGCGAAGGAGGGGCAGAACGTTGTTAAAACAGCCTGTTAAGTATAGTTTTATCACAAGTATATAAAATAGTTCTTTCTTAAATAATTTTCCCAAGCCTTCGGAGAACTTTAGCCCTATTTCTGGAACGATGCATTCATGACTGTCAATAGTGAAATTATCTACCGCCCTTCTCTCATACATTTACTACTTCTATGAAATAAAACGTCTTTAAAAAAAAAAAAAATTACAGAACAGTTGTATTCTTATTTACAACTTCTGCCGGAAAATTAGACCGAGTCAAAACAACTCTTTGAGATAAAGCAAAGAGCTTGTTCCAACACCGCAGACATAAAGTTTGGAGTGGTTGTCTCCACTTTACCGGAACTCAAGATGCCACTTCAGGAATCTATAACAGCTAATTGCAAAGTTAACTAAGGAATCAAGTATGTCGCTAGAGAAGAAGGTCACTTCTATACTCAAAGATATCCCTTGAGGTTCTCAAAAAATAAACCGCTAAAATTTAGTTAAGGGAGCGACCTTTTGTACCGGAAAGATAACAGCGTTTTAACTTTCTTTTATGAAATGATAGTGTTGTACCGGTCCTGTCTGATACAAGAAATGTGTATGTGTTTGGGCGGTAATGTTTGTGTGTACCCGTTTCTATTTTTATAGTTCCCGGTGTGAGTTCCGCCACCACTACACCCATGGGTCTCCTTTAAACAAAGCTGGTTAAACCTGACTGCGCGGCGACCGGCTGACGAACTCCCGTATGGTCCGGGTTCACGCAGAAAAGCCACATTTCTCCCAGATTTACGGTATCTATCATGGCATCAAGGCCTAAGGGTTGCGATATCCATAGTACGGTGCCAAAGGGTTACCTCATGGTTTCTGGATACTTGAAAAAAAAAAGGGGGGGGGGGGGGTCGAAAAAACGACTTATTAACAATTTGGAATATACTGGGCTGATAGGCACAGATATCACAGAATAACTGCAAACAACACCATAGCATGCAAACCGCCATTTTAAAGTCTAACGTCGAAGTTAAGTTTAGCTTTATATGTAAAGCAGTGTATGTGTGCGTGTGTGTATGAGTGTGTCTGCCTGCGAGATATATTCAATATATTTGCCTTTTAAGATTAGTTTTACTGTACATTTTGACTGCAGAAGACAGTTAATGCAGGATACAAACTGCAGAAGATCGTTATTGCAGGACAAAAACTGCGAAAGACAGTTACTGCAGGACAAAAACTGCGAAAGACAGTTACTGCAGGACACAAACTGCGAAAGACAGTTACTGCATGACAAAAACTGCAAGACAAAAACTGCGAAAGACATTTACTACGGGACAAAAACGGCGAAAGACATTTACTACGGGACAAAAACGGCGAAAGACATTTACTACGGGACAAAAACGGCGAAAGACAGTTACTACGGGACAAAAACGGCGAAAGACATTTACTACGGGACAAAAACGGCGAAAGACAGTTACTACGGGACCAAAACAGCGAAAGACATTTGCAAAAACTGCAAAAGACATTTACTACAGGACACAATCTGCAGAAGACAGTTAATACAGGAAGCAAACTGACATATACATCGCTGATTTGTTTAACGTGTTGAAAAGAAAGGGAAACTAAGACTTGCATGACAATGTTTTAGAAGGGAGATGGTGAATTAAACATTGTCCTCCTGATGTGTTTCCATGGTGACAAGGCTCGCTGTGGAGCACCATTGGGTGGTTGTCCTGACACGTGACCTAACCGTTTGATGATTTGTTGTCTCTTGACGTAGTTTAGTACTGGTTCCATTCCAGCTCCTTCCGTGATATTGAACTGCTTACTGATCAAGGGAGTTGAATATGATAATATCTACTTATGGTGTCTGTGGTTTAGGTGTTGCAAACAGGGTTTGTAATTACGATACAACCCGTTCGATTACAGCAAGGGGAAATCAGACAGCAGATCACAAAGAGTTGATTTCCAAAACGGCATGAATGCCAGTGGCTAATTGATTCATTCGCTGTCCTGCTGTGCCATTAGATGTCACATAGGGCTTGCAGTCTATTCCTCCATTTCGTCATATCCTATTCAATACCCAGTCCAGCAGTTTTAGCCTCTCTCATCAACGTTCATCTTAGGGTTGCTTCTGGGCGTCCTTACCTCCCTAATCCCTTTATTTCCTATTGTAATGCTTGCTTGGTGATTCTCTGCTAGTTTCTTCTCAGGATGTGCCCAACATAGCGCCACCTTCTTTTATAACTTGTGGTTGCCCAAACATTTCTCTTAGTTCTTCACCTCTTTTAAATTCATCAATTTTATTTCCAGTATATTTTTTCAGGTATTTGTTTTACAATGAATTTTACTTTCCTTCCACGTCTTTAGCGGTTTTCCAGCTTTCACTTGCATTTGTTAAAATCCGCTTGATCTGCTGTTGGCGTCTTCAATATATTTCTCTTTTCATAACTTATTTATAGTCCAGCTTTTAATGATTCTTCTTCTTCTCTTCCACCATTTACCTCATCGAGGTGTGTGCGTGTGGGGGGGGGGGGGGGGGGGGGGGAAGGTATGTAGGTTTCATTTGTGCGCTTTTTCCGATGCAATGTACAAGTTGGTGTTTGTTCATTTCTGTTAGGCTGCTCTTGACGATGTTGTCCCATCTCTTGTGTGGTCTTCCCCTTGCTCTGTTTTCATTATATTTCTTTAACATGGCTTTTGGGACTATATTAGCTAAATCATCTGCTTTCCTTTGCATGTCCGATGACACATTACTGAAGATAACATTGCCCAGAAGAATCACCAACATAAAAAAAAAATATTATTGCTGGGATTGGTTCTGCAATGCTCTGTAAAGCAAATGCAACCAACCAATCAAATACTGATGGCTTGCCTTTAACACAGTGAAGTACAGTGTAGATCTAATAGGGAGAACTCACCAGGCATTCAAGAAATAGTTCTTCATATAAGAAATTCCTCCTATCTGGATAAGAGAGTTAACAAACTGTTCTTCATAAAATAAATTCACCATATCTGCACTGTATTCCCATAATAAGCAATGGACATATGACAGCCAACAACATAATAAATAATGACAAACAGACATCTAATATACATTTTCTAGTTAATTAACAATCAATATCACAGCGCTTGGGGTTTTCCCATAAGGGCTCTGTCCCTATCTTCAACAACTAGGGTAAAGTTTAAGTTCCAGTGCTACCAGTAACAGTCCCTCTCCCCTCTCCCATGAGTGTTAAAGCCTCGGCCAGATCCCCTGGCTGCTCCTTGCTGCTCCCTTCAGACTGTGATGATCTGTTTGTGCCTCTGCACTGTTTACTGGCTCCCAGAGGGCCCTTATAACACCCAGCTTGTCATGCATTCATTTACCGTCAAATGATGCTGAAGCAGTAAATCTATCTGCCTATTTATTTTCCAACACACGAGTATTTACGGAGAAAATATTCAAATGGCACCAACTATTCGGGACCGCAGAAGCTATGCTTGCCACTCTGCACGGTGCACACCTGTCTCTCATTTTCTGTGAACCAGTCACAATCACAACAAGTGTGTACAGCTAGTTCTCAAGTAAACAGAAGACTCATCAACATTTAAAACAACAAAAGTCAATACATGCCATTCAATTTTAATCACACATACAAATATGTGCTTGCATACATCAAATGTTGACATCATGTCAAATTTAATCAGAACGTTGTATTATTTACCCTACAGAATAAAGGGAAAAATAAAAGGCAAATTCATTCTTTTCATTTTGTGAGTATTTGAGTATCATTATTAACAAAATATGCAGTAATTATTTCAGGAAAAGTAACTTACAGTATTTTCAACAACAGCAATCTCAAAAGTCCGACCATACTAATATTAATATTATCCCTGCTCAATATCCGGTCACACATTTTAGTTTGCTGGCAGGAGTGTTTCTATATGTGTGTTAAACTTCCTACAGATAAAGTTGCGGTGAGGAAAAAAAAGGTGTAATGTCATTGGTTTCTTAATACAACATATTCCTCTCTGATGTAGTGCAATATCTTTCCATGGTGATGGTGCAATGTCTTTCAAGGTGATTGTGCAATATCTTTCACAGCAATAATATAATGTCCCACACTGAGTAACACAACATACCAAAACTGGATAGTGCAAAGTCCCCTGCTAGGACAGTACAATGTCTAGGGTGACCACTAGTCCCATTTCCACCGAGACAGCCTCGTTTTTTTTTTAGGTATGTCCGGGTTGTCCCGTGGGTAACACAAATTTAAAGTTAAATGTCCCATTTTAAACAAAACTAAGAATTAGCTTGAGAATAGAACACACACTTATAGCTAGCTATATCTGTAGACCTTGTATTTTATAATGCTATGCACTTGAAGTGCCCAAAAATGTGTTGATGGGAGTTTTTAGTGCAGTTAAAGAGCATATTGTTTGGTTTATTTCTTGGCGCCAATGGTTTGGGTTTTAATACTATTGTCAAGTGAGCAATTAACACTTTCCCTCTGGTTCCTTGGAGAGGCGGTAAACTGGCTAGGTTGAGATGTCCCATTTTCAGCTCACAATGTTAGAAGACTGTCCCGTTTTCAGTTCAAGATGTTGGTAGACTGTCCCGTTTTCAATTCAAGATGTTAGCGGACTGTCCTGTCCTGTTTTCAGTTCAAGATGTTAGTAGCCTGTCCCATTTTCAGTTCAAGATGTTAGTAGCCTGTCCCATTTTCAGTTCAAGATGTTAGTAGCCTGTCCCGTTTTCAGTTCAAGATATTAGTAGACTGTCCTGTTTTCAGTTCAAGATGTTAGTAGACTGTCCCGTTTTCAGTTCAAGATGTTAGTGGACTGTCCCGTTTTCAGATCAAGATGTTAGTGGACTGTCCTGTTTTCAGTTCAAGATGTTAGTAGACTGTCCTGTTTTCAGTTCAAGATGTTAGTAGACTGTCCCATTTTCAGTTCAAGATGTCAGTGGACTGTCCCGTTTTCAGTTCAAGATGTTAGTAGACTGTCCTGTTTTCAGTTCAAGATGTTAGTAGACTGTCCCATTTTCAGTTCAAGATGTCAGTGGACTGTCCCGTTTTCAGTTCAAGATGTTAGTAGACTGTCCCGTTTTCAGTTCAAGATGTTAACGGACTGTCCCGTTTTTAGTTCAAGATGTTAGTAGACTGTCATGTTTTCAGTTTACGATATTATGGACACCCTAACAATGTCCCACACAAGGGCAAACCAACAATGCCCAACAATATAGGTGATGATGATCAAGATACAAACTTGATGTTTAGTTTACAGTTGAGGAACAAGGTCATTCTTTTCTACAAGGACAAAGAAATTATTAATCTGAAAATGAGGTCAAAGGAGCAGAAATTTTACATGTGAAGTACAAGAACACACATTATTCACAATTTCATACTGTCTAGGTCAATGTAATGCGGTGATATAAATTATATAGACATTCATGCACACAAATTATAAATATATTAGCAGGAAATATGTACAAGAAAAACATTACCATTTAAACAATATTAACTTACATTCACGTAGTTTCTGGAAATTAGTTCAGCGATTTCAGTATCCTAATTTATTCATACCCTTTTCACGATTTGCCTGGTTTGTGAAAATCCTGGTATATTTTCGATAATTTATGTTTCTAAAATATGGGCTGTTTATCCGCGTGTGGGCTCCAATGGGTGATGTAGACAACTAACCACTCCCTAACTAGCATGTCATACTAGATGACGAATTAAGAGTTTGCTTAAACTGGATGTGCTGGGCCGACAGGCACAGATATCACAGCCCAGCTGCAAACTACAATAGTGTGCCAGCCATCATTTTAAGGATGAATGCAGATAAGAAGTACTGTCCTAGTGTCCATATTAATGGCAGACAACCAGGACACAATGGCTGGGAGAAAAAAAAACCAGATAGCTAATGATAGATACATGCAAAAATAAAAAATAAAAAGTGTTGAAAAAAAAACTGAAATGAGATGATACAGTGAGCTACAGACGAAATGAAAGATCTGGGTGCATAAGAATGTGACACTGCTATCTGAAAATGATTCAATTTCTTGTTGTGCTATCGAACTTTTAGAAAGCTTTCTAATTTTGAAATATAATGAGTGGCTTATTACATTTTCAAAAGCTGATACTTTTAAAATGTGGGCAGCATTTATACAGGTGCAACTAGATTATCTCTTAATGTTCTTGACACTAATACAAGTACTACTAGTTTTATCTTTAAATCTGTATAGGTTCTCCATCTGATCTTTATTTCATGGAGGAATTGTTTAGACTTTAAAAAAAAAGGGGTGGGGGGGGGGGGGTGTGTGGGGAAGTGATTTATGTGGGTAGGTTACACTTTGTATAAGGATAGAGCAGCCAATAGAAGACTGTGTGTGTGCACGCATGTGTGTAAAAAATAATTTGACATATTCTCTGTGTTTTGAAATACTTACCATAACAACAGGTCTCGCAAAAAGAAAAGAAAACCAGATTTTAAAAATAGCATTCCTTGAATTTCGTTTCATATATCCAAGATTTCATTTCCTTCAAACAATGTGACATTCATTTTGCAAAATCAGATGACACTTTATGAAAGGCACAGACCATCATGCAAATTCAGAACATTATGACTAGAATACACTATAGTTTGCCACTCTCAATTACCCTTAAGCATAGAGACATATGTTTAACCTAGTCCTCACAGACATATGTCTAACTAAGTCCCCATAGACATACATCTAACCTAGTCCTCACAGACATACATCTAACCTAGTCCTCATAGACATACGTCTAACTTAGTCCTCACAGACAAACATCTAACCTAGTCCTCAGACATATGTCTAACTTAGCCCTCATAGACATATGTCTAACTTAGTCCTCACAGACAAACATCTAACCTAGTCCTCAGACATAAGCCTAACTTAGTCCCCATAGACAAACATCTAACCTAGTCCTCAGACATATGCCTAACTTAGTCCCCATAGACAAACATCTAACCTAGTCCTCAGACATATGCCTAACTTAGTCCCCATAGACAAACATCTAACCTAGTCCTCAGACATATGCCTAACTTAGTCCCCATAGACATACATCTAACCTAGTCCTCACAGACATACATCTAACCTAGTCCTCACAGACATACGTCTAATCTAGTCCTCACAGACACACATCTAACCTAGTCCTCATAGACATACCTCTAACCTAGTCCTCACAGACACACGTCTAACCTAGTCCTCACAGACATACGTCTAACCTAGTCCTCACAGACATATGTCTAACCTAGTCCTCACAGACATACATCTAACCTAGTCCTCACAGACATACGTCTAATCTAGTCCTCACAGACTTACATCTAACCTAGTCCTCACAGACATACGTCTAACCTAGTCCTCACAGACATACGTCTAATCTAGTCCTCACAGACACACATCTAACCTAGTCCTCACAGACATACGTCTAATCTAGTCCTCACAGACTTACATCTAACCCAGTCCTCACAGACATACATCTAACCTAGTCCTCACAGACATACGTCTAATCTAGTCCTCACAGACTTACATCTAACCTAGTCCTCACAGACATACATCTAACCTAGTCCTCACAGACATACGTCTAACCTAGTCCTCACAGACTTACATCTAACCTAGTCCTCACAGACAAACATCTAACCTAGTCCTCACAGACATACGTCTAACCTAGTCCTCACAGACTTACATCTAACCTAGTCCTCACAGACTTACATCTAACCTAGTCCTCACAGACATACATCTAACCTAGTCCTCACAGACATATGTCTAACCTAGTCCTCACAGACATATGTCTAACCTTGTCCTCATCAGGCACCCTTTTCTTCTAGGAAAAAACTGTAAAAGAGGTCCTACCCTCATTCACTCAAGGGTGTAACAGTGTAAGTTGAAACCTAATCTTAATTTACCCTAGGGGGCAGAGGCATGTCCTAATCTAGTTCTACTCTGCTCTAGGCTACACAGGTATTATGTCCCAACTTAGTCCTTATCTACCCTGGGGTGTAGAGGTAATGTTCTAATATAGTCACCTCCCCTATAATGTGAGGGGGCTGTGTGGTGTAGAGGCATGATGTCCACTTTGAGTGGTAGAGGTTCTAAGTTTAATCCCTGGTAAGGGCTGGGATTTTTTGTGTGTGGACTTGGACTTCTAGTAATTCCCCCTGGTCTCTGGGTAGTGAGACTTGATGCCCGTGTGCATTGTTGCACACGTAAAAAATCCCTTGGCAGATGGAAATCGAAAAGAGTAGCCCAATGGTGCTGCCTGGGCAAAATTTCGAATTAAAAATCTACCTTAAAGTATTTCAGGATCATGGCCAGTGCTACAGAGCCTGTGCACTGTGCTGAGCTTCTTCAGACTCAAGACTTGAGTTGAAGAAAAACGGGTTACTACACGTGTGCCATGATGTTGATCCGTTGTTCAAACCTCAAATGTAAAGAAATCTTTCCTAATGTAATCATATCCTCACCCTAGGGTGTAAAAGTAATGTACTAAACGAGTGTTTCTCTATCACGAAGGTATTTGTCTTAAGCTAGTTCTCATCTATTCTAAGTATAGTCTTATAATGTCCTAGCTTGTCCTCGTGTACTCTAGGATGTAAAGGTAGATAGTCTATTATGTCCTAGCTTGGTCCTTATTTACTCTGGGATGTAAAGGTAGATAGTCTTATAATGTCCTAGCTTGGTCCTTATTTACTCTAGGATGTAAAGGTAGATAGTCTATTATGTCCTAGCTTAGTCCTTATTTACTCTAGGATGTAGAGGTAGATAGTCTATTATGTCCTAGCTTGGTCCTTATTTACTCTTGGATGTAAAGGTAGTCTATTAGCTTGGTCCTCGTTTACTCCGGGATGTAAAGGTAGATAGTCTATTATGTCCTAGCTTGGTCCTCGTTTACTCCAGGATGTAAAGGTAGATAGTCTATTATGTCCTAGCTTGGTCCTCGTTTACTCCGGGATGTAAAGGTAGACGGTCTATTATGTCCTAGCTTAGTCCTTATTTACTCTAGGATGTAGAGGTAGTCTATTATGTCCTAGCTTGGTCCTTATTTACTCTGGGATATAAAGGTAGATAGTCTATTATGTCCTAACTTGGTCCTCGTTTACTCCGGGATGTAAAGGTAGATAGTCTATTATGTCCTAGCTTGGTCCTTATTTACTCTAGGATGTAGAGATAGATAGTCTATTATGTCCTAGCTTGGTCCTTATTTACTCTAGGATGTAAAGGTAGACAGTCTATTATGTCCTAGCTTGGTCCTTATTTACTCTTGGATGTAAAGGTAGTCTATTATGTCCTAGCTTGGTCCTCGTTTACTCCAGGATGTAAAGATAGATAGTCTATTATGTCCTAGCTTGGTCCTCGTTTACTCCGGGATGTAAAGGTAGATAGTCTATTATGTCCTAGCTTGGTCCTCATGTACTCTAGGATGTAAAGGAAGACAGTCTATTATGTCCTAGCTTGGTCCTCATGTACTCTAGGATGTAAAGCTAGATAGTCTATTATGCTCTAGCTTGTTCCTCATGTACTCTTGGATGTAAAGGTAAATAGTCTTATTATGTCCTAGCTTGGTCCTCATGTACTCTTGGATGTAAAGGTAGATAGTCTTATTATGTCCTAGCTTGGTCCTCATGTACTCTTGGATGTAAAGGTAGATAGTCTTATTATGTCCTAGCTTGGTGCTCTTGTACTCTGGGATGTAAAGGTAGATAGTCTTATTATGTTCTAGCTTGTTCCTCATGTACTCTTGCATGTAAAGGTAGATAGTCTTATTATGTCCTAGCTTGGTCCTCATGTACTCTGGGATGTAAAGGTAGATAAGTCTATTATGTCCTAGCTTGGTCCTCATGTACTCTGGGATGTAAAAGTAGATAAAAATATTATCAGCTCAGACATTACAATAATCGTTTTTTTCTAAAGTTGTATCCCAAAGAAAGTGTCTCAAATGTAGAATACAATCACAGTGAAGGTCCTGCTGTCTTCGAAGGCTGGTCACACAGAGTTGGCTGGTATATGGGAGTCGGAGCCAGTCAGTGCAACTGTGACGAATGAACCTGAAAAGATTAATAAAAGAAAATGTACATAGGAAATATAAGGAGGGGATGTGAGTGAAGTGGTAGTTAACAGAGAAAGTTGGCAGTACATGGGGAAATATAAGGAGGAAATGTGAGTAAAGTGGTAGTTAACAGAGAAAGTTGGCAGTACATGGGGAAAAATAAGGAGGAAATGTGAGTAAAGTGGTAGTTAACAGAGAAAGTTGGCAGTACATGGGAAATATAAGAAGGGAATGTGAGTGAAATGGTAGTTAACAGAGAAAGTTGGCAGTACATGGGGAAATATAAGAAGGGAATGTGAGTGAAATGATAGTTAACAGAGAAAGTTGGCAGTACATGGGAAATATAAGAAGGGAATGTGAGTGAAATGGTAGTTAACAGAGAAAGTTGGCAGTACATGGGGAAATATAAGAAGGGAATGTGAGTGAAATGATAGTTAACAGAGAAAGTTAGCAGAGAAAGTTAGCAGTGAATAATAATTTCTTCAGCTGCTTTTTCTTCTGCATCTGTTTTTGAAAGTCGGCTAGCATTTTGTGTTGTTTACAGCTAGGCTGTGATATCTGCACCTTTTGGCCAAATAATTCTATTTCAGCAAACCATTAATTTGTGGCTTTTTTACTACATGCTTGTTGGAAAAAAAGGGAGAGGGGGGGGGGGGGGGGGTATTTTCTTTCCTCTTGTAAAAAATGGGGCCCTGGGGCACAAATGGGAAGAAATCATTTGACAGTGATTGGGGGGGGGGGGGGGGGGGGACGACAAAGGTAAGGGCAGTATAGGAGAAATGAGTGAGAGGTATGCTGTAGGATAATTAACACAAAAGAGGGGGAGAGTGGCAAAAAAGGAGGAGAGAGAAATTGGCAGGGATGAAGGAGAGAAAAAAAAAAGAGCACAACTGGGGCATGCTGGCATCATCTCAATCGCTTTCTCTTTCTTGCAAGCCTACACACACACACACACAAATTCTCTCTCATGCTCACACACACACATGACTACAAGTAACTTTCTCTTTTGCTTTCTACCCCCCAAGGGAGCATAGGCCTTCAACCCACACACACCAAGTTGGTCTATCCTTTGCTATTTCATGCAGCTCCCGCCATGCCTTCCCATATTTTTAACTTCATTCTCTAGCTCCCTTCTCCATGTTTTTTCTGGCCTCTATTTCAATGCCGTGTGGGTTCCAGTTCAAAGACATTCTAGTTATATGGTTCTCTGGTTTTCTCAACGTGTGTCCTATTCAATGCCAGCGTCTTTTCTTCACCTCTTAGTCCACTTGAACTTGTTTGGTTATCTCCCAAAGCTCTACATCAGTGATTCCAACACATCATTTAATTCCCTCTATTCTACGCAGACACCAATTAATGAATGCCTGTAGTTTTTAGTTGTTCTCCATGTTTCCGTTCATCTCTTCAGAGGTCCTGGGTAGTTAGCGTCCTTTAGATACTTTCTCCAGGTCGTGCCGGTGTGTTGGGAAATCAGTAGGCAGATACGACTGGCTAGTTCTGCACCAGTTGGTGATGAATCGATGTAAGACAAGCTAGATCTTGTAAGAGCCCTTTGGGAATGAGTGAACAGTGCCCAGGCACAAACAGATCATTATGTTCTGAGGAGAATGGCGCTGCAGGGAGTTACCAGGGAATTTGGCTGATGCTTAACACAAAGGTGAGATGGATGTACAATCAGAAAGTTACTGGTACTATCAGAATTTTAACTCTTCCCTTGCTGCTGAAAATGGGGGCGGAGTGCTTACAGGAGTGTCCAGAGTGCTGTGATGTCGATTCTTAATTCAACATTCATGTTTCCGTTCTATACAACAGTACTGATTTGACATTTAAAATAAAAAATATATTAAGTTTAGCATTAGTTTTAATTTCTCTGACCTGCATAAATTGTCTAGTGCAATGAAAGCTTCTTGCCTTTTGTTTTAATTTTTTAATATCTCTATCAGTTCCTCCATCTTTATCTACATTACTGCACTTAAAGTAACAACAATATCTTAGTCCTGTACAGATCAAAAACTAAGCAGACTGAAAATGGAAGCCACAGAGATGTTGCATCTCTGCAGATTCTAAGATTCCAATGGCTCAGAAGAGCAAAAATCCAACTAATAAAAGAAGCCAGTCCACATACACGTGATGTAGAAACAATAGCATAGATCAAGAATCTTCATCTTTATGTGCTCTTAAAAGGGCAGCTGGCAGACTGTGTTGTGGTTTACAGCTAGGCTGTTTTATTTGTGCCTTTTGGTCCAACGAATTTTGTGCACTTGCTATATATTAGTCACCTTTTATTACATCCGTGTTAAAAGGCAGGGGATATTCAAACATACACACCCTCCCTCCTCCAATGGAGCTCTGAAACACAAACAGGGAGGTTAAAGTTACAGTCTAAGTTGTGATGAGATCAAAGTGTTCACAGAATTTTGCAACGACAAGGAATACCAAAAGGTGTCAGACATCGGGATCAGCTGATGAAGAAAATGCTAGACAGGAAAACAAAGTGGCTCAGCAGCTCTGCAGCAGTCAAGCCTATAAACACAGAGCTGTTATTTCTGGACGAATGTTAACACCTGTGTCACTCAGCATGGCACATAATGATGATGATGGACACTCGCTCTTGGTACAATCCCCCGCCAGGATTATGTTTAATAAATATCAGCTGACAATATTTCTTCTTCTCATTCACTGTCTTAACTCTAGTGGCGAGTTCTGGTTGTTCATCTGCTTCTGGACTTTAAACATGTTCCGGAACCTGAGTTTTGCGTGCACATCCATTTGACAGATCTGGCTTATTTGTATGCAGACTGTTGATTCCTCGCCTCTCTGGCAGAGGCAGTCCAACTTTGAAGAAAACATCCCTAATTAGTCAACTTTCACAATATGATTGTTAGGGGGGTAGTGGGTATATTCCCCACCCCCAATAAGGCCCTAGGATGAATACGTTGAGTAGACACAATTCAAACTGAACTAAAGTATGGGATCTTTACCTTCTGCTTCACTAAAGAGCACCACTGAAGGATGTGAGGATAGAGAAGCACGGTTATGTGTGGCACTGTCCTCTTCTGATCCTCTGTTGCATACTTGACACACAAGGTCTGGGGCAGGCGGTGACACAGATTCCAGCAGTGCATGCTGGGAAGGACCGGGGAGGTGTCTCTGACAAATACTGGACTGGCTGACTAGCTGACAGTTTGGGGAAGTTCTGCCGAGAGGGACGCCACGTGAGCAATGATCTGAAGATTTCTTGGAGCAAAATGGTTGAGGCGAATGAATATGAACCCGTTTTGAACAACGATGTGTTTTCAAGTTTGTGAATGCTGATGATTCCCTGTACAAATGCTGCGATGTTGGAGATGATATACTGCCTGGATCACTGCCGCCTGTTTGAGGATTGGTGGCATTTGTTGCACTGTTTATTCTGTTAGAACCCCCTTGATGACCTGTCTCATGACTTGGACACGTGTGGTTGTGTTTGAACGATGAAAGGGGTAAACCCGTATGCTGTCTACAACTGGTGAGACAACTACTGGAGGCTGTATGCATTTTTGAAGGACACATATGTTGATGACCGTCCTCCAAGTGTGACGAACACATCTGTGATGTTGCTTGGAATGATTGACTTGACCTAAAACACCACTGCCCGCAGCCATCACTTTCTGAAGTCTGTGAAGCTACTTCCTCAACTCCACAACTACCACTGCTGGCACAGTCACCACCACAAGCTGCTGCTCTGTGAGCATCTCTTAAACTGTGACCACAATTGCTGCAGCTATACAACGCCGGAGGAGACGAAGAACATGACTCCCAAGAACACGATCCTGTGCTTACGTCTGATAAACAGAGTGATGAAACTGAGTCCCTAAGTGGGAGCATTCTGGTTGTTTCACAGGAAGTTCTCTTATTTATCTCCCTTTGGTCTGATTTCTGACCACTGTTAGATGACCTATATCCCCTCTGGTCTGATTTTTGACCACTGTTGGATGACCTACATCCCCTCTGGTCTGCTTCTTGACCACTGTTGGATGACTTACATCCCCTCTGGTCTGATTTTTGACCACTGTTAGATGACCTACATTCCCTCTGGTCTGATTTTTGACCACTATTAGATGACCTACACTCCCTCTGATCTGACTCTTGACCTCTGTTAGACAATCCACACTTTGACTCGACAGGTACTAACGACTGAGATAAAGATGAATGATGTCTGCCATTTATATTTTTATATCCTTGGGAAACAGATGCTGCCTGAAAACTGGTTGCCTTGTAATTGCCTATTTTCTCATCACTAGAACTAAGGGAACTTTTTCTGAAATAATCAGCGGAATCGAAACTGCTTATTTCAACAGAGTCCCTGTTTTGGGCACTGCCATATGTGCTCCTATTGCTGCCATCAACAGTCGCTAAGGAACATGAGTTTTTACAACATTGGCAATTTTCCAACATGTCATTTGGATTTGTGTCTGAAGAAGACGAGCCACACGTCGCGGCAGTGCTTGCAGCTCTGACCTGATGCCGCAGGAGATCGGAGCTGACCTGAGAAGTGCACTGGAGATGGCTAGTGGGCATGTTCTCCCAGTATGACAATGGAATGTAAAGATATGCCGACTGGTGTCCGCTCACGGATGTTGATGATGACGACGATGATGAATGAAGGTGATGTGAGCAAATGCCCGGACAAGCAACCGGTTCGGAAGGAAATACCTGAGTATGTGAAGAAGTTAAATTGAGGTAGGGCGAAGAGGTAAACGGAGGCAGGAACGTAAAAGAAGGCGTTGATGTAGCTTTCTTATTATGGTCTGAGTATTCCAAAATATGACTGCAGCGTGCTACAGCATCCAAAGAAATTAACTCTAACCTGGGTTCGTGTGATCTCCCCTGGTCATACAATCCTCCTGGTAAACTCCCCTTATCACATAATCCCACTCGATCATACAATCTCTCTGAATTGCGTGATCTCCCCTGATCATACAATCTTCCTGATGATCTCCCCTGATCATTCGATCTTTGTGGTGATGTCCCCTGGTCAAACAATCTCCCTGGTGATCTCCCCTGATCATACAACCTGCCTGAATCATGTGATCTCCCTGGATCACATGATATTTCAGTGTCACATGATTTCTCTGTCTCAGATCTTGACCCAAAATATGATGAGCTGGAGGACGCTGCTGAACCCAGAGTTCCTCTACATGAAGGACATGTGTGAATATATTGCACTGCTCTACCCGACGGAGCAAAATGGAGTGGCCTATAATCGGCAGCAGATAAACTATGTGGCAAGTAACTGCGTCTTGGAGCAGCCGCACTGTGGGTATATACAGAGTATCTGGAAGCTGCCTGCCGCTGGCTGTGTGGTCGGTGCCGTGAGCCACATTCTCTGCCCACAGTTACAGCATCTTGGACTCTGCTGCTACTGTCACGGACAGGAACTCGAACTGGCCTCTCAGCGTTACATTTTTCTGCAAGAGAGTGTTAAAAATAGATAAGCTATTTGCAGTGAAATCTAGTTTAATTCTTTCATATTTTCGGACTTAATGCTCTCAAAATCTAAATATCCATTATTTGAACAAAACAGACAAAATAAATAGTCGAGTCCACTTAAGTCGATCTCGGAGAAGTCAAATTTCGGTTAAGTCGACATGACCAGCTTAGTCCCAACAATTTTCTCTATTGTGTGTGCTGTCTGGATAAGTAGAAATCCTGATAAGTGGAAGCATTTTCTTAGGTCCCTGCGACTTCTACTTATGCAGACTGGGCCGTACCCCTAGTTATAAAACCTAGAAGGATTAAACAGGATACTGCCGATAAAGACAATATTGTACATACTATTTAAATGATTCTTCCTTCCTTCCATTTTCTTATCCTTGTTTCTTTCAGATTTGTATTTGTGTTTTCTGTCTATTTTTTTTTATTTGAGTTTTCGGTCTATTTTCTTTGGTCCATTTTCAAATATATAACTATCACCTTCTTCCTACCGCATTCTAATGTAAAATACTGTAATAATTCAACTACACTGAGCACTGGTGTTCTGTTCTCGATGCCCTTCCTACCCACAACTGGACTATGGTCAGGTGTTCTGTTCTCGATGCCCTTCCTACCAACAACTGGACTATGGTCAGGTGTTCTGTTCTTGATGCCCTTCCTACCCACAACTGGACTATGGTCAGGTGTTCTGTTCTTGATGCCCTTCCTACCCACAACTGGACTATGGTCAGGTGTTCTGTTCTCGATGCCCTTCCTACCCACAACTGGACTATGGTCAGGTGTTCTGTTCTCGATGCCCTTCCTACCAACAACTGGACTATGGTCAGGTGTTCTGTTCTTGATGCCCTTCCTACCCACAACTGGACTATGGTCAGGTGTTCTGTTCTTGATGCCCTTCCTACTCACAACTGGACTATGGTCAGGTGTTCTGTTCTTGATGCCCTTCCTACCCACAACTGGACTATGGTCAGGTGTTCTGTTCTCGATGCCCTTCTTACCCACAACTGGACTATGGTCAGGTGTTCTGTTCTCGATGCCCTTCCTACCAACAACTGGACTATGGTCAGGTGTTCTGTTCTTGATGCCCTTCCTACCAACAACTGGACTATGGTCAGGTGTTCTGTTCTTGATGCCCTTCCTACCCACAACTGGACTATGGTCAGGTGTTCTGTTCTTGATGCCCTTCCTACCCACAACTGGACTATGGTCAGGTGTTCTGTTCTTGATGCCCTTCCTACTCACAACTGGACTATGGTCAGGTGTTCTGTTCTTGATGCCCTTCCTACCCACAACTGGACTATGGTCAGGTGTTCTGTTCTTGATGCCCTTCTTACCCACAACTGGACTATAGTCAGGTGAACCAACCACACACAAAAACAAGGAAAGGCAGGCAGGGGCACAATAATAATATTAATCCTCTTAGCATCCCAGCACATTCCAGTGTTTGTAATTAGGATTTAGATGTGAATATTTTGACAATTATTATTAACTATGAAATGATGTACGAATGAATAACTATGCAGGGAGTTGACTGGAAGAGCAGAACGTTAGATGGGCCTGCATGCTCTATTCTTAATGCTTTGAAAATAAAATCTGTTCATTTGTTCACTGGCTGTAAACTCCGGTGGAAAGTTTTGGTTTTTTCTCCATTCCTAGACTTTGGTCTTGATCCAGAATCTGAGTTTTCCAGTTCCATTCATTTTCCAGATCTTGCTTATTTGTAGACAGACTGTTAGTTCCTCGCCTCAGGCAGATGAACTCATATTGTGAAAGAAACAGCCCTAATTAGTCACTTCCTATAGCAAGGTTATTATGGGGAAAGAAGGTTTATTCTTTGTTCTCCAAAATGAAGCTCCAGAACCATATGGAAAATAATTTAATAATAATAATATCAACTTCGCAGCCAAAGGTACACACAATTTAAGACTGGTGAATCAGCCATGTGCACATGTGGATTAGCACCTAAGACAACAGATACAGCATATCAAGGAAAAACTTTTGGCCAAGAGAAACATCGGTGCAAATCAAACTTTACGGGTCACTGACTGAATTACAAAAGACAGTGAAGTTCATACCAGAGACAACATTGCAAATATAGATAGTCCATTTCAAACAAACGAAAGAGGAAGAAGTTATTATTTTTTGTATTATGTACTAAGTGGCATAACATATTTGCAATACAACATATTTACATTTTACAACCTAATTAATATTAATTCAAGGAGACCGAAAAATCATGAGTTTATTTATGTTAATTAAAATGTGTGCTAACTATGGACTAATAATAATTCATGCCTGCAGAGACCAAAAGTGTCCTCATGTTAACAAGAATTCTTTTTTTAACAAGTTCGGCTAATGAGGCGTTATGGTAATATGAAATGTATAAACAAATACACAAAAAAAGTGAATTTCTGTTATGTTATCACAATCGATGTCTTTGCACATTGGGCATCCCCACGTGTGCTCAGTGGTCCGATGCAGCAGCCAAGCTTAACTCCTTGGTCATGCAGTTGTGTTAGCATCTATACTTGATTGGGGGGTGGGTGGGGGGGGGGGGGGGGGGGACTTCAGCCATCCTGCAAATATTCTTGGGTGAGGAAGAGCTTCAGTTCATGTGTCCTCTTCTTTTTCTTTGCGTTCACTAGTTATAAACTCCAGGGAAAAGTTCTGGTTGTTCATCCACCTCTGGATTTTAGTCTTGTTCCAGAACCTGAGTTCTGCATGCACATCCTCTTAACAAATCTGGCTTATGTGTGTGCAGACTGCTGGTTCCTTGCAAAAAAAATCCAGAAGCTTTATTAAAGTCTTTTTCTTCTTCTCATTGCACTGGCAAAACATCCACGGGCTGCATTTGGATTCATGAGTTTAGTGATTTTATGTATTAAAGTGGTTTTGTTTGATTTATGTATGTACTGACGAAGGCTCTATAGCTGCAACATTCAGGTTTTGTATGTATTTGCTATATTGTGAAGCTCGCTGATATGCTCTTTGTTCGATTTGATATCTTTCCTTGATATTTGTTGTTCTTTTGTGATGCAGCTGCTTACCCCGCTTGTGTATTTCTTATAGTTTTGAAGTGTAGTGAAACCATACATTATTTATACATTTTATACCCTTGCTTTCTCCCTTTCAAACGTGTCATGCTTCTACTTCTTTTTGTTTTGTATTCACTAGCTTAAATCTTTATTGTTTGTCCACTCCTGGACAATGGTTGTGTTCCTTGCCTCTCAGGCAGATGCACGACTTCAAAGAAAGCTCCCAATCAGTCGACTCCTACAACATGCTTGCGGGTAGGCAGTGTTTCTATTCTTGTCTCCCCCATAATGGGGCTCCTCAACCATCACGGGGAAAGCACAAAGCACATATCTGAATATATTGAGGAAAGAGGGGGAGCTCTGGTACCCCTGGTTAAGGATCAAATCTTGTTTGGTGCCCTCTGTCTTTGACAAAAATGGAACCTACCTGAAATGTGAGACTTGCACAACGGGCAGGTGCCGTGACCTTCCAGCCAGGGGTCCACACATACGGAGTGGAACTCATGGTCACAAGGAAGAACCCGAAGAATCTGGCCATCCTTGAAGCCTTCCAGGCAGATGGCGCAGCTGTCGGAGATGGAGCTGTGCATGCTGGTATCCGAGCTGTGGAAGTAAACATGTGACCCTCTCTTGCTGTGGGTCTCGTACTTTCTTGTCTTCAGTTTTGCAATAGTTCGTTTGGTGAGATTACCAATAGATAGCTGAAATATTCAGTCACAGTAAATAGTATATAGTAAAGGTAAGTCAAATATTAAATTGCTTGAACAGAACAGATTGGAAAATAAACACAGGTTATAACCATGAAAAATATTTCCTGAAATATTCTTAACAGAACATATCAAGTCACAATTTTTTTCTTACACATTGTACACTGCAGATTCAACAAACACTCATATAAATTAGGTATCTCCATCAATGTCTTTGTGCTGACTAGACCCCAGAACATGTATTTCAAAACTGTCCTTTCCTGGCAGAGCTGCGAATCAACATGTGGCCTCACACAGTAGACCAAACAGCTAAGCTTTGGGGAAACCTAAAAGACCTTGAGATGACATCCCACTTCATAACCCACAATGGATTATGTGCATGATCAAAGGTCGCTGAAGAAGAATATGCTAAAGCACACATACAAACAACAACTATAATTAATGATGAAGAGAGGAAAGGCCAGTAATGAACATCACAATAAATGTGATGATTCCAGAACAAGTAGTGAGTTTCTCTAATCCTGAAAATATCATTAAAGTTGATATCAGGATAAAGTCAAGAAGATGGACTTCATTGCACCAGGTTTGATTCCATATAGCTTGTGCTCTCTCTGCAGAATGATGAGCCGCCTGCCTTCAGCGCCATTCAGAGCACAAACTCGTGGCTCCAGCCTCCCTTAATGTCCTTACCTCTCTTAAACCCTTCATTTCCCCAGAAGCTTTTGGATGCTTAATTAAAAGTCTTTGAGAGGTTGAATTGGGTATTTAAGTTTTGGCCAAGATGCAGGTTAATGTGTTGCTGGGGTGCCAAACTTTCTGACAGCAGCTCAGGGAACAAAAATCAGATAACATTGAGGGAAAAAATAGCGACAACTGGCAAACTTAATGGAAAAGAACAAAGAAGGGATGAACATCTGTTTATCTTAATCACACGGGATAATCAAGACAATAACACAGACATGATGTGAAGGTGAGCTGTTATAGTCCGTGCTTGTGATCATGATTATGAGTACTCATGAATGACGATGATGTGTTGTTAATGATAACAGGGATAATGTGCTGTAAATGATAATAGTGATAATGTGAATGATAACAGTGATAATGTGTTATTAATGATAACAATGATGTGTTGTTAATGGTAACAATGAAAATGTGTTATTAATTATAACAATGTGTTGTTAATGGTAACAGTGATAATGTGCTGTAAATGATAAAAGTGATGTGTTATTAATGATAACAGTGATAATGTGTTATTAATGATATCAGTGATGTGTTGTTAATGGTAACAATGAAAATGTGTTATAATTGATAACAATGCTGTGTTGTTAATGGTAACAGTGATAATCTGTTGTTAATGATAACAGTGATAATGTGTTGGTAATGATAACAGTGATGTGTTGTTAATGGTAATAGTGATGTGTTGGTAATGATAACAGTGATAATGTGTTGTTAATGATAATAGTGATGTGTTGTTAATGATAACAGAGATGCACTGTTAATGATAACAGTGATGTGTTGTTAATGATAACAGTGATAATGTGCCATTAATGATAACAGTGATAAAGCATTGTCAATGATAACAATGATAAAGTGGTATTAATGATAACGGTGATGTGTTGTTTATGATAACAGTGATAATGTGTTTTTAATTATAACAGTGACAATAATATGTTATTTATGATAACAGTGACAATGTGTTGTTAAAAACAATAATGTGTTATTATTAATAACAGCGATAATTTGTTATTAATGATAAAAGTGGCAATGTGTTATTAATGATAACAGTGACAATCTGTTGTTAATAATAATAGTGATGTGTTGTTAATGATAACAGTGAGAACATGCTATTAATTATAACAGTGGCAATATGTTGTTCTTGATGATAATGTGTTAATTAATGACCATAATGTGTTATTAATGATATCAATGACAATGTGTTGTTAATGATAATAGCGATGACACTTCTGTATCCTGAAAATCTTGATTCTTCTTATTTGGAATTCAACCTTAAGCAGGAGTGTTATGATTTACAGCTAGGATGTGATATTAGCCCAACAGATTTGATTAAAGCAACCAACCCTTAGTGACCTTTAATGATATGTTTGTTGAGGGCCAAGAAATTAATTTACTGAACCATAACTAAAAGGTTCAATGAAGAAGTTAGGGGTGGGGAGTGAAAGAAGACAACATATGCACACAAGAGAAACAAGGCATCTTGGCAGCCGCCGTTATCAACAACAAAAAACCACACAAACAACAATACAGGGCAGAGTATCTTGGCCACCAGTCCCCAACACATTTATAACTATAAACTTTTTTCACTTTTTGTTTAGGACCACTAGGTCTATACCCTCCCCCCCCCCTTCCCGAAAGTTAGGGCTCCTGATACCCCACATGCAATCACGATGAAGGTGATGAAGATAATCAAAGCATACCTGTCTCTCTGCTCTATTCCTCCACTTCAGCTGTGGATCACAAATAAATCACAACTATAAACCACGAATGTTACAATATAAACCTGTAGGGGTTCTTATTTATAAACAGACATCAACGCCACCATTCACAAATATAACACAACGTTAAAAATATTACACAGACCACCTCTGCAGCAGCAGTGTTTTCCCGCCAAATATAAAATGTGATATTATTTCATTTAAATATGTGAAATTTCCGCTACAGGTGTCGTATACCTGTCGTTATTGTTGTTTTTTTTTAAACCTTTACTTCAACTAGTTATCACATGACTGCTACAGATCTTCGTATTTAATTATTAGAGTGTGTTATTGTATAAATAATGAAGATGTCTTGAAAGAAACTGATTCACAAAGAAACTGCTTACCCGCATCAAAAGTAGTCAATAGAAAGACATACTTTTGCTCACGACCATAAGAAGGAGAAAAGGAGAGTACATCAAGATGGTAGGAAAGTCAGAGGGGGAAGAGAGGCAGAGGGAAACCAAGAGAGAAGATGCTGGACAGTCTGACATCATGGCATAGGAGTCAGAACTGACTGAAAGTAATGAGATAGACATGACTACCAACAGGGACTATAATATGTTATTATATGACAAGACTGTATAAAACTCTTACACCCCAAGATAGAAGAGGAAATGGTAAACAAGACAGTACTGTAGCAAACAAGACAGAACAGGAAAGGGTAAACAGGACAATACTGTAACAAACAAGATATAAGAAAGACTAAATACGACAGCACTCTAATGAACCAAGTTACAAAAGGAAAGAATAATCAGACTTTGTGGTGCTGTAACAAACAAGATAGAAGAGGAAAGGGTAAACAAGACAGTACTGTAACATACAAGATAGAAGAGGGAAGGGTAAACGAGACAGTACTGTAACAAACAAGATAGAAGTGGGAAGGGTAAACGAGACAGTACTGTAACATACAAGATAGAAGAGGGAAGGGTAAACGAGACAGTACTGTAACATACAAGATAGAAGAGGGAAGGGTAAACGAGACAGTACTGTAACATACAAGATAGAAGAGGGAAGGGTAAACGAGACAGTACTGTAACATACAAGATAGAAGAGGGAAGGGTAAACGAGACAGTACTGTAACATACAAGATAGAAGAGGGAAGGGTAAACGAGACAATACTGTAACATACAAGATAGAAGAGGAAAGGGTAAACAAGACAATACTGTAACAAAAAAGATAAAAGAGGAAAGGGTAAACAAGACAGTACTGTAACATACAAGATAGAAGAGGAAAGGGTAAACAAGACAATACTGTAACAAAAAAGATAAAAGAGGAAAGGGTAAACAAGACAGTACTGTAACATACAAGATAGAAGAGGAAAGGGTAAACAGGACAGTACTGTAACATACAAGATAGAAGAGGAAAGGGTAAACAGGACAGTACTGTAACATACAAGATAAAAGAGGAAAGGGTAAACAGGACAGTACTGTAACATACAAGATAGAAGAGGAAAGGGTAAACAAGACAATACTGTAACAAAAAAGATAAAAGAGGAAAGGGTAAACAAGACAGTACTGTAACATACAAGATAGAAGAGGAAAGGGTAAACAGGACAGTACTGTAACATACAAGATAGAAGAGGAAAGGGTAAACAGGACAGTACTGTAACATACAAGATAGAAGAGGAAAGGGTAAACAGGACAGTACTGTAACATACAAGATAGAAGAGGAAAGGGTAAACAAGACAATACTGTAGCAAACAAGATAGAAGAGGAAAGGGTAAACAAGACAATACTGTAACAAACAAGATATAAGAAAGACTAAATACGACAGCACTCTAATGAACCAAGTTACAAAAGAACAGAATAAACAGACTTTGTGGTACTGTAACAAACAAGATAGAAGAGGGAAGGGTAAACGAGACAGTACTGTAACAAACAAGATAGAAGAGGGAAGGGTAAACGAGACAGTACTGTAACAAACAAGATAGAAGAGGAAAGGCTAAACAAGACAGTCCTGTAACAAACAAGATATAAGAAAGACTAAACAAGACAGCACTCTAATGAACCAAATTACAAAAGGAAAGAATAAACAGACTTTGTGGTACTGTAACAAACAAGATAGAAGAAAGATTAAACAAGATAGCACTCTAGTGAACCAAGGTAGAAAAGAAAAGAGTAAACAAGAGTGTGTGGTACTCGAAACAAATGATGGTAGAAGAGGAAAAGTTATCATTATTGTGTGGCAGATGTTGTTGTGTAAAACCCAAATTATAGAATCAGAAAGTGATAAAATATCTGGATATCAGGAAAGTCCAATTTCAACAGTAGGCGATTCGTGGAAAAGGGGGGGTGGTGTTGGTCAGTGTTAACTTCACACCGTAACATCCTGTACAATTGGACATTCCCGGGAACTTCCCCGCGAAATCTCAGAGTCCAGGAGATAGGGTAAATTAAAAGAAAAGAACCTCAGATTTTGCTCCTGTGGCCTGAATTGAAGGTTTAACATCGTGAGATTTTCTGGATGGGGGACCAACTTGCAGTGCCCGATTAACCATTAAGGCACACTAAGCACATGTGTAAGGCATCTCAAAGGGAGGGGACACCACTCTCAAAGGGAGGGGACACCACTCTCAAAGGGAGGGGACACCACTCTCAAAGGGAGGGGACACCACTCTCAATGGGAGGGGACACCACTCTCAAAGGGAGGGGACACCACATCAATTTTCATCAGACTTGGAGCTCAGCGATTATTTTCTCACTGAAGTTTATATTAACAAATCCCATGAGAACAATAATGCAACAAGGTAGGTTGGATGCTTTATCTCTATTAAGTACAAAAGTAGATGAGTTACATAATAGTAATTTAAGGATCTCATCAAAGACTGCAAATTTTTTTTTTTATAGGTGAGAACTTTTCAAATATAAATGACATGGAATTATACAAAAATAGATATGATTTTAAGTTCATCCTTACTATATGTTCTGTTTAATTTGTATTTAAAAAAAATTTTATTTCATGGTTGATTATTGTTTATATGTTTAATAACATATATATATATAGGGGTACCAGGTCCATCTGAAGACATGGGCCCACTGGGCACTTGCCAGGGGGCCCTAAAAACATATGAACTCCATACTGATCTGTGTATGTTAAGTGACCATTTATATTTCAGTCCTTTGAGTTGCATTTTTTTGGAGGGGCCTCAGTACAGTTTGTCCAGGGGCCTATAAAATTGTTAAGCCAGTTCTGGGGAAAGGTGGGGCACTAGCAAGATAAATTCAATTTTGAGCACTTAGGGTATCAACAGGTCTTCATCCAGCCCTGCTACTAGGGAAAATCCCAGGTACCATTTAGCTTCTAGAGATTTTGAGTTGAGTCAATAACTGACATCACAGCACTCAGAGCATTCCAGTGCATGCTCCGTCCTCATCTTCAGCAGCCAGCGCAGAGTTCCAATACTAATGGTACCAGTTGTAATCTGGTTATATGTCCGTCTTGCCTTTCCTCTGAGTGTAGTGAGCGTGTCAGACCCTTTGCTTACACCAAGGTGCCTCATTCTCTCCAGGCCATAATAATCTTGTTTCTCTTCTGACTTTGTTACATGTTCCCAAAGAGCCTTGACCATGTCTGCCTTGTCATGTATCAACTCATCGCACAGTAGTGCAGATCCAGTCAATCTGTCCGCCTGTTTATTCTCAACCACGTCAGGATAGCCTGGAGGGGAAGACAAATCTAAAGTATGCTCACTACCTGTGACCTTCCTAGTGAAACTTGCCACACTGCTCTAAGCATCCCTGTCTTCCCCTTTTTTTCAGCAAGCTTTCAGAGTCTGTTACATTTACAATATGTGTATGCATCTTGTTCTCTAGCCACTGGAAAGCTGCAGTAAATGCCTCCACCTCCATTCTCATGCTATCGCAAGCTAGGCTGTCCGGCACTAAAGATTTGCCATTGCTCTCACTACGAACCTCAAGGCACTTCTCTTTTCTCTCAACACCGAACCATCTGTATAGATAGATAAACAGATCATCAGTGTGAGAAGATCTTATAAGTGGAGAACCAGTTATGCTCAGGCCAGCCTGGTGTCACGTGAAATATTGTGCGGCTAAGGATTCAACAGGAATTCAGCTTCCCCTCTCCTACTATCGTATCTGTCCTGTATATACATGGCTTTTTTCGCCCTTGCAGTATGCAACTGTACTCAGTACAACATACCGTCTTCCCCTCCCCCCTTTTAATTAGGCATTTTTTTTCCAGCGCAACTGTAATATGACACTTTATTTGGGGTGAGTACCCACACCCATTTTTAACAGACACTTTGGGTGGCTACTGGCACATTTTGTTTTTCTTAAAGATTAAAAAAAAAAAAAAAAAAAAAAAACCGCCCTGTGTGTGTGTACACGATATATAGTCTCCTAATGACGAGGAGCGTGCAAGTTTGAATTCCGTTCAAGGGGCTGAGTGGTCTCGTGGTATGGTGTGTTGGAGGCCCCGTTGAAGGCTGGGGTGTATTCACCTGGACTTCTAATAATTTTCCCTGGTCTCTGGGTAGTAAGACCTAACGCCCGTGTGTACTGTTGCGCACATAAAAGAAAAAAATCCTTTTGCTGTCGGAAATCGAAAAATGTAGCCTAACGGTGCTGCCCGTGCTAAAAATCTGGAGTTTAAAAATGTAACCAAAGTATTTCAGGATCCTAGCCGATGCTACTAAGTGTGTGGACTGCGCATGAGATCCTTCGAAATCAGGCCTGAGTTAGACGTATCACGGCGCATTTATGGGCTACGACCCTTGTGCCATGATGTTGATCCTTCGTCTTAACCCAAACCCATTCTGGCCAGGGACATTTTTTTTTCTAGTTTGTTTTCTAATCACTACTCCTTTCCCCGACTTGAGTGAGCGCCAATCAATACCCCAGCATTTATTCCCTGGGCAATTTAACTAATGCCAATGCTTCCCCCAAACAATTATTATTTCGGTGTATTAAAAAACATACCTAATAGGCCACGAAATAAACCTAGCGCACAACCAGAAATAAAATTATCTCTTTGGCACAACTAGAAATAAATAATCTCCTCTTGTGCAATTAACACAAAAAGGTTACAAAGCCTACAGTAACAGCTAAGCGAACATTTTTTTTCTTTCTACACACAAAAAACGACGAGATCAAAGAAACCGGAATTTTAAAAATGTCTCCGCCTGGCTAGAGAGCCGGTGAATCGTAATCCGCTATAGTATTAGGATTCTTTGATGCATTCACAGATAACCAGCACAGACAGAAACGGCTGGGCGGTTTATTTCTATTATGGTCTCTGAAAATGGTATATCACATGCTTGCATTTCTCATCGACAAGTTGCAGTTTTAAAATTGCGCTTTTAACGTCCCAGATGAGATGAGTTGACCGTTGTGTAACGTCCCAAATGAGCTGAGTTGACCATGGCGTATGTAATTTAGAAAATTAACGATCTTGCACTTGTTTACTTTTGTTTAGATAATTAGATAATGATACATCAGACAGAACAAGATCAACGAATATAACCGTGTAGACAATACAGCATTGGGCATCATGGAAGGTACACACATCTACAGTCGAGTCCACTTAAGTCGAACTCGGATAAGTCGAATTTCGGATAAGTCGGATTTCGGTTAAGTCAACATGACCAGCTGAGTCCCTGAAATTTTCTCTATTGTGTGTGCTGTCTGGATAAGTAGAAGTCCTGATAAGTGGAAGCATTTTCTTAGGTCCCTGCGACTTCTACTTATCCAGACTCGACTGTATTACAATGTTTCCCTAAAATTAAGACGGGGTCTTATATTAATTTTTGCTTAAAAAAAATGCAACAGACTTTATTTTAATGGACTCTTTCTTTCTACAAACATAAAAAAATCGACATGTATTATTCATGTACACAATTCTGTAACTATTAATATAAAGTCATGTCTTCTTCTGGAACATCGTTATAACTCTCCAAATCCTGAACTCGGGCCTGAATTTCCTGTGGCTTCATGTCTTGTAGAACCATTATCACCTGTACCTCATGTCCAGCAATCATGCTTTCCTTGAGTGAGACTTTCGTGTCCCTGTAGCCTGCTCGTAGTACCCTTGTAACACAGCTGTGAGCGAATTTTATCCCGTGAATTTTTCACCCGAAGTCACGACGAGGGACTTATATTAAAAGAATCCTGAAAAAACGTGCAAGATCTTATTTCGACAGCAGATCTTATTTCGGCAGCAGGTCTTATTTCGGCAGCAGGTCTTATTTTCGCAGCAGATCTTATTTTCGCAGCAGATCTTATTTCGGCAGTAGGTCTTATTTCGGCAGTAGGTCTTATTTTAGCAGCATGTCTTATTTTGACAGTAGTCTTATTCTGGCAGTAGGTCTTATTTTAGCAGTAGGTGTTATTTTGGCAGTATGCCTTATTTTAGCAGTATGTCTTATTTTGGCAGTAGGTGTTATTTTTGCAGTAGGTGTTATTTTGGCAGTATGTCTTATTTTGGCAGTATGTCTTATTTTTGCAGTAGGAGTTATTTTGGCAGTAGGTCTTATTTTGGAAGTAGGTCTTATTTTCAGGGGAACACAGTACAAAAACCGGCATGGTAAAGCAGGAACATAATCAAGGGTGCTTACCTTCAGCATGACCATGATACATATGACACAGAAGAGCAGGAACACCGCAACAAAGATGCCCATTCCAAAGTACTCCTTCTGGTTGACCTGCAATGACAAAAGGGACCAGGTCACAGAATGCATGCCTGTTCATTCCTATTTTTTAGCGTTTACCGGCTGTAAACTTTAGTGGAAAGTTCTGGTTGCTTGTCCACTTCTAGACTTTGGTCTTGTTCCAGAACTTGAGCTTTGCGCGCACGTCCGTTCTACAGAGCAGTCTTTTTCGTATGCAGACTGTTTGTTCCTTGCCTCTCAGGCTGAAGAGCTATTTCATAGGAAATACCCCCATATCGAGTCGACTATAAAGGCGCGCTTATTAGGAAAATAGTTGGTCAATTCGTTTCCCCAAAAATAGGATCCGGAAACCCACAACGGGATCCGCTGCTTCTATTTGTGGGTCACTCTCTCGAGGGGAATGTATCAGGCATAGCCAGTCTCTATACAACCGAGGCGCTGACAGAAAGAAAACATTGGGGTGCTCAGCTGGTTTGCTTATTTGAAAGTAGAGCCTTCAGCGAGGTCTGAGCCTCCTTGAAGTGATTAATAATAATAATAACAATATGCTGAATGACAAATTAATATAATAATAGAGATGAAATACAGTAAAACCTTGTGAACAGGAAACTCAAAGGTGGGGGTGGGGGGTGGGGGGAACTCACTGCCCCACTAATAAGCATGTTGTAAAAGACGAACAATTAGAGTTGATTCCTTCAAACTCGGAGTGCAAGCAAAACGCAAGTTCCGGAATAACATACTGCAACATACATTATTATTCAATTGTAAGCAGCAAGCACTTAAGACCAGATGTGTTTTAAAAAAAAAATGCACTTCAAACGATGCAATTATGTGTAATTTTAATTCTTCATTTAATTTCTACTTTTCTTGTGTCACGAGATTCAACTGAGCACAGTCCAACATTTAGTCCGAAACGGTGTGAGATTTCTCAGTGTTTTTTTCTTTCTTTTGAGATTTCATAACTGTTGACACTTACAGGCCATATTATTTAAGATGTACGTTCTTTTACTGTGAACAATACTCTGATGTTTTGTTTGTAGGGTTTTGTAAAAGATCCATCCAGTCACAAAGAATGCTCTATAGGCGCTCCAGATTACTTTGCTGGGTTAGGAAACAGGAATTCTCAACACAGAGCACGTATTCTGCAGCACCAATGATGATCTATTCGCGTATGACAAGAAAAACACACAGGGGCAGCAGGAGGAGGTATGGAGAATTAAGGAAGGGTATGGAAAAAGATGGAGAGGAGACAAAGATGGAGAGGAGAAAAAGAAAGGAGGAGGAAGATAGGAATAAAGGAGAAAGGGGAATTAAGAGAGAGGGGTGGAGAATGGGGAAAAATAAGAAGAAGAAGAAGAAGAAGCAGCAGCAGCAAAAGAAGAAGAAAAAGAAGAAGAAGAAGAAGATGAGGAGGAAGTAGTAGTAGTATCCGTAGTAGAAGTAGTTATTAGTAGTAGTAGTAGTAGTAGTAGTAGTAGTAGTAGTAGTAGTAGTAGTAGTAGTAGTAGTAGTAGTAGTAGTAGTAGTAGTAGTAGTAGTAGTAGTAGTAGTAGTAGTAGTAGTAGTAGTAGTAGTAGTGGAAGTAGTGGTAGTCGTGGTAGTGGTAGTCGTGGTAGCAGTAATCTACAAACCTCGGCATGTCCAGCAGTCTGGTCCTGGGGACTGTAAATGATTCTGATGCGAGCCTCGGTCTGTGTGCCCACTATGCCCATGAGTTTGGCAGCCTCCGGACCCTGTATGATGACGATTGGCCTGGTCAGTCTGTCTTCCTCTTGTTGAAGCTGCAATGAAGGAACAATCAGCGGTCAATATAATGAAAAGATATTAGGAGTACCTTTACGTTCAACTACTTGGGTACCCGGATAACATCACATGGAAAAGTTATGAGCACCTTTAGATTTAAGTACTTGGGTACCCAGATAACATCACATGGAACAGTTAATGAGTACCTTTACGCTTAAGTACATGGGTACTCGGATAATATCAGATGGAAAAGTTATGAGTACTTTTAGGTTAAAGTACTTGCGTACCCAGATAACATCAGATGAAAAGTTAGTATCATTAATTACGTCCAAAAATATCTAGGACAGAGAAGAATAGAAATACTGACATTTTGAAATATCTGAACACCATGGAAGATTGGCTTATGAACAGCATCCTGTCTCGGAAGCTGAAATATTTTGGTCATATCAAGCGCCACGACAGATTGGAAAATATTACAGCAGAAGGCATGGTACCAGGAAGGAGGGGCAGGTTTCGATCGGCACGAAGATGGACACAGGATATAAGTGACTCCTTGAGTCAATATGAAAGTACATGACGCAGGAGAGATGGCGAGAGACCGAGTTGCTTTCAGACAGACCAGGATGAATGAGAGCGACGTTCTGCAAAGGACCTGCTACTTGATTATGATGATGATGATGTGTGTATTCTGATAACATCAGATGAAAGATCTATTAACAGAAGTTAAATGCAGAACGCCTCAAGCAAAGGCAGCCTTGATGTCAAGAGGAGAGTCGGCACATAACCAATGGTGAACTTTATGGGCAGACAACAATCAAATGGTTTGACCATATAATAAGATTGGCATCAGACACGGTGTGTGTGTGTGAGAGAGAGAGAGAGAGAGAGAGAGAGAGAGAGAGAGAGAGAGAGAGAGAGAGAGAGAGAGAGAGAGAGAGAGAGAGAGAGCGAGCAATGTTATACAGATACAGTGGTAACAGAGCTAGAGATCGACCGCGTAGAATATGGACGGCAGAGACACTGAAAAGAACTTTATTCGAAGCGAACAGACAGGCCCGTTCCAGAGCTCTTCCTGCCCTAACACCACGAAGCATTCCAGGAGTAGAGGAAAGAAGACAAAGATTAAGAAGAAGAAGAAGAAGAAGAAGAAGAAGAAGAAGAAGAAGAAGAAGAAGAAGAAGAAGAAGAAGAAGAAGAAGAAGAAGAAGAAGAAGAAGAAGAAGAAGAAGAAGAAGAAGAAGAAGAAGAAGAAGAAGTAGAAGAAGAAGAAGAAGAAAAAGAAGAAGAAGAAGAAGAAGAAGAAGAAGAAGAAGAAGAAGAAGAAGAAGAAGAAGAAGAAGAAAAAGAAGAAGAAGAAGAAGAAGAAGAGGAAGAAGAAGAAGAAGAAGAAGAAGAAGAGAGGAAGAAGAAAAAGAAGAAGAAGAAGAAGAAAAAGAAGAAAAAGAAGAAGAAGAAAAAGAAGAAGAAGAAGAAAAAGAAGAAGAAATATGGAAGTGAATCATGGCAGTTGGACGACTACTGAGAAATTATTTGGAAGCGGCTGAGATGTATGAGGCTTCACAGACGAAGAATCAAAATATCTAGAAGAATTATGAAAGAAACTGACTCACGGGGAGAACTGACTGCCTTCATTAGAGGGAGACAATCCATATAATGTGGTTATGTCATGAGAAGGGCTCTAGTACATCGACATGGTAGAAAAGCTTAGAGGCACTGGGAGACACACACACACACACACACACAGAGAGAGAGAGATAGATAGATAGATAGAGAGAGAGAGAGAGAGAGAGAGAGAGAGAGAGAGAGAGAGAGAGAGAACTTCCTCTTGTAGGCACTCTGAGATGGTATCGGGAGGTTTCTCCTCTCGAGTTCTCACTTTCTTTCTGGTCAGGCTTTCTGATGTCAAGTCCAGTGAAGATAAATGAAGTGGTCACAGTTTTATCTAAAATTCATTAGTTACAGCCCTTGGCATTCCTGGGCTGTTTATTCTGGGGGCGACACGTGTCTCTTCAGTTAAGTGATTTTAAATATTCTTATAGTTTTGTTTGATTTAAGTTTGTGCTGATGAAAGCTCTATAGCCGCAATATTTGAGTTTGTATTTGTTATAATGTGAAGCTCGCTGATCTCCTTTTCGTTAGGTTTTATATCTTCCCTTAAAGGAAACGAGTCACACAAGTTATGCACCTCTTACCAACTCAACTCAAGGGCACTGTACTCTCGGTTAATCACTTAAGTGCAAGCAGTTCAGCCGAAACAGACATCAATCATAAATCTTCCGCAGGCCTACTACCAGGTAAAAATATGTTCACTCGTACGACACGACATTGTAATCTACCGCAGTATTCGTCAACCGGCACCGGCCGGCGGACATTTTCAGGTAACCCGCCTAAAACTGACCTTTGAATTATGTAGCGAATATATCATTCAGGCGCAACACTGCTGCTATGCCAATGACATGCGATAATATAGCGCCAAAAGTATATGTCGTTAAGTAATCAAGTCAGAGAAATAGAACGTATATTATTGCAGAGCTTCGTCTCTTAGAAACAGCGCTCCATCCACATATAATTTTTAACCCCTAGGCAGCAGTAGTCGCATTAGTTAAAAACTGTAATTTGATAATTGGATTTAAACATAACATGTCTACATTTAGTGCGGCGGTTGCTCAGAGTTTAGTGAATTCGTTTCACAATTCAATCTTCCCCGTTTTTGTAGCTTTCATGAAACGCGAGTCCACGAGGAGGGGATTTGGGCCTAACTACGTGAGCATTGCGAGTCCACGAGGAGGGCATTTGGGCCTAACTACGTGAGCATTGCGAGTCCACGAGGAGGGCATTTGGGCCTAACTACGTGAGCATTGCGAGTCCACGAGGAGGGCATTTGGGCCTAACTACGTGAGCATTGCGAGTCCACGAGGAGGGGATTTGGGCCTAACTACGTGAGCATTGCGAGTCCACGAGGAGGGGATTTGGGCCTAACTACGTGAGCATTGCGAGTCCACGAGGAGGGCATTTGGGCCTAACTACGTGAGCATTGCGAGTCCACGAGGAGGGCATTTGGGCCTAACTACGTGAGCATTGCGAGTCCACGAGGAGGCCATTTGGGCCTAACTACGTGAGCATTGCGAGTCCACGAGGAGGGGATTTGGGCCTAACTACGTGAGCATTGCGAGTCCACGAGGAGGGCATTTGGGCCTAACTACGTGAGCATTGCGAGTCCACGAGGAGGGCATTTGGGCCTAACTACGTGAGCATTAACGACGGAAAGCAGCGGGTGTCTGGTGACATTCTTTGTTCTAGAGATAACCCAGTTAAATTTTTATCTACACGTTTTTGTCACTGCTTTAGCCATCAGAGGGAGCCACCGTGGCCTAGCAGCTAGACATTCGCGTGCGGATCCGACGGTCGTGGGTTCAAACCCAACAGGAGCCGGTCTTTTTTTCATAAAATGACTTTGGCTCTCAGGCCGACCCAGTCTTAAATGGGTGCCAGGCAAAGTCATGAGAAGTAAAGGCGGCTGGCGGGGTGTTGACACCCACCGAGTGCTGACTGGTCAATAAAATACACTGCAGGTCTATCACCACATGCCCAATAAACCTAAAGGCTAAAAAAAGGGTCCTTTTCTTAGCCGTCAACGAAAGTTTAAACAACAAAAAAAAAAAAAAAAACCTTATATTTTGCCAGTCCACGGAGAGATATAAAAAGAAGTTTAAAGAACACTGCTTTAGTACATCCCATTTAAGCACATATATCTGTAGGGTAATTATCCGACCAAGGTAACTGACTACTACTCATTCACAGGTGTACTTCCTGCCTCAATCTCCACTCCCCTCTTTTCCCTTCTGGGGTTTATGAATAACGGTAGCAGACTAGAGGTCGCCCATGCAAGCAATGGACAAATGCGGTATCCGCGGCTAGAAATACCAGCATCTACAAGGCTTGCATATGCAGAAGAAGAAGAAGAAGAAAGAAAAGAAGAAGAAGAAGAAGAAGAAGAAGAAGAAGAAGAAGAAGAAGAAGAAGAAGAAGAAGAAGAAGAAGAAGAAGAAGAAGAAGAAGAAGAAGAAGAAGAAGAAGAAGAAGCAAAAGAAAAAGAAGAAGAAGCAGAAGAAGAAGAAGAAGAAGAAGAAGAAGAAGAAGAAGAAGAAGAAGAAGAAGAAGAAGAAGAAGAAGAAGAAGAAGAAGAAGAAGAAGAAGAAGAAGAAGAAGCAAAAGAAGAAGCAAAAGAAGAAGAAAAAGAAAAAGCAGAAAAAGCAAATGAAGAAGAAGAAGAAGAAGAAGAAGAAGAAGAAGAAGAAGAAGAAGAAGAAGAAGAAGAAGAAGAAGAAGAAGAAGAAGAAGAAGAAGAAGAAGAAGAAGAAGAAGAGGAGGAGGAGGAGGAAGAAGAAGAAGAAGAAGAAGAAGAAGAAGAAGAAGAAGAAGAAGAAGAAAAAGAAGAAGAAGAAGAAGAAGAAAGAAGGTTTGGGAACAAACCGTTAAAACTTCGTGATTTTGTAACGTCAGTGTCCTGAACCCGTCTTTTTTCTTTCTTTTTTTCTTAAAAAAAAAAGCTAGATGTCGTTCTCACTATCCGAGAATTAAGGACGACCTTTGGTAACACTAGAAAACAACGATTCCCAGTCCCAAACAAGGAGAGACTGGCAAACTTCCAAGTATGTTTGACAGCAAACTTTCAACCATGCCGTCACAAGATGATACTGGATATTACTAGGTAAAGTAAATCTCTAATTGTATCTATTTTCGATTAGCGGGTAAATCCAAAAACCGTATGCGGAATTAAATACACACAGGCTGCTCTAAGATGCCAACCAATTCTCCTTCTTCTTCTAGCGTGCATCAGCTGTAAAATCTGGCAAAAATCTGGTTGTTCTTCCAGACTTCTTGTTCCAGAATAGGAGTTTTGCATGCACCCCGACTTCGAAGGAAACAACCGTAATCATGTGTCTTTTACGACATGCTTTTTAGTTGGGCAATGGGTCTACCCCCCCCCCTCCCCCCCAGACACCTGAACCCACATGGAGAACTTATCAAATTTACATAAAAAAGAGGATACATGATACCCAGTATTCACACATAACTGAATCAGTTTTGTTTTATAGCTACAGGTGTTTTCCAGCCTTACAGACGGCATTATGGTTTAGCCCGCCCACACACGCCCTGTCGCCAGCAGACAAAACTGAATCAATAACGCCCCCCCCCCCCCCCAGCGAAATCTGATATTTATATATTATTTTAGTTTCCGAGCTTTGATTTCTGAAAAATAGCGACCTTCAACTTTCTCCTTAAATCTGGAAATAGCCGCTTAACTTCTGAAACAATTGGAAAGGGGGAAAAAAGGGGAAAAGGGGGGGGGGGGCGGTCTCAAAACAAACGAGCAAACCTTATTTTAATAGGGTCACCCATAAAGTAAAGTTAAAGTCGGGAGATGTGAACCAGCGTCATTGCACACGGTTATAAACCATAAGTGCTCTGCCACCAGTAAAGACAGCTGATAAGAATTGTCCGCCTGTGTCGCAGTCCGCACGTATCTCTGTAGCTACAGCGACGTTCCTCCATTTACCCCAGAGTGTCAACTCTGGTACATGTATATAGGTGCGTGTGTGTGCGCGCGTGTCCAATAGGTAGGTACTCTGCTAGGGAAAACGTTACGTTCACCCATCATCGCCGAAGAGGAAGGAGTTTTAGGTTATAATTATGACTGGGTTATGTGCGCAATGCAAATGGCTTAGCACTGTAGGCCATCATAAGCCCTGAAAAGAACTCCTGCAGTGATGATACGATTAAAGAAGACAGACCCGAATACTGAAAAAAAAGGGGGAGGGGGAAATATTCAAAGGGATACAACCCCAGCGAAAGTTTACTTTTACCTACTGTTGCAGTAAATAAAGTAATGCACAATAACCTACGCCGTTAATGCGAGTGTTAAATTAACCACGGTAGTCATCGTGACAAATCAAAATTTAACCTGTGTGGGTGGTCACGGTTTAGGAAGAGTTAACATTTCATTTATAATAAACACACGAAATAAAAAAAGATCTTGTGATATATATATATATAGACAGAGAAAGAGAGGAGAGGAAATTCCGCTCTAAACGCCCCTGTCTGTTCTTTTTAAGTGTCCTCTTACATATGCTGTGACCCATAACCTGCTTTTCTCACTCTGACCTCTGTGAAATCTAATTTCCCACGCAGCATTAATAAGTTTATTTATCTTGTTAATCTAGTTTGAGAATTTATCCGGTATTTCGCCATTTCCGTGTGTAGTACGTAAGCACAACAAACAAGTTGACCTGGCCGAGTACGTTGCAGCGCAGCTGTCAAAACATGGCGCTATCAGAAGGTGCTAGTTGTGGGAATATTCATCGTCAAATATTTCTCTCTAAAAT
>CAJHNH020003791.1:397500-424992 GCA_905116865.2 Candidula unifasciata
CTTTCTGATTTAGGAGCAGAGACGAGGGGAAATGCGACACTGCAGAATGGCCAGATGTTAGGAACGTTTGTAATAGGAGTCACAAAACTATACTAAACACGTTGTTAACTTTTAGTCGCTCTGTTGACACCAGCAAAAAAACAAAGAAAACACAGCAGTAAAAAAAGACACCCTTATTATGCGCCTCCGGTATGAATAAATAGCACTTTTAGCCAAACAAGCAGGCAAATGCCACGATAAAGGATAGACTCCAGCTTTTGTTTTACATAATGTTTCTTAAGCCATAAATATGCCAAGCTGTCGTTTTTCATATGCTTGCTTAAACACGAATTTACTTCCTTTAGAAGAAAGAAAGTTCTTAATTATTTTCCTTCCTTTTCAACACAACACTTTTAAAGAAGGAAGATGTTAAACACGTCAAAAGGCCCTCGTAATCAGTGTTACTCAAACCTTTGTTAGTCGCGGCGCCTTTTTTCAATTACAATTTTTCCACGGCGCCCTAACCTAAGCAGAAATGTGACTATTCGTTAAGTGAGAGATAAAAACAAATACAACTCGTGTATCTTCGTTATTGTTTTCCTTTAATAACATTAAATTAACAATTAATGTGATGGATGAGCCTAAACTCACTGCACATTTTCTCAAATCGTGGAATAAAAAAAAAAACATTTCGCGGCGCCCCTGTGAATCAATGGGCTATACGGAGATGGAGAGCGGGGGCCGTGCTAGCGCAGTCGATAAGAGGCTGGCTTTGAAATCCAGCTGCCACTCGCTGCAGCCCACGGTCGGTGTTCGAAACCGGGCAGCTCCTGGGGTTCACCCAGCCTCTAGGAAATGGATACCAGAGTTGACACTCTGGGGTAAATGGAGGAACGTCGCTGTAGCTACAGAGTTACGTGCAAACGGCGACACAGGAGGACAATTCTTATCAGCTGTACGTACTGGTGGCAGAGCACTTATGGTTTATAACCGTGTGCAATGACGCTGGTTCACATCTCGCGACTTTACCTTTACAGACGAAGAGCACTGAAAGTACACGGCACAGAATGATGTGGATAGACATGACTACCAACGACAAGTATGGAATATAAGATCTATGTCAGGGCTTCTCAACAAAGTTTACTCAGGGGCACAATTTTGAAGGGAACAAAAAGGATCGCCATGGGCCAAAGGCCGGAGCCCCAGCGTAGACAGATCGATAACATAATGCAACTGGCAACGATCCGCGGAGCACTTGCTAGTCCTCCGCGGGCCATATAAATAGCCCTGATCTATGGCATCGAAAAGACATAAATAAGAAAATAGGATAAATAAAACACACACAAATTTAGGTAGGTAGGTAGTTGTACCCCACCAGGACATCACACAAGCAATAAACACCCGGTGACACAAAGCGCCACCATGCGGATGAGGATCACCCGTGGAGAGGTTTCAAAAACTTCTTTCAGCCGTATCTATGGCTAGGACACATTCATGACCCGGCTATATTCAGAGCACCCGGCAAAAGCCAAGGCGAGGCTTCAAAATAACAAAACACTGTGTCCCACAAGGAGACGACTTATAATAACAATTTAGGACAAGTGAAAGAAAGTGTTAGGCAATACAACAAGCAGTACATGATCTCAGATGGAAAAAGAGAAGACAAAAATCCTCATCATCAATGTCCACTTTTGCCGTTAAGCTCCGTGGGGAGGAACATTTCGCAATCCACTGCTTAATGGGTAGCAATTTCTACTGTCATTCTTTGTCGATGTAGAAGTTCTTTAATGTCATCAACATAGGTACTGGAAGGGCCACCTCTTGGTGTGTGTTTTTTCTTCAGATCTGTTAACGTGTAGCGCCTCTGTTGGCAGTTGATGTGGCTGCATTCTTACTAAATGACCAAACCATTTGATCTGATTCTCAATGAATCTGCTGCATGGTGTCGTTCACACAGTCTGTTTGGTAATAAAATGTCTCACTTTGTCCCGGTGTTGTTGGCGTTTTTCAGGTATCTCTTTTCATGGGTTTTAGATTTACTTGAGCAGAAAAAAAAAACATATTAAAATAAAATAAAAATTAAAAAGTTATAACAACACATACACGCGCACACACATCTAATCAACAACACGTCAGGAAGTGAGCAGTAAGAAAGTATAGCTTACACACACATCTAATCAACAACACGTCAGGAAGTGAGCAGTGAGAAAGTATAGCTTAAACACACATCTAATCAACAACACGTCAGGAAGTGGGCAGTGAGAAAATATAGCGTACACACACATCTAATCAACAACACGTCAGGAAGTGAGCAGTGAGAAAATATAGCGTACACACACATCTAATCAACAACACGTCAGGAAGTGAGCAGTGAGAAAGTATAGCTTAAACACACATCTAATCAACAACACGTCAGGAAGTGAGCAGTGAGAAAGTATAGCTTAAACACACATCTAATCAACAACACGTCAGGAAGTGGGCAGTGAGAAAATATAGCGTACACACACATCTAATCAACAACACGTCAGGAAGTGAGCAGTGAGAAAATATAGCGTACACACACATCTAATCAACAACACGTCAGGAAGTGAGCAGTGAGAAAGTATAGCTTAAACACACATATAATCAACAACACGTCAGGAAGTGGGCAGTGAGAAAGTATAGCTTACACACACATCTAATCAACAACACGTCAGGAAGTGAGCAGTAAGAAAGTATAGCTTAAACACACATATAATCAACAACACGTCAAGAAGTGGGCAGTGAGAAAGTATAGCTTACACACACATCTAATCAACAACACGTCAGGCAGTGAGAAAGTATAGCTTACACACACATCTAATCAACAACACGTCAGGAATTAGGCAGTGAGAAAGTATAGCTTACACACACATCTAATCAACAACACGTCTGGAAGTGGGCAGTGAGCAAATATAGCTTACACACACATCTAATCAACAACACGTCAGGAAGTTGGCAGTGAGAAAATATAGCTTACACACACATCTAATCAACAACACGTCAGGAAGTGAGCAGTGAGAAAATATAGCTTAAACACACACATCTAATCAACAACACGTCAGGAAGTGGGCAGTGAGAAAGTATAGCTTACACACAATGAGTCGACTTCCGCCCCCCCCCCCCCGCCATGTGGGTTCCGGGGTACTATTGTGGGGGAACACTACCTTCAAACAAGCATGTCGTAAGAGACGACTAGTTGGGAGGGCTTCCTTCACAGTCGGAGTGCATCTGCCTGAGAAACCAGAAGCCAATAGTCTGCACACAACTTAACCAGATCTGTAAACCGGATGCACACGAACAACTGGTGTCCTGGAACAAAACCAAAGTCCAGAAATGGACGAATAACCAGGTCTTTCCGCCGGGGCTTATAGCCAGTGAACGCAATAAACAAAACAATGGCTTTGTCCCGACCAGGCTACTACCGACAGGTTTACCGTACAACCCCAGATAAAACCTCAGCTGAGACTGCAAATCAACAAAGCTGATTGATTGATTGATTTAACCCCACTAGGACATCACACTGAACGATAAACACCCGGTGACACAAGGTGCCACCACTCAGATGAGGATCAACCTAGGGAACAGGTCCATGAAACCCCGTTCAACCCATAGGTTGGTTATATTAGGCCCCCGGCAACAGTTTTTAAGGAACGAATAAATGCGGACCGTACTGGTACTTATAAATTAAATGTTAACCTTTCCCAAACCATGACAAATACACAGGTTACAGTTTTGTTGTTGTTGCCATTTTAACAGTTACTCTGGCGGCCCAGGTTGCTGTGCATTTCTTTATTCATTGTGACAATCAGTAAAAGTAAAGCTTCGCTGGAGTTAAAGCCCCTTGTATATTTTATTTTTGTTGTTACTTTTGAAAATGTAGTAGTTTTCAAAAATTATATTTCGCTGTTATCTTGCTTGAAACCACATATTTATATGTGACTGAGACAGTACATTTGTCAGTCTCCTAAAATGTTAAATACTGGTGTTAGTGTTACAGGGGATGCCTCGTGTGCACTTAGGGGTAATGACTAAAGATACGGCAGCGATGATGACAAAGACGAAGCAGAAGCCGGAATATTAAATATGCGGGCAGTTGTGGAGTTAAGACCAAGATGAGGCAGAGGACGGGAGAACAAGACTTTCTATCACTATCCTGAGCAAACGCGAGCAATTAAATCAAGTAAGTTATAATTTGGGCACCAGCCTGGCGTCTGTGGGGGGAAAGGCGAGCCGTACACATTTGCCGCCATGTTTATATACAGACTGAGAGGCATTAACACGGAACCCTCCGTGTCACAAGTTGGCAGGTTAATGACTTTTCCGCGACCAACAAACTGTCTGACCACGCATAAATGTCGTGTACGGTTCCGTTCCCGGGACTGTTCGGTTCCATCCCCAAGATTGTTCGAGAAGCCACTGCTCGACACCAAACATATAAAGGTAAAAAATAAAGGACTATTTTCCAGGCCTTTAGGCGTATAGGGCATATAGGCCTAGACCTATATTTTTATAGACCAGTCGGCTCAAGATGGGTAATGTGGATCAGCATCATGCCGGCCGCCTCTACTTCCCGGGACTGCACCCGGTACCCACTCAAGGCTGGGTCGACCTGGGAGCCAAAATCATTTTTGAAAAAAGTCCGCCTCCGCCAGGGAGCGAACCCATGACCCTCCGATCTGCTATGAGCGTCTAGCCGCTCTGCCACGGGGACTCCCCATCAAACATTTATAAACTACTAAAGCCAAATTTTCAACCGAGTACTTTCTAAACAGGCCGGCGTACCATTTATGGTGCGGTGTGAGTGTGTGTATTGATATGGCGGGAAAATTAAAGACGACCTGGGATGTGAAAATAGTTAATATTTTGCTTCAAAATGGTAACGTAAGACAGGGAGGAGGTTTTCACCGGCTGGATTTGGGGAATGCAACAACCGGGAAACAAACGAGCATAAGTAACAACTGCGAAACAGACCAGCAAAGTAACAACTGCAAAACAGACCAGCAAAGTAACAACTGCGACACAGACCAGCAAAGTAACAACTGCGAAACAGACCAGCAAAGTAACAACTGCGAAACAGACCAGCAAAGTAACAACTGCGAAACAGACCAGCAAAGTAACAACTGCGAAACAGACCAGCAAAGTAACAACTGCGAAACAGACCAGCAAAGTAACAACTGCGAAACAGACCAGCAAAGTAACAACTGCGAAACAGACCAGCAAAGTAAACAACTGCGAAACAGACCAGCAAAGTAACAACTGCGAAACAGACCAGCAAAGTAACAACTGCGAAACAGACCAGCAAAGTAACAACTGCGAAACAGACCAGCAAAGTAACAACTGCGAAACAGACCAGCAAAGTAACAACTGCGACACAGACAGCAAAGTAACAAGTGCGAAACAGACCAGCAAAGTGACAACTGCAAACACAGACCAGCAAAGTAACAACTTCGACACAGACCGGCAAAGTAACAAGTGTGAAACAGACCAGCAAAGTGACAAGTGTGAAAAAGACCAGCAAAGTGACAACTGCGAAACAGACCAGCAAAGAAAGAAGCAAGTGTGAAACAGACCAGCAAAGTGACAACCAGAAAACAGACCAGCAAAGTGACAACTGCGAAACAGACCAGCAAAGTGACAACTGCGAAACAGACCAGCAAAGAAAGAAACAAGTGTAAAACAGACCAGCAAAGTGACAACTGCAAAACAGACAAGCAAAGAAAGAAGCAAGTGTAAAACAGTCTAGCAAAGTGACAACCAGGAAACAGACCAGCAAAGAAAGAAACAAGTGTAAAACAGACCAGCAAAGTGACAACTGCGAAACAGACCAGCAAAGAAAGAAACAAGTGTAAAACAGTCTAGCAAAGTGACAACAAGGAAACAGACCAGCAAAGTGAGAACAAGGAAACAGACCAGCAAAGTGACAATCATGAAACAGACCTGCAAAGAAAGAAACAAGTGTGAAACAGACCAACAAAGAAAGTAAAAAGTGTGAAACCGACCAGCAAAGTGACAACCAGGAAACATATCAGCAAAGTGACAACCAGAAAACAGACCAGCAAAGTGACAAGTGTGAAACAGACCAGCAGAGTGACAAGTGTGCAACAGACCAGTATAGTGACAACCTGGAAACAGACCAGCAAAGTGACAACCAGGAAACAGACCAGCAAAGTGACAACTACGAAACCGACCAGCAAAGTGACAACCAGAAAACCGACTAGCAAAGTGACAACCTGGAAACCGACCAGCAAAGTGACAACTAGGAAACCGACCAGCAAAGTGACAAGTGTGAAACAGACCAGTAAAGTGACAACCTGGAAACAGACCAGCAAAGTGACAACCATTAAGGGGTCACTACAGCAAAAAAAAATTTTTTTTATTTTTATTTACAGAGTTAGAGCAGTTATTTTATAATGGTCATTTGTAGGGATACAAGTTATTACATTTGTATACTTTAAGCGTTAAAAAATTCATAGTTGTCATGGCAATAGCCGCCATCTTGTGAAAAAAAACAACATGTACTTAGGATCCTAAAATTTTCAAAACAAACATAAGTGATGAATTCATGACTTTTTATCCTATTTACAGGTACAGGTCTAGTTTATTTACTTTAAACATGTTTTTAAATATTTTTCGTAGAACTTTAAAAAGTAGGTTTATTGAAAAAGTCAAAAAAAAATCTAGCATCATCGGACAATAATCAAATTTTAAAAAACAAAATCTTTCTAAAATCTACTTTTGGATAGATCAGTCCCTATAATATTGTTTACGGAGTATGCATACGAAATTTCATGTTTCTACTCTTTATATTACTATAGATTTTAGGATTTCACACACACAGCAAACTGAAATACAGAGATTAGAGAAAACTGACTTTTTAACTTTTTTTTTCTCTTAAAAAAGTGCACGAGGTGGTGTCGTTAGTATTAACTTTTCAATGCTAAATTGTTTAAAAATGACATAAATTTTGTGTGTCATCTATTCTACGAATGCCGAACTTTACAAACACGAACACATTGAAAAAGTGATATTTTTGTCATAAATTGGAAAAAATGCCGTGTAGTGACCCCTTAAACAGATCAGCAAAGTGACAAACAGGAAACATACCAGCAAAGTTACAACTAAGAAACAGACCAGCAAAGTGACAACCAGGAAACCGACAAGCAAAGAGACAACCTGGAAACAGACCAGCAAAGTGACATGTGTGAAACAGACCAGTAAAGTGACTACCTGGAAACAGACAAGCAAAGTGACAACCATTAAACAGATCAGCAAAGTGACATGTGTGAAACAGACCAGTAAAGTGACTACCTGGAAACAGACAAGCAAAGTGACAACCATTAAACAGACCAGCAAAGTGACATGTGTGAAACAGACCAGTAAAGTGACTACCTGGAAACAGACAAGCAAAGTGACAACCATTAAACAGATCAGCAAAGTGACAACTAGGAAAAAGACCAGCAAAGTGGCAACTGGGACATAACATGTAAAATAAGAATTCGGCAACATCTAAGTTACAGAATAATGTGTAAAGATTAACCCGAAACCCACCAGCAAAGTGACAAGTGTGAAACAGACCAGTAAAGTGACAACCTGGAAACAAATCAGCAAAGTAACAACCATTAAACTGATCAGCAAAGTGACACTAGGAAACAGACCAGCAAAGTGACAAGTGTGAAACAGACCAGCAAAGTGACAACAAGGAAACAGACCAGCAAAAAGACAACCATTAAACAGACCAGCAAAGTGACAAACAGGAAACATACCAGCAAAGTGACAACCATGAAAGAGACCAGCAAAGTGTCAACCAGGAAACAGACCAGCAAAGAAAGTAACAAGTGTGAAACCGACAAGCAAAGTGACAAGCAGGAAACAGACCAGCAAAGAAAGTGACAAGTGTGAAACCGACCAGCAAAGTGACAACCAGGAAACAGACCAGCAAAGTGACAACCAGGAAACATATAAGCAAAGTGACAACCAGGAAACCGACCAGCAAAGTGACAAGTGTGAAACAGACCAGCTTAGTGACAAGTGTGAAACAGTCCAGCAAAGTGACAACCTGGAAACAGACCAGCAAAGTGACAACCAGAAAACCGACCAGCAAAGTGACAACCAGAAAACCGACCAGCAAAGTGACAACCAGGAAACCGACCAGCAAAGTGACAACCAGGAAACCGACCAGCAAAGTGACAACCAGGAAACCGACCAGAAAAGTGACAACCTGGAAACAGACCAGCAAAGTGACAAGTGTGAAACAGACCAGCAAAGTGACAACCATTAAACAGACCAGCAAAAAGACAACCATTAAACAGATCAGCAAAGTGACAAACAGGAAACATACCAGCAAAGTGACAACCAGAAAACAGACCAGCAAAGTGACAACTGGGATATAACATGTAAAATAAGAATTTGGCAGCATCTAAGTTACAGAATAATGTATAAAGATTAACCCTCCCACCCCGTCCTCTCCTTTTTTCTTCTCTCGGTGACTCGTAGAACAGGAGTCAAGAAAAGCAAATATCAGAAACCATGTTCAACCGCCCAAAAATTATTACAGGGATCTCGAAATTACCTGCTGTTGAACAGTTTTCTCAATGGTCTTTCTGCCCGTAACCACTTGTGCAAAGTAATATCCTTATTGCCGTTCTTCTCCTTCTCGTCGTCTTCTTTCTCTCTTCCCCCCAGCTGAAAATGAAACATCGTTTTCTTTGCGACCACCAGTTGTAAACTCCAGCGGGAAGTTCTGGTTGCTCAAGAACTTTTTCTTTCTTGTTTATCCGGTTTACAAAACTGGCTTATCTGTGTCATCTCTCAGGCAGATTCACGATCACCTCAAAGGGCAACACCCCTAACTAGTCACACTGTACAACATTCCTCTGGGGGTGGGGGGGGGGGAGGTAGGGAGGGGTTCTTTAACCCCACCCCCCCCCCCCCCAACCCACCCCCCCCCCCCCCAAAAAAAAAAACGACCCTGAAACCCACACTTGAAAAAATAAACAATGAAACAGTCTTACTATAATACTTACAAAATCCGCAGCTACTGGATTATCCGTAATGTCAAAGACAACAGCTGTTGCCCCCCTCTGTATCGCTCTTTTGGCCTGAAATGGAAGAAAATGTCAATGCTGTTCTTTAACCTTGTTGCATACAAGACCAGCTAACATACTGGACTACAGGTGACCCCATAACCGTCTTGTGTCTTCTCATGAAGATGCACTGCAGCTTGGAATGAAGAGATTCTGTCTACTCCCCTCCCCTTTTTTTTCCGCACCTGCATCCCCTTCAGACAATGTTGAGGCGGGAAAGGAGGAGGGGGGTGTATCGATGCCTAAGGTTCCGTCACCCCTACCTTATATCTATGAAGGTGTGAGATATCTATTTATCTACGAAGGCCTCAGGTGTCTCTATCTATGAAGGCCTGAGAGATGTGTCTATGAAGGCATCAGGTGTCTTTATGAAAGTCTGAGGTATCTATTTATGAAGGCCTCTGGTGCCTATGAAAACCTGAGACACCTATTTTTTATGAAGGCCTTAGGTCTCTTTCTACTATCTATGAAGGCATGGGGTATCTATCTATCTATCTATCTATCTATCTATCTATCTATCTATCTATCTATCTATCTATCTATCTATCTATCTATCTATCTATCTATCTATCTATCTATCTATCTATCTATCTGTCTGTCTGTCTGTCTGTCTGTCTGTCTGTCTGTCTGTCTGTCTGTCTGTCTGTCTGTCTGTCTGTCTGTCTGTCTGTCTGTCTGTCTGTCTGTCTGTCTGTCTGTCTGTCTATCTATCTATCTATCTATCTATTTCTCTCTCACTCTCTCTCTCTCTCTCTCTCTCTCTTTCTATCTCTCTATCTATCTATGAAGGCCTGAGATATCTTTCTATGAAGGCCTGATATATTGTTCTATGAAGGCCTGAAGTAACTATCTATGAAGGCCTGATATATTGTTCTATGAAGACCTGAGATATCTTTCTATGAAGGCCTGAGATATATCTATGAAGGCCTGAAGTAACTATCTATGAAGGCCTGAGATATCTTTCTATGAAGGCCTGAGATATATATCTATGAAGGCCTGAGATATATATCTATGAAGGCCTGAAGTAACTATCTATGAAGGCCTGAGATATATATCTATGAAGGCCTGAGATATATCTATGAAGGCCTGAAGTAACTATCTATGAAGGCCTGAGATATATCTATGAAGGCCTGAGATATATATCTATGAAGGCCTGAGATATATCTATGAAGGCCTGAGATATATATCTATGAAGGCCTGAGATATATCTATGAAGGCCTGAATTATCTATCTATAAAGGCCTGAGATATATATATCTATAAAGGCCTGAAGTAACTATCTATAAAGGCCTGAGATATATATCTATAAAGGCCTCAGGAAACTGAAAGAATCTGTAAACAACCCTCGATTGACATGCAGCAAGTGCAGTCACTCTTGATTTCCAAATAATTATCAACACACGCGGTTGTCTGCCCTCCGATCATTAGCCTTAATACATGCCCTTTGATGTCTTTTGTTATTGGTAAAAATCATTATCTTAATCGGAATGAAATCAAAGGAATTATGTACCGACTTTATCCAGTGTTTGCTTTGTACGGGTAGCCATTGATTCGTTTTGTATTCTGTATTTATACACAGGTTGAACTTGAGTAGTCGTGGTTTCAGCGAATCGTTTGATGCGCGGCAGATATGAGATCAAAGGCTGCGTGTTATTAAAAACGTGTATATATTCGCCCACCTGTTGGCGCCAATGAGGGACAAATGAGGTATCGATTCTTGGGTGACGCCAGCTTTTTTGGTTGATTGAGCGCACTCGTCGATGACAACTTGTCTGCCAGATTCGATGAAAGGCCGATTAGCTCACGCGTGTGCGTCCAGTGATTTGGAGGAGGCGATAGGTTATAAATGTGATCGGTTCATAGTTGACATGATCTATTTGCATAACCCTGAACAACATTCAACAAAAAGCGCTTTAGTTTGTTGGTCCGAGGATCTACACTTACGTAGACCAGACAGAGCCCATCCACCAACCCAAACCTCCACAACCGGACCGCAGTATGACAAATAACGGCTACAATCATTGTGAGACGTCACCTATCATTCCATACACATCAACGCGACCTGCCTAACCCACCCATATTACAGGAAGATAAAACCCTAAGACCGCTATGGTCACATGTGAAATTTTTTCACTATTTCGGACCCATCAAGACCAAAAAACTGTTTTCAGCAATTCTTGAAAAAAAAATTTAATGATATCTGGTGGTACAAAAGGAGGTTATGTGGAAAGCTTGGCCTCTTATGAGAAACGCCTGGCCAAATTAGAAGGAGCGTGAACCAAAAGGAAAATATCAGAAATACAAGGGCAGGATGCTTGTATAGCAAAAGAGCCCTGATAGACGGACTCAAGACTAAGAGTTTTGCTGCACCATGGTGTCCCTCAAGGATGTGTCCTGTCCCCCACACTCTTTTTAGTTTATATCAATGACCTAGTTTATGAATTACCCCAATGGAATTAAAGCTGCAATGTATGCTGATGACTTGGTACTACGGTTACAACTTAATATGTAACAGTGGCCACTAGACTGCTATAAATAGCCATAGATGCAATGGCCGCATTGCCTGATAAATGGTGTATATGTCACCCGATTCACTCCCTCTCCAAAACAAAAACCAGGTGTCATCCACATAAATTGAGTATCTCTAAGAGAGGATAGGAAGCCCATATACCTCGGAGTCACGTCTGATGATAGGTTAACATAGAGAAAACACATCATCAAGGCAGCAACAAAAGCCAGTATGAAGGTATCCATTCTGAGAAAACTAAGCGGAACCACGTGATGTGCTAGCGGAAAATACTTAGGAAAGTGTATCAACAAAGTGTTCAACCATATATTGAATGCGGATCAACAACACGGAGTTTGGCGTCAAAAACCACACTACAAGAATTAGACAAAATGCAGAATCAAGCACTCAAGAGTTACAACAGGCAGTGAATGCAGAGACACCAGGATGCTTATACAAACAGGAAAGTTTCTAGCTATGGGGTGACTAAAGAGCAGTTTCATCCACCAGGCCAAACGACTCTGCAGACAAACCACTGATCTGACTGCAACTGACAGTTCCTTAAACGAAGTTCGTGAACGGACCCCCTGGATAGAGGAGTATAAGTTTCCAAAATACACTCAAGACAGAAGTGAAAGGAGTATTTGACAAGGAAGAACAAAACAGTGTGCAGCGTAAAACAGCCACCCTCCGTCTACTTGATGATGAATACCCACATAATCTTTGGGTTCGTGTTTACATAGATGGGTCAGCACAAAATGCAATTAGAAACGAAGGAGCAGGAGTGTAAAATGAGCACCATAATAATAATAATAATACCAGGGATGCAGCCAAAATACCACCGGGAAAGCACTGTCACAACTTTGATGCAAAAGTTCGAGCCATCAATATAGCGGCAGAGAAACTGCTATACACGGAGTAAATTTCACAACCAGTGGTATTCCTGGCAGATGCAAAAGCGGTACTTCAGGCACCTTAGTTTGAAAAATTACCAGGTATATGAACACTACTCTCTGAACTAGGAAACCTGCGTAAGGTAGTTATGCATTGAATACCATCCCACTGTGGATGTCCTGGAAATGAAAGAGCTGATAAACTAGCTAAGGAAGGTGCAACTGAAGAACAACCTGACGCACCAGTCTTTTATCAACAGAAGAAGAGAAAAATCAAATCTATCAAAAAGCCAACGAAAAAGGCACAAGACGATTACCACACAATGGACAGACCAGAGAAAGTCATTATCCTACGCCTTAGACAGGGCATAATCGATTTCGCAGACACATGTACATACAGTTTAAGTTTGGCGAATCAGCCATGTGTACCTGGGGACTGGTACCTGAGACAACAGATCATATCCTGAAAGACTGTCCCAGATACAACGCTTCCAGAAAAAACTCCTTGCCAAGAGAGACACTGGTGGAATCAAAGCTACACGGGCCGCTAAGTGAATTACAAATACAAAATACAGTGAAGTTCATACAAGAGACAGTACTGCAGATATAGATAATTTATTTCAAGCGAACGAAAGGCGACGAAAAAAAAGGCAAGAGAATTACACTCGGACACAGGAGTGAAGACGGACTAAACCAGAGAGCTGGCGCAAATACCAGAACTGTAGCCATGAAAGTGGCGCGAATAAACCACACCCCAAATACAACCGGAGACTGCTGGCAGCTTCAACTAGCTAACAGCACGTTGAACGTGGTCGAGCGTGTGTGTGTATGTATGTGTGTGCGAGAGAGAAAAGGAATGGGGGGGGGGGGGAGGAAAGTTAAAATGAAGTCAAGTCAAGTCCGCTTGTGTTATCGCTAATAACGGCTTTGTAACTGCGATTTTCAGTTTGTTGTTTGTGTCTGTGGTGGTGTGAAGTCGACTAACTCAACTTTGGACGGATATTTTTTCACAGATGAAGTGAGGGGGTCAGTAAAATTGAAGAAAATGTGTGAGCAAAACTTCAAACAAAGACCCTCATCAGGAACGCAATCTACGTGTAAGCTAGTAATTCTTTAAATGCCAAGCTGAAGGGACGTAATCAATTGTTCGGGTAAGTTGATATAATAATATTATTTAATGCTATTTGAGGTTAGGATTAGAGTAAGGGCTAACTCTAACAATAACTCTAACCCCAACCTGAAGTACAGTAACATTAAATATTACGGAACATTATTATGTGACAGCACACAAACAATGGATAGTGTCCCTTACGGCTGCTGCAAACAAACACTAGATCGCGTCTCTTGTATTTTTTTTTTCTTTACCTACAGGAAATGTTCAGTTTCTGTATAGTGGAGAAGACAGAAAGCTGGTGGGGGGGTGGGGGGGGGGGGGGGGAGTCGATTATTTCTGTACGTACGTACTTATATACACATATGGGTGTATGAGCAAGTGCCATAAGTGTATGTATTCACAATATCCCATATGTGTACGTAATCACAACATGAGACATGTAATCACAACATGCCACATGTGTAAGTATTTTTGACATGCCATATGTGTACGTATTCACAACATGCCAAATGTGTACGTATTCACAACATGCCACATATGTACGTATTCACAACATGCCACATATGTACGTATTCACAACATGCCACATGTGTACGTATTCACAACATGCCACATGTGTACGTATTCACAACATGCCACATGTGTACGTATTCACAACATGCCACATGTGTACGTATTCACAACATGCCACATGTGTACGTATTCACAACATGCCACATGTGTACGTATTCACAACATGCCACATGTGTACGTATTCACAACATGCCATTTTTGTACGTATTCAACGCATGCTATATGTGAATACAATATGTCAAACCCGCGCTCTAACTTTGGAAGACTTTGGTACTTTTCTTTTACTTCACTCCATCTCGGGGACTCTGAGATTTCTTAGTGAGTTCCATGAAAATTCCAATATTATGGAAGTGAGGGTGTTAGGTGTTCATTTCACATGCTTACACGCCTATACAATAGGACTTTTCCGGAAACTCCCTATGAAAAATATGGGGTTCCCTGGGGGGGGGGGGGGTGGAATTAAAAAAACGAACCGAAGACTTTCTTTACGAGGGTAGGTCTTGCTAGTCACACTCGCCAATATCATGGGCTGTGAACTGCACGCCTCTTCATAGCGCAATATAAAACAACCGTCTGGAAAGACAGAAAGATAAGAACAACAGACCGCTTCTGTATTACAACCTGCACCCCATCAGTGTTGCCACTTTGGATCTTTTATATCCAAATTTAGATCTTTTTCATTGCATTTAGATACTGTTTTTGACGTTTAGATCCTAAATATTTTTCTAGATTCTTTTCATATGGAGTTAGATATTTTATAGATTTTTTCTTCTTTCATTGTCAATTTAATAATTACTGTGTAAAATATTTACTACAATATTTTTGTTTTGGTCTGGCACGTACATTGTGACAACTGCCATTACTTGAACTTTGAACTCTCACTGGGGTCAACGCACAAATATCTGGCAGCCCAGGTACTGATTAATAAAAACGCGCGTAAATCATACTAACTTTGTTTCAACCGTATCCTCACTGTGCTGATTTTGCGTTTCTTTTTCATGTGTTTGAAAAAAAAAAATTGCTCACCTTCTTATGTGGCTTTCACTTTGAAAAACCTTTCAACATGCCAAAAGTAAAGTATGAGCAAAAAATTTGGAAAGATTGGTTGCATGATGACAAAATTAAAAACCGGGGAAATGACCAAAGCTTGTTGTTAGTTCTGTAAGTGTGAAATTAAAGCGAAAATACAAAACTCAAAGAGTCATGCAGAGACTAAAAAAGCATAAAACTGCAGTTTCATTTAAAGATATTACACCGCTGACATCTGTTTTCAGAACTATACTGATAAATGAATCATCAAAATTGAAGTATCAGTCGCAATGTTTTTAATTTGTCACTGCGCAATTTCAAACTGTGACCATTTGATCGATTTGTAAAAAATCTTGGACTAGTTCAATTTGAAAAGTGTGGTGTAGAAAGTATAGTTTAGGAACTGAAGGACCTTTTAATCAGCAAACAGTTAGGCTTAAAGAATTTTGCTGTAATTGGTACTGATAATGTCTCAGTGATGGTTGGTATAAACAATGGCATTTATGCCAAGTTGAAGGAAGCTAACCCATCAATACTTATAAAATGTATGCGTCATTTATTGCAGCTAGCATTATCACATGCTTCATCTAAATATTTACCAAGGAATTTGGAATACCTTATTGCTGAAACACTCTACTGGTTTTCCAAAACATTTGTCAGACAACAGCAATTCAATTCATTATATACAGCCTTGAATGATGGTTCTTCCTCCGAAGTCGGAGTACATCTGCCGGAGAGGCGGGGAACGAGAACTGCGAACAAATAAGCCAGTAAAACGGATGTACACGCAAAACTCAGGTCAAGGTAAAAGCCAAAAGTCCATTTTGGACGAACAACCGCGACTTACCGCCGGAATTCACAGCCGGTGAACAAGAAGAAGAAGAAGAAGAATGATGGTTCCAAACCACCGAAAATTCTGTCAGATTGCAAAACTAGATGGTTATCAATTTAACCAGCTGTTGAAAGAATTATGAAGCAATGGCTGAAGTTGAAGACACACTTTGAAATAACAAGACAAAGTGAAAAGTGCTACACAGCTGAAATACTATATGGAATGTACAGTGATAAAAAAAATTTGTCATTCATTCTCTTTTTATAACCTATTCTAATGGAAGTGCAAAAAGTTAATAAACTGTCCGAATCTAAACTTGTTGATAAAGTTAAATTCCTTGATGATCTCACCTTGCTATTTCACTCGGTAAAAGACTGGTGTTGCCAACTTCTAAAGCTGATTTGCTCACTTGCACTATAGAGAGCTATTTGGCTCCTAAGCAACACCTTGGATATTAAATCGAATCAAAAATTGATGATTTAAAAACAAAAGGACTGTTAACAGAGAATGAAGAGAACAACTTAAGAGAACACTGTCAAGATTTCCTTATCTCCATTATTCAAGCAACTGAAGCAGAGACTTCCTGAAAATCTAAATAGTTTGAAAAATATTTCACTTTTTTCTGTGAGCAACATACTTCAGCCAATAAAGGACATACCTAAATATTCTAAAGTTATGAAATTTTTAGGGGCTACTGATAATAGTGTCGCGGAAGCAGAATATCAGTTAACCAAAATAAAGTTAGCTGAATGGACAAACAAAACAGAAACTAAAGCGTTTTGGAGTGAAGTGAGACAATTTAAAGATGCCACAACAAGTCCATTCTGTAAGCTCTTTAAAGTGCCATGTCTACCATGATACTACCCCACTCAAATGCTGACGTAGAAATAGTTTTCAGTGTTCGGAATTATATCAAATATAACCTGAAAAACAGGATGAAATTTGACCTCTTAAATGCTATCGTGCCTTTAAAATTCGGCCTGATGAGACTAGAGAAATAAGCCTACTGTTCCACTTATAAAGAAATTTGAACAGCTAAAGCATACCAGGGTAATTTTGGATCTGAAGCTTCAACTTCATTATCCAAGCTAAGTTTATCCTGTGAATCTTGTGAGGCAGACATCAGTAAAGGTGAGGACATAATTATGTAGGGTAAGTCAACAAAAGCTATGTAATTTTTGACTTTTTCAATTTGGATGTTTTGTCTAGATCTTTTCCACGCAGATTTAGATCTTTTTAGATATTTTTTGACACCGTTTTGGATATTTTTTGTCAAAGAAAAGTGGCAACACTGCACCCCATGTTCTTGGGCGACACATCTCGCCGTGCCGAGCCCTATCTCAATGACCTTGTTCATTGCTGTCTTCATTATTTCAACTTCACTAGCAGTAACAGAAAGCGATACTCAATTTCTGCATCTTAACAGCCAAAAGGAAAAAAAAAAACATTTACTAAAAAATATCAATTATTCCCTCTGAGCGACCATCAAAAACGTATGAGTATTATCAAAGAACAAGGTTATTTCTGGTGGCATACAAGATCACTCAAGCACCTTGGGGAAATTCTTTGAATTCATTCATTTATGCAAGGCACCCATTGAGCGCGGCAAAATCCGAAATAAAGTGTTCTATTGAGGCCGAGTTTAATACCCACATGTATGCACCGCCAATCAAAGGGCCCTACGTAAAGGACGAGAGACTTGGAGTAAGTCACTATATTACTTGGTGCTTCCAGCCATCCGCACCCACCCTGTTTACACGCCAAAGGTGCTCCCATAAACAGACGCCCCCTAAAACTGTTTCAATGCTACTACAATTATTTCAATTTCAGAACCCAGATTAGCAGTGGATTTCTTTTTGAAACACAGAACGAGGCCGAGTTTTTTTGCACTTGTGGTTCAATGAATGTGTCTTCAGAAAGTTCCACTCCTGTCTGCTCTTGGGCACACAAGAAACTCTTCAGTATTGTGTGTGATTCGGCCTCTGATGGAAGGGGAGGAGACTGTGAAATGGGAGAGGAAAAGAGGAAGAGACTGATACAAATAAAGAGGAGAAAACACTGACACACACACACAAATAAATCAAGAGTTGAGAGAAAGTGAGAGAGAGAGAGAGAGAGAGAGAGAGAGAGAGAGAGAGAGAGAGAGAGAGAGAGAGAGAGAGAGAGAGAGAGGGGGGGGGGAGGGGGTTGAAAAATGTTAAGAGAAAGTATTGGGAAATATGCACACATAAAGGAAATATGGGGAAGAAACATTTAGAAATGGGGAAGAAACATAAGGGAGAGATATGGGGAAGAAACATAAAGGGGGTATGGGAAAAAAACATAAAGGAGATATGTGGAAGAAACCTAAAGGAAATATGGGGAAGACATATACAGGAGATATGGGGAAGAAACATAAAGGAAATATGTGGAAGAAACATAAAGGAAATATGGGGAAGACACATACAAGAGATATGGGGAAGAAACATAAAGCAGATATAGGAAAGAAACATAAAGGGGTATGGGGAAGAAACATAAAGGAGATATGTGGAAGAAATATAAAGGAAATATGGGGAAGACACATACAAGAGATATGTGGAAGAAACATAAAGGAAATACGAGAAAGACACATACAAGAGATATGGGGAAGAAGCATTTAGATATGGGGAAGAAACATTTAGATATGGGAAAGAAACATAAAGTGGACATGGGGAAGAAACAAAAAGGGTACATGGGAGAATACAACTTAGATCAAGGCAACCAGGAGAACCCTCTGGAATACTTCCCACCCAGCACAGAATCCTGAAACCAAATCAATCTCCTTATACAAATGAATGAACGAATCCATGAATGGACATCACTGCACTCGAGACATTTGCACACGTGCTCCATCCCCTACTTCAGTATCCAACGAAACGAGTGACTTTAACCCCACCACCAGCAATAAACACCCGGTGACACAAAGTGTTACTATTCGGATGAGAATCACCTGGGCACAAGTCCCAGAAACTCCGTTCAACAGTTAATTTATATTAGGACCCCTGACGACAGACGGGGTGAGGCTTAAAAAAAAAAAAACACACACACACACAAACAGTGCGTCCCATACTGTGTCGAAATTGGTAGCCAACGAAGAATCGACATGCTAACAGTACATGTTGCAACATGACTGAAAATTCGCCCATGCTTTCCTTTAATTTGTCAATGCCTTCCAGAACCTCTACCCATCAGCCCCCTTCTTTTCCCCGTTGAATTAGTCTTTCAATATATGGTTTCTCTGTGGTTTTCTATTGCACTCTCCATCGTATCCCGCAGAGCTTTCATCGCCTCCGCTTTATCATAAAGTAGCTCACAAACTAGAGAAGCGCGGCAGCTAATCTATCAGCCTGCTCGTTTCCTCCCACACTCGAATATTCTGGAGGAAAATCCATTAAACGCTCCTGGACTTAGTTTATCTTCTTCTTCGCGTTCACCGGCTGTCAACTCCGGGGAAAGTTCTCGTTGTTCGACCACTTCTGGACTGCAATCCCGTTTCAGAATCCTGAGTGTTGCGTGTGCATCCGTTTGGCAGATCGGACGCATATGTGTGCAGACCTTTGGCTCCTTGCCTCTCAGGGAGATGCACTTTCGACTTCGAAGGAAGCTCCCAATTAGTGGACTGTTACGACACGCCTTTGGGTAGGCAGTGGGTCTATTCTTGTTTTCCCTATAAGAGGGAACTGGAACCCACACGGGGAGACTGAGTTTTTTAGTACTACATGAAAGAAACAATCATATCTAGACTTTGCACTGGACACAACCTACTTGCAGCCATATGTATGAAACATTCAAGAATGGAAATTCTTACTGGCTACAAAACGTAATAATGAACATGTGCTACAAACAAGCTCTCTATATGGAGCGGTAGAAAGATTCCAGTTTGCCCGGTTGGCATTCCAACGGAAAGGACGCTGTGCAGAACAGTGAAAGACAAACGTCGCGCCACAGACTTCTCAGAGGTCTGCCGAATTCTCATTGGAAAACCACTGGCAGGGAGAACGGGAAGACAAGGGGGAGAACACTTATCAGCTGAACTGTGTTCGGTGAGCAGTGAAGATAAACTGAGAGTTGAATTAGGAATCAACATCATAGCATTCAGGATACCCTCATAAGAGCTCTGTCCCTATCTTCAGTAACAAATAAAGAGTTCCAATTTCGATGGCACCAGTATATGTCCGATTGTATATCTGTCTCGCCCTTCCCTTGAGTGTTGAGCGTCAGCCACATCCCCTAGTAACTCCTCGCAGGGTCAGTCTCCTCAGACCGAGAGCTCCTTTAGCTGGTCTACACAGAATAGCTTTACGTTTGTCTGCTGACCCCATGGTCTTAGGCTCGAGTCCAAACCGAAATGAATTTTTTTTTTTTTTAAAGTCGTCAACTGCAAGTCGACACACTTGTGTACCAGGTTATGTCGTGAGAATCCGTCACCGGCTTCTGGTCAATAATGTGGATAGGCAGTGTTTTCTGTTTAAGCCGTGTCAAGTTTTTGCTTCTGACAAGTCATTAATCACACTGTTCTCCGTATGTAGACTGAAAGGATACAGTTTCGTCGCCCAGCTACTGAACTGAGTGTATGGCGCAACACTGTAAGCTGTAGGTTTCACCTAGGATAGGTTTCGACTGTGCCCAGCTACTGAACCGAGTGTATGGCGCAACACTGTAAGCTGTAGGTTTCACCTAGGATAGGTTTCGACTGTGCCCAGCTACTGAACTGAGTGTATGGCGCAACACTGTAAGCTGTAGGTTTCACCTAGGATAGGTTTCGACTGTGCCCAGCTACTGAACTGAGTGTATGGCGCAACACTGTAAGCTGTAGGTTTCACATAGGATAGGTTTCGACTGTGCCCAGCGAAGTGTGTGTTGTAAAGAGCAGATTCAGGAAACGGGAGAGTGACTGCTCGCCAGAGAACTTGTGGTGCCTTATGTGATTATTCTGCGTGTGCAACTACTGATCTGTTGTAACTTGCTTCCATCGACGATGAATTGCATTTCCAGTGCCGGACAGTTTGTGCTGGCACTTCTGACGGCTACCGTATGCTGTTGGATTTGCTAAGACTGCAGTCTGCGTCAACCCCCCCCCCCTCCTTTTCTCATTAGACAGTGATGGACATTCTGTGTGGTTTTGGTCAGCACATGAACGGGGCAAGAATATGGTGTCCCTTTTCTGTCAAGTTCAGACTGCGGCTACCTGACTGCGAAAAAAAATCTGGCCAGCGTCGTGCACTAAATGCCTGATGCCAGTATTAGCGACTTGAAAAAACAAAAAACTAGAATGGCTTGAAAGCGAAACCGGAAAGACAAAAGACGGAAGTGACGCAAAGCCCAAACATGTGTAGGCAACTGCAAACTGTATTCCCGCCAAGCCGGCTGCAACTAATCCCCTCTAACGGTGAAATAAGGACGGGACAACATGTTCGTGGATTTCCAGCCGCAGACGGACAGTGCTCGGAGGCATTCCTGGCATGACTAACCGGTGCTGGGCTCCACTCACCCCGACCGCTTCTGTCGAAGACCATGGTTAACTTACTGTCCCGTTAAAACAGAGACGGACAAAAGCATGGATGTCCGAAACGAGGGAGGAAAGACGAAATATTTTATCAGGCGTCATTTGAATTTGAGAATCCATAACTTGGCAAGAAAATCTGAGAAAGAAAGAAAGACATAACGCTAAAAAGAAAGAAATAAAGTAAGAAATTAAGAAAAAAAGAAAGAAAGAAAGAAAGAAAGACAGAAAGAAAGAAAGAAAGAAAGAAAGAAAGAAAGAAAGAAAGAAAGAAAGAAAGAAAGAAAGAAAGAAAGAAAGAAAGAAAGAAAGAAAGAAAGAAAGAAAGAAAGAAAGAAAGAAAGAAAGAAAGAAAGAAAGAAAAACACCTGTGAAAAAAGACAGTGAAAACGGAAAAGTTATGAGTTAAGAGTCGACATTATAGCACTGTGGACATAAGCGTTCCGTATCCATCCCCAGCAGCAAGCGAAGAGTTCTCTACATTTGATGGTACCATTTTCTGATTGTACATCCGTCTCGCCCGTTCTCTGAATGTTGAACGTCGGTCAGATCTCCGGGTTATTTTTGGCTGCCTCATTCTCTTCAGTCAGGTGGTGATGTATTGTGTGTGCCTCTCCGCAGTTGATTCGCTTCCAAAGGGCCCTTATAACAAGCGTATCATGCATATGTTTACCACCAAGTGGAGCAGAACCAGCCAGTCTATCTGCGCATCCATTTTCCAACACATTGGCATGCCTTGGAAAAAACATCTAAACGACGCAAACTACCTGGGATGTCTGAAGCGATGCTTGCTACTCTGCACGAAGCATACTTGTCTTTGCCCTTCTCAAGATGCACTGTGAGTCGGTTACAATCACAACATGTGTGTGCAGCTGGTTGTCGAGCCAGCCAAAGAATGAAACTATTGGTTGAATATATTGTGTTTGTATCTTCTCGTTCACTGGCTGAAAACTCCAACTGAAAATTTTGTCTGTTCGTCCACCTCTGGACTTGAGGTTTGTTACAGAACCTGAGTGTTGCGTGTACATCCGTTGTAAAGAGCTGGCATTTTTGCATGCAGGATGTTAGTTCCTTGCCTCACAAGCAGACGCTCTCCAACTTAGAAGAATGGCCTAATTAGCCCACTCCTACGACGTGCTTGTTGGAGAAGTAGTGGGTATATTGCCCCCCCCCCCAACAATGGGACCCCATAGCCCACACGGAGAGTCCCAATCAGCAATAGGGTTGGGCTGTGCTGAACTCGCCAGGGTTCATTAACCGACCAAGCACTAAACAGTTCACTTTGGTGGGGGGGGGGGGGGTGTTAAGGCGACGGTGAGATGCTGACCACAGCACTCAATGAGTTCCGAATGGACTCAGACGAGACGCTAACAGCAAATACCCAACATGCCCCACTGCATCTAAAGAGCCTTTATACACAACACTTCAGCATGGTAGGTTCAAAATATATAAATTTAGCATAAATGAATACAGTCGAATCTGGAGAAGTAGAAGTCGCAGGGACCTAAGAAAATGCTTCCTCTTATCAGGATAGCTACTTATCCAGACAGCACACACAATAGAGAAAATTGCCGGGCCTAAGCTGGTCATGTCGACTTGACCGAAATTTGACGTATCCGAGTTCGACTTAAGTAGACTTGACTGTACCAAACATCAGGTCGACATTACAGGAGCTCGCGTGTATAAGCTGTCAGAGATATGCAGGAGTGCGAGGGAAAGAAAGAGCGGATTTTCTGACTATAAAAGTGATAGCTACTGGAATACTTGTACTGGCCACCATTTGAAGACCATTTATGAACGAATGCTGATCGAAGACAAGAGGTTAGGTGAAATAACATGTGTAATGTAAGAATGTGTGAGCAAGGAACAGTTAGCATCTCCATCTTCTAAGACATTTGCAGTAAGATACGGAGCATTTATGGGTATCCCCATATGTGGTCGATTCTTAAATCAGTAACTCCAGAACGTATACTTCTGAGTGTGTGTGTGTGTGTATTCAGTAACTCCAGAACGTATACTTCTGTGTGTGTGTGTTCAGTAACTCCAGAACGTATACTTTTGTGTGTGTGTGTTCAGTAACTCCAGAACGTATACTTCTGTGTGTGTGTGTGTGTGTGTGTGTGTGTGTGTATGTATTCAGTAACTCCAGAACGTATATTTCTGTGTATGTGTGTGTACGTGTGTGTGTCTGACTGAATCCCTTTTCTCGCCCATATTTTTACAGACCAATCGCACTAGGTGAGTTATGTGGTCAGCATTACGCCGGCCGTCTTTACTTCCCCAGGACATACATACTGGTACCCATTTTATGCCGGTTCTACCTGCGACGCCTCATTCCTTGATACAAATCCACGCAGCCAGCAGTGGGTTTCGATCGCGGCACGTTGGAATTACGAGCCTGACTCGCAACACCTAAGTATATATATATAATGTGTGCTTGTGTGTGTGTGTGTGTGAGAGGGAGAGAGAGAGAGAGAGAGAGAGAGAGAGAGAGAGAGAGAGAGAGAGAGAGAGAGAGAGAGAGAGAGAGAGAGAAAGAATGCATGGTATGTGTAGGACACTCACCTTCCCAAAGACAGACATGCATGACTGGAGAAACTCAGGCCGCTCCAGTTTAACCACTCCCACCCATCCAAAGCTGTATAGGTCATCGTAGTCGTTCTTGTTGCACAAGCCGAGAGGGTGGATCTGCAACAGATGTAAACCACATGTGTCAATCATCATCGTAATCAGCCCACAAACAGACTCCGGTATCAATAAAAACTAGTAACCCCTCAGTGTGGCTCGACACCCACATCAAATCTTCTCCCCAAGTCTCGCTTCATCGCGTTTCTAGCGAGGGACAATGTGTCATATTGAGACTAAGGACAGAACACAACAGACTTCACCAACACATGTTTTTCGGCCAAGGATGTGTCCCTGGGTTTTAGAAACAACGAGATGTGTCCCTGGGTGTAGGGAACAAAGAGATGTATTCATGGGTGTAGGAAACAACGAGATGTGTCCCTTAGTGTGGGCAACAACGAGATGTGTCCCTGGGTGTAGGAAACAACGAGATGTGTCCCTGGGTGTACGGAACAAAGAGATGTATTCCTGGGTGTAGGAAACAACAAGATGTGTCCCTTGGTGTAGGCAACAACGAGATGTGTCCCTGGGTGTAGGGAACAAAGAGTTGTATTCCTGGGTGCAGGAAACAACGAGATGTGCCCCTTGGTGTAGGCAACAACGTGATGTGTCCCTTAGTGTAGGAAACAACGAGATGTGTCCCTGTGTATAGGAAACAACGAGATGTGTCCCTGGGTGTACGAAACAACGAGAGGTGTCCCTGAGGGAACAAAGAGATGTATTCCTGGGTGTAGGAAACAACGAGATGTGTCCCTGAGGAAACAAAGAGATGTATTCCTGGGTGCAGAAAACAACGAGATGTGTCCTAGGGTATAGGAAACAACGAGATGTGTCCCTGGGAATAGGAAACAACGAGATGTGTCCCTGGGTGTAGGAAACAACGAGATGTGTCCCTGGGTGTAGGAAACAACGAAAGGTGTACCTATGTGTAGGAAACAACGAGAGGTGTCCGTGCGTGTAGGAAACAACGTGATGTGTACCTATTTGTAGGAAACAACGAGATGTGTCCCTGGGTGTAGGAAGCAACGAGAGGTGTCTCGGCAAATTGACCTGAAAACGCTGAGCATAAACTCTGACAATATCAGTGTCTGCTGTAAATAGAAAAGCAATCTGGCCTGTTCTAACCTCAGTGAAAACAGAGCTGTTTTCTAAATCTACAATAAGAGATTCAGACTGCACGATAGCTTTCAGCAAGGATACCGACCTTCTGATATAAATCTGCTATCAGATGAGTCGAAGAAGAAGAATTAAAATCCCCATCATTATCAACTTGTGTCACAGTGGATCCTTTTCCACACCTTGAGACGGATTGGGTATATAGGGCTAGACCTTTATTTTACAAACCAAACGGCACTTAGAGGTGATGTGGTCAGCATCAAACCGGCCACCTTTACTTCCCGGGACTGTACCTGGCACCCACTCAAGGCCGGGTCGACCTGGGAGCCAAAGTCATTTTTTTTTTAAATCTGGCCCGAGTCAGGATCCGAACCCACGACTTTCAGCGTGTGTGGATAATCGCTGTCTCGCATGAACACCAGCTTCAAATCAGGTCTCTGCTGGCCCAGTGATAGGACACCGGACTCTCATACATGAGATGTTGGTTCAATTCCCGATAGAGATGTAGATTTGGTCTCCCGGGGGAAAAAAGACACATCCTAACCTCCACATTACGGAACCGCCGTCTACACCTTCGCTTCGGGCCTGAAGGTCATGGGTTCAAAACCGCACCAAGTTGGATTGGGTAAAAATTACCTCGGCTCCCAGGTCGGTCCAGTCTCAAATTGGTATCAAGTAAAGTCCCAGGAAGTCCAGCACATGGGAATGTGACAATACGCTCGGTGACTCCAGAATGTCTTTCCTCAACCTACTTTTATTTCTTTGTATTTTGAAAGTATACAGGAAAATAGGGATTTGGATACATTCTTTATTTTAAGTAGGCGAAATGAACAAGCATTTAATTCTCCTGGGATGTTGGCGATATCACACACTAAAACTTTTTCCCAGACGTTAAGTGTTAAGGTACAGAGATAAGACTGACCAAGCAGACTTACTGACTGGAGATTTGCACACCATCTGTTGTGGTGTCAGAAATTTTATCTCCTAGCCAGACTTTTAGGAGCAGCTAACTCCGGCTAATTGTGTTTAATTCCCCCTGAGGTTACCTAACTCGACGGCAGGTCCGACGGTCACTATTGACATGGTGAGCAGAAAGTGTTAACAGAAGGATTGACACCGTCTGATTTTATTGTGAAGGCAGGTGAAGTAGGCCGGAGGTGTGACTTGTCCTATTTGCTCTGTCAGATGAATTGACCAGGAGATCCTAGCGTGGGAATTTAAATAAGTGTTGTACAGCCCTGACTGACAGCGAATAAACTTACCCACAGGGGAGGAGCTGTGATACCCGTGAATGAAAAGGATTTTAGGCGTAATGTAGGAGGAGCTTGATAAAAGTTATAAAGTGGTGAACGCTAGGTCTGGTAAATGAGATCCTGTCTAGCACATGCCATCTGTTGGGCTTAACCTAAGCTTGAGACAGAACTTTTGGCATCGTGGTTTCATTTTTCCAGGTAAGATCGAAATTAGGTTCACATCTATATTTTATGATAGAGATCTGTCTTTTTGCTCAAGTGTGTGTCTTCATCACTTTGTAGTACTCCTAGGCGGACATTCTTCATTCTCGTAGGGCACTGTCACATTGCTTTATTTCCTATTTGATAGTGTCATGAATGTTTTTTCGGGCACATGTGTTTCAATGTTGTAAAACCTAAATGTTGTTGTTGCCATTGAAATTTTAATGAACTATCATGTTTTGAAATCACAATCGTGAAGATAAACTTTCTCTCGGCGAGGCTAATGCGGAGAGATTGAGTCCCGGAGAGTAAATCCACGAGATTTGTTTTTTGATTGCCCCAGAACCTACTGTTAGCATTCTGGCGCGTTCGCTTGTTCCACGCATAGATTCCAGCAACTGTTCTGTATGACTGATTATCATTTTGAGTCTGTTACGAGAGATAAGGCACCTGACGTAGAAGATTGACTATCATTTACAAGGACGTGTAGAGGAAGGAAGAAGAGTAAACAGTTGAATGTGAGACATAAGCCCTCCAAATGGACAGGACGCGATTGTGAGCATGAGACGAGAGAATGAAAGGTTATTTAAATAAACATGCTTGAATGTTTGTATAATATACATGCTTAGTGGACATTAGAGAAAATACTAAAAAATATGCGCTTTTTTCTTTAATTTTCCAGTTCCCCATTTGGGCCCGGGAATAGTAGGGGATCCAATTTTCCCGGGCCCCGAGTGTAACGCCTGC
>CAJHNH020003791.1:430005-485005 GCA_905116865.2 Candidula unifasciata
GAGAACTGTCCTGACGGTGAATTCTCCTACTAGGAGTTAAGTATATGTACAAACTGTCATCAATCACACTCCCTCAACTCTACTAGCCTAAACAAGTTCATTTTATTTTAGTCAGATTTATTAAATAAATCTTTTCGATGTTTAAACATAGTTGAGTAAATTGTGTACTTAGGTTCAAGTGTCTTTGTGCATATTAGTTTACTTCAGCTAACAAATATTTAAATCACTTGATGGGGGCTTTTAAGTAAGGCCAGGAAAGGAGACCAGTCGCAGGGGTTAACTGAGCACCTGGATTATATCACAGTGGGTGTATCCAGAAATCTATCTATCCCTTCTCCTTCTCCTGTGGATACAAGTACAGCAACTTTCATTTCATGGAACGAGCCACTCGCTGTTTTCTTGGCTATCCAGGACTGTCTAGGATCAACATAGCTTAGATAATAGTCCAGTTTCTCACGTGGGTGGGCATTGTTAAGGATCAAACCCACACCCTCACTATATCAGTGTATTTACCCACGTGGGCGCGCGACAGGGAAGTAAAGGCGGTCGGTGCGACGTTGACCTCACCAACCGAGTGTTGATTAGTTCATACAATTTAGATCTTGCACTATATACCCAATACCCACATGGGCGCGGAAAGGGGGTCCTTGACATGACCCAGCGACCCTTAAGCTCAAGCTCACCCCCCCCCCCATCCCGCGCCTTCCCTCTCTACTGTGTTTACATCGCCATAAAAAGTAGTACAAATAAACAGGACAGTAAAAAAAAAAAGGTATTTAGGTATTTATTTTGCAAGGCCCTGACAACACTAGAAGAGACAAGATTACGAATATCATCATTAGAGATTAAATCGAAATAGGTCTATGTCTGGATTATATTAACAGACACAGACTGAAATGGTTCAGCCATTTGTGATAATGCAGTAGACAAAATTGCATGAGACATTTTACAGTAGAAAATCTAGGAGAAAGCTGAGAGGGAGACCAAGAAATAAATGGATAAATGGTGTAGATGAAACCTGCAAAAAGATAAACAAATTCATCACCCAAAACACGCGAGAATCGCAAGACAAATACAGAAAACGATGACACTGGGTTACAACCTGGTTTTGGTGAGACGAAAAAAACCACGACACAGGGCTTCAACTTGGTATCAGTGAGACGACAAAACCATGACACTGGTCTTTAACCTGGTATCGGTGAGACGACAAAACCATGACACTGGGCTACAACATGGTATCAGTAAGACGACAAAACCACAACACTTGGCTACAACCTGGTTTTGTTGAGACGACAAAACAATGACACTGGGCTACAGCCTGGTTTTGGTGAGACGACAAAACCACGACACTGGGCTACAACCTAGTATCAGTGAGACGACAAAACCACGACACTGGGCTACAACCTGGTATAAGTGACACGACAAAAGAAGAAGAAGAAGGTATTCCTTCTTCTTTTCCTTCCTCTTCATTTCCTTGTCCGCAAACACCAAACCAATACCCACAAGGAACTCTGGAAACTAAGGCAGCTGGCGTAAAACGAGTGTAGTTAAGTCAAGAAAAATTCGCCCTATGACTAAATTCGTAACATATAACGGTGGTGAGAAGCCCGACTTCATTACCTGTACCGCTTTACTGCTTTTCATAGGTCAACCCAGAAATATGTACATTTCTAGTACATCTACCCCACTCGTGGCCCGGCTTTAAGTAGTTTTACCCTGGTCGCACCAGTTACCCCCTCGGCAAACTCCGTCCGGTCTAATTCGGCACACGGGTAAAACATATGTCGTGCTCCGCATCTGTGTCTCAATTTATTCCACGGTAAACAAATTCCTGCAGATTTACGGCGTAAACACACGGCCTGTTGACTTTCCGATTGGAGTGATATATCCACTAGAGGGTATTTACCCTCCCTCGCTAGCGGGCTCGGAAAATTTCCCAATGTTTTTCCTTCACGTGTGACACGCTTGGCCAAAAATGCGGAAGTATGTACGGCGAGGAAGAGAGGTGGTTAGCTCACTATGTAAGTACTCATGGCTCTATTCGTAAATGAAGATAAACCATTTCTTCTTCTTTTTAAAGTCAATAAAGTCAATGCCGTGTGGCGTTGGTAGTCATGCCCATCCACAGCCTTCTGTCTCGTGTACTTTCAGTCAACTCTGACACAGATGAACTTCCATAGTCCATGCCGTGGACATTCATTATCTGGTGCCTGCGCAGAATAGAGGGAACTAAACGGTATGATAGAATAACTAACTTAGAGCTTTGGGAGAGAACTAAACAGGCTCCAGTGGACCAAGAGGTGAGGAAAAGACGCTGACGTTGGATAGGACACACACTGAGAAAACAGGAGAACAGCATAACTAGAATGTCTTTGCTTTGAAACCCACAGGGAATAAACCCAAAAATAAACACACACACACACACACACACACCTGTAGAAGAGAGCTGAAAAATAAAGTTAGAACGATGGGGAGGGCGTGGGGAGCGCTCCATGTAATGGCGAAGGATAGAGCGACTTCGTGAGTTGGTCGGGGGCCTATGCTCCATTGGGGGATAGAAAGGCAGAAGAAGAAGAAGTCCATGCCGTATGGCGTTGGTAGTCATGTCTATACACAATTTTCTGCCTCGTGTACTTTCAATTAACTCTGACTCAGATGGTCTTTCATGCCATGATGTCAAACTGTCCAGAATCTGTTCCCTCTCCTTCCCTCCAACTGTCCTACTGTCACGATGTTGTCGTTTCTCCTTCTCATCACATGACCATAATAGGACCACACAATAAGTTTTTTAAAAAGTAAAGGACCCTTTTCCACGCCATCAGGCGTATAGGGCATATAGGGCTAGATCAATATTTTTATAGACCAATCGGCGCAAGATGGGTGATGTGGTCAGCATCACGCCGACCGCCTTTATTTTATGTGACTGCACCCGTTACCCACTCAAGGCTGGGTCGACCTGGGAGCCAAGGTCATTTTTGAAAAAAGTCCGGCTCCACCAGGGGACGAACCCACGACCTTCCGATCCGCAACGAGCGTCTATCCGCTCGGCCACGGGACCCCACAATAAGGGAATAAAACCTAGGGAACTTTTCTGTTTGTTCACCCTGTCTTGGGGTCTCTGCGTAACCGCTGCGGTAGCGCATCGTTAGCCCGACCCGGTGACGTCAGCAGCACGGCCCGTCAGCTGGAGTCGGTCGTGATCAAAAAGACAGTGGAGAGAAAATAACCAGGCTGACTTACAACAACAACAATGCTTTAAAAATATCAAATGGTACAGATTCTGGAAAGTCGCAATCGCCAATGACTACTACAAACGTTTAAAGACAGAGACATGAAGAAAGTTTGCATGTAAGAACCAACACTCGACCCCTATCCTACAGGTGGTCTCCTTGCCTGGGTTGTGGAAACAACCCTCGACCTTTCAGCGCCACACACAGACCTCCCTGCACAGATTTTTCAGGTCTTTGAGACAACATGGCGACCATGCAGGCACCATCTGGCAGACCCCGGATCTGCTAAATATACGCATGCGCATAATGCTTTCTCTGGCCAGCTGCTAGCATTACTTGTAGTGGTACAAAAAGCCATTTTATTTTTAGGCTGTGCTTTAAGTCTTTCTACAGGCAAAGTGATTAAATCAATGGTATCCTTCCACAGGCAAAGTGATTAAATCAATGGTATCCTTCTACAGGCAAAGTGATTAAATCAATGGTATCCTTCTACAGGCAAAGTGATTAAATCAATGGTATCCTTCTACAGGCAAAGTGATTAAATCAATGGTATCCTTTTACAGGCAAAGTGATTAAATCAATGGTATCCTTTTACAGGCAAAGTGATTAAATCAATATAGTCCTACTACAGGCAAAGTGATTAAATCAATGGTATCCTTTTACAGGCAAAGTGATTAAATCAATGGTATCCTTCCACAGGCAAAGTGATTGAATCAATGGTATCCTTCTACAGGCAAAGTGATTAAATCAATGGTATCCTTCCACGGGCAAAGTGATTAAATCAATGGTATCCTTCTACAGGCAAAGTGAATAAATCAAAGGTATCCTTCCACAGGCAAAGTGATTAAATCAACGGTATCCTTCTACAGGCAAAGTGAATAAATCAAAGGTATCCTTCCACAGGCAAAGTAATTAAATCAATGGTATCCTTTTACAGGCAAAGTAATTAAATCAATGGTCCCCCGTGTGGGTTCCGGTGCCCTATTGTGGGGAAAACAAGAATAGACCCACCGCTTCCCCAAAAGCATGTCGTAAGAGTCGACTAATTAGGGAGCTTCCTTTGAAGTCGCAGTGCATCTGCAGGAGAGGCAAGGAACTAACAGTCTGTATTCAAAAGAATGGGATCTGTAAAACTGATGCACACGCAAAACTCAGGTTCTGGAGCAGGACTGCAGTTCAGTAGTGGACAAGCAACCAGAACTTTCCGCCAGAGTGTACAACTGGTGAACGCGAAGAAGAAGAAGAAATCAATGGTATCCTTCCACAGGATAAGTGATTAAATCGATTGGTATCCTTTTACAGGCAAAGTGATTAAATCAATAGTATTCTTTCACAGGCAAAGTGATTAAATCGATGGTATCCTTTCATAGGCACAGTGAATAAATCAATGTTATCCTTCCACAGGCAAAGTGACTAAATCGACGGTATCCTTTTACAGGCAAAGTGATTGGATCAATGGTATCCTTTTACAGGCAAAGTGATTGGATCAATGTTATCCTTTTACAGGCAAAGTGATTAAATCAATGGTATCCTTTCACAGGCTAAGTGATTAAATCAATTGTATCCTTCCACAGGCAAAGTGACTAAATCTATAGTATCCTTTTACAGGCAAAGTGATTAAATCAATGGTATCCTTTCACAGGCAAAGTGATTGAATCAATTGTATCCTTTCACAGGCAAAGTGATTGAATCAATTGTATCCTTTCACAGGCAAAGTGATTGAATCAATGGTATCCAACTTTGATTTTTTCTAGGAGGGGATTTCGCCTCTCCACTTACACACTGGAGTATATGGCGACCGCACCCCCAATAACCAAATGCCATTTAAAATTAGGTCTACAGACACACGTACACACACAAACAAATCCCAAACACTGTTAAAAGGAACTTGCAGAAATAAATGAACCTTAATTAAATTTGTAACAACAGACCAATAAACGGCTCAAGAAAACAAAAGCGTCCTTAGCTTTTTGTTTTATAATTTAAAAAAATAAATTATAATTTAACTGAAAAACACATTAGCATAAAAAATTATTATAAATGTACTTATTTTCAATATAGTTTGACGCCCCCTCCCTATTTCCCCTAGGCAAGGGCTACCTACTGCCAGGTTGGACACCACTGGTTGGGATAACTTCTTACCGCTGGACCAGAGCCCCATCGGAGTTGTGTAGTTACACATATTCAGTCACCACAGAGCAGCGATTCCCAACCTGTGGGTTAAACGACCCTTTCACAGGCGTGGCCAAAGACCATCGCAAACACATATGTATTGTTTGTTTGTTTTAGTATCCAGAAGCCATGAGTTGTTAACCCTTAGGCTCGGTATTATGGATATCACAACCTTGCAGCTTTGATTCCATTGTAAATACCGTAAATCTGGGAGAAAATGTGGCTTTCCTGCCTACCCCCGGGATTGAACCCGGACCACAAGGAGTTCGTCACCCGGTCTCCGCGCAATCCGGTTTAGCCAACTACGATAGAGAGCCGGACCAAACATATATGTATTGATGTTATGAAACAGCAACGAAAATAATTGTATGGTTGGTTGGGTGGTCGCCACAACATGAGAGTCTGTATTAAAGGGTTGCGGAATTAGTAAGGTTGAGAGCCATTGTCACAGAGGGTAGTGGGAGCCGCCACAACATGAAGAACTGTCATAAAGGGTCGCGGTATTACGAAGGTGGAGATCCACTGCCATCGAGGGACTTGGAGCCGCAAAGGTGTAGGGACTAGACGCTCGCCTGCAGATCGGAAGGTCGCAGGTTCGGGTCCTGCCAGAACAGCGTTTTGTTCAAAAATGACCTTGGCTCAAAGGCTGACCCAGTCTTAAATGTCTATTGTGTACCGTCCTGGGAAGTAAAGGCAGCCGGCGTTGTGGTGACCATATCAACCATCGAGTGACGACTGATCTATAAAAATACAGGTCTAGCCATATATGCCCAAAAGCGTTGAAAAGGATCCTTTATTTTTTTTTAAACCTTGTATAGAGGGTTTTATGGAACATCTTACAGTAGTACCAACAGTGGTGTGGTGATGGTAGCAGAAGCGGCAGGACTGTAGTAGTAGAAGTAGTACTAGAGTAGTAGTAGTAGTAGTAGTAGTAGTAGTATTAGTAGTAGTAGTAGTAGTAGTAGTAGTAGTAGTAGTAGTAGTAGTAGTAGTAGTAGTAGTAGTAGTTGTTGTTGTAGTAGAAGTTGTAGTAGTAGTAGTTGTAGTAGTAGTAGTTGTTGTTGTAGTAGAAGTTGTAGGAGTAGTAGTTGTAGTAGTAGTTGTTGTAGTAGTAGTAGAAGTAGTAGTGTGTAGTAGAAGTAGTAGTGTGTAGTAGAAGTTGTAGTAGTAGTTGTTGTAGTAGTTGTAGTAGTAGTAGCAGAAGTAGTAGTGTGTAGTAGAAGTAGTAGTAGTAGTAGTAGTAGTAGTAGTAGTAGTAGTAGTAGTAGTAGTAGTAGAAGTAGTAGTAGTAGTAGTAGTAGTAGTAGTTGTAGTAGTAGTAGTAGTAGTAGTAGTAGTAGTAGTAGTAGTAGTAGTAGTAGTAGTAGTAGTAAGTAGAAGTAGTAGTAAGTAGAAGTAGTAGTAAGTAGAAGTAGTAGTAAGTAGAAGTAGTAGTAGTTGTAGTAGCAGCAGCAACAGTAAAAAAAGAACAATAGCAGCAGAAAAAAGACTTGGAAGGGTGGAGTAGTAGCAACAGAAGCAGCAACAACAGAGGCAGAAGACGAAGAAGCAGCAGCAGAAGATGGACACACACACACACACACACACAAGAAAAAAAATAGAAAACCGGCAGCGGTAGAAGAAGAAGAAGAAAAAGAAGAAGAAGAAGAAAAAGAAGAAGAAGAAAAAGAAAAAAGAGAAGAAGAAGAAGATGATGATGATGAGGAGGAGGCTGAAATCAACTAAAAAGAATAGTAGTAACAGTAGTGTGAAAGCACAGAAAACATTAGAATATTAATTGGGATCTCTGTATTTGAAACCGAGAAAGAGGAAGAGGAGGAAGGAAAAAGAGACTGGATGATGGATGTCAACCGCGACAGCTGACATATTGTAACCTTCGACAGTCAAGCGATCACATAGATCAACATCTATGCACTCTGAACAGAAAGCACATTGACTCCATGAACTGCTGCAGTTTGGCGCCACGCTCTTCTCTGCACTTACAGCCTGGATGATAAAGTGTCGGGTTGCAGCTCTGGATTAGTGTATCCCCGCAGGCCGCACTGGGTGATGGAGAGGTGACACCACGTCCCAATGTCCTTGTCACATCAAAGGCAACAGCCGTGACATGACACGGCCAGACTAGGCTGGTCTAAACAAGAGAACATGTAACCGAATCGCGGGCTTTGCCAAAAGTCACATATAAAAAATGTACTGAAAACAATATGCCCGGCAAGGATACCTGGAAACAGAGGGGGAAAAAACGAGATAAAAGACTGAACATGGATTCCACACATGCTTTTTAAATAGTTATTATGTTCGTGTCGGTGTGAAATTAAAATGTGAGCAGTCGGTAAATATTGGCATGTGGGCAAAGTAACTGAATGTCACGGATGGTTAGAGTAATTGAATACACAGATAGTTAAAGTAACTAAATGCTACTAATGGTAAGAGTAACTGAATGTCACAGAGGGTTAGAGTAACTGAATGTCACTGATGGTTAGAGTAACTGAATGTCACAGAGGGTTAGAGTAACTGAATGTCACAGAGGGTTAGAGTAACTGAATGTCATAGAGGGTTAGAGTAACTGAATGTCACTGATGGTTAGAGTAACTGAACGTCACAGATGGTTAGAGTAATTGAATGCCACGGATGGTTAGATTACCTAAATGTCACGGATGGTTAGAGTAATTAAATGCCACAGATGGTTACAGTAATTGAATGCCACTGATGGTTCCAGTAATTAAATGCGATGGGTGGTTAGAGTAACTGAATGCCATGGGTGGTTAGAGTAACTGAATACCATGGATGGTTAGAGTAACTGAATACCATGGATGGTTATAGTAACTGAATGCCATAGGTGGTTAAAGTAACTGAATGCCATGGGTGGTTAGAGTAACTGAATGCCATGGGTGGTTAGAGTAACTGAATACAATGGATGGTTAGAGTAACTGAATGCCATGGATGGTTAGAGTAACTGAATACCATGGATGGTTAGAGTAACTGAATACCATGGATGGTTAGAGTAACTGAATGCCACGGATGGTTAGAGTAACTGAATACCGTGGATGGTTATAGTAACTGAATGCCCTGGATGGTTAGAGTAACTGAATGCCATGGATGGTTAGAGTAACTGAATACCATGGATGGTTAGAGTAACTGAATACCATGGATGGTTAAAGTAACTGAATGCCATGGGTGGTTAGAGTAACTGAATGCCATGGGTGGTTAGAGTAACTGAATACAATGGATGGTTAGAGTAACTGAATACCATGGATGGTTAGAGTAACTGAATACCATGGATGGTTAGAGTAACTGAATACCATGGATGGTTAGAGTAACTGAATGCCGTGGATGGTTAGAGTAACTGAATACCATGGATTGTTAGAGTAACTGAATGCCATGGATGGTTAGAGTAACTGAATACCATGGATTGTTAGAGTAACTGAATGCCCTGGGTGGTTAGAGTAACTGAATACTGTGGATGATTATAGTAACTGAATGCCCTGGATGGTTAGAGTAACTGAATACCATGGATTGTTAGAGTAACTGAATGCCATGGATGGTTAGAGTAACTGAATACCATGGATGGTTAGAGTAACTGAATGCCCTGGATGGTTAGAGTAACTGAATACCATGGATTGTTAGAGTAACTGAATACCATGGATGGTTATAGTAACTGAATACCATGGATGGTTAGAGTAACTGAATACCATGGATGGTTACAGTAATTGAATGCCGTAGCTGGTTAAAGTATGTGAATACCGTGGGCGGTTAGAGTGGACGAACCGATTGTCTGCAGAAAACTAACATAGACATACAGAAAGGCAACTATAAGTAAGGGAAAACGTCCAATAAATCTAGTTTGTGTCATCATGGGAAAAGGTGTACTCGAGAACACTGTTACAACTAGAAATAGAGATATCAGCTTTAGAGAACAGAAGGCAGACGAGAGAGTTTTTAAAACGGCGGGAAAGAGGAAAAGCATCAATAGAAGTGTCCCGGACCACCAAGGACCGTAATCTGTGTACAGTTATGATCACCCGCACTAACTCGCAAAGGCACATACTGATGATGACGACATATGGAGTGGCGTATCGCATTTGTCCTTCACCATGCGTACATTTCTAGGTTACCACGAAGCCACTTCATTCATAAACATTCCGGCCATCTCCCGATGTTTATCTGAACTAGTTCTCTCTCAGTGTTTGCTTCACAAGGGCCTAAGATCGACTTCAAAGCTGGGCGCCTCTAGTGAACTCTAGTGTCGTCTGTTTCATCTACAGTTACCGTGTTCTCTGCACAGAACGTGGCTGGCTGGCTCCAGGGGTGTCGCGGCAAAGAGGTAAAAAGTGGGAGGGATGTGGGGAGGGTCAAAGGGCTTAAGTAATGTTTAAATGTAAATTATCAACATCATCAAAATTAACATCAGCATGCTATGAATAACAGATTTAAATAAAATATAACTGAAATTATACGCAAAGTTAAAAAAAAAAACATTCTTAAACAGAGCTTAATTTTTGTGCCAAGGTATTTTAGGGTTAGAGAAAATCAACGAGAGGACTGGCTTGCTGGTACTGCGCCATGGTAGGTACCGGACACAGCTGACCCGTTCGATGTTCTCACACCTCCCAAGAAGGCAGGACAAGCAGCTGAGCAGGTCGATGTTCTCACAGCTCCCAAGAAGGCAGGACAAGCAGTTGACCCGGTCAATGTTCTCACAGCTCCCAAGATGGCAGGACAAGCAGCTGACCCGGTCAATGTTCTCACAGCTCCCAAGAAGGCAGGACAAGCAGCTGACCCGGTCAATGTTCTCACAGCTCCCAAGAAGGCAGGACAAGCAGTGGACCCGGTCAATGTTCTCACAGCTCCCAAGAAGGCAGGCCAAGCAGTGGACCCGGTCAATGTTCTCACAGCTCCCAAGAAGGCAGGACAAGCAGTGGACCCGGTCAATGTTCTCACAGCTCCAAAGAAGGCAGGACAAGCAGTGGTGGACCCGGTCAATGTTCTCACAGCTCCCAAGAAGGCAGAACAAGCAGTGGACCCGGTCAATGTTCTCACAGTTCCAAAGAAGGCGGGACAAGTAGAAGATTCAGGAGACGGCAGGGAATTGGCAACATTAATAAGACAAGAACTTGGTTGAAGGGTGTACTGCCAGAGATGAACTATCGAGGCAGTCAAAGAAGAATAGTAAACCAATAAAGATCTGGTGTTATCAGTCGTCACAGCCCGGCTCTCTAGCGTAGTTGGCTAAACCGGATTGCGCGGTGACCGGGTGACGAACTCCTTGTGGTCCGGGTTCACTCCCGGGGGTAGGCAGAAAAGCCACATTTTCTCCCAGATTTACGGTATTTACAATGGAATCAAGGCCGAAAGGTTGCGATATCCATAATACCGAGCCTAAGGGTTAACAACTCATGGCTTCTGGATACTAAAACAAACAAACAAACATCAGTCGTCACACGGTAGAGAATACACTAAAGATGGAATTTGAGCGTTTATGGACTTGTCTGATGTGCAATGAGGATAGTCTGTTGATTAACTCACTCACTACCTCAAATAGAGAACTTTTACACGTGCTTGGTTGGGGAAAAGGAGGTGGGGGGGGGGGGGGGGGGGGGGGGGTTGGGTGAAAGAGAGATTTAGCCCCAATGCAAACTGTATATGGCAGTGATTCCCAAACTGTGCGCCGCGACTAAGAAAAGTTTAAGAACCACTGGTATAGGGGACCCATCTGTGTGTTAGAAAAGGAAGCCAGTTAGGGACATACAAGTAAGTCAACGGTAAACACCCGCTTTCTGGCGTATCGGGCATACAGGGTTCGACTTATTTTATTGACCAATCAGCACTCGGTGGCTGATGTGCTCATTAATCCGGCCGTCTTTACCTCCCAGGACTTTACCTGGCACCCGTTTAAGGCTGGGTCGACCTGGGAGCCCCAGTCATTTTTGAAAACAGTCCGGCTCCGTGGGGATCTGAAGCCACAACCTGAAGGCGTCTAGCCGCTACAGCACAGCGGCTCCTGTGTGAGATATAGAGGGCAAGAAGGGAGAGCAAACAGAGATGGGGGAAACCAGAAGTGGGGAGAGGAGGAAAGAAGGACCGGCATTGAGAGAGCAGGCACTGAGAGAGAGGGAGCACTGAGAGAGGGGCACTAAGAGAAAGAGAGAGATAGACGGGGCACTGAGAGAGAGATAAATGGGGCACTGAGAGAGAGAGATAGAGGGGGCACTGCGAGATAGGGGGCACTAAGAGAGAGAGGGGGGACACATAAAGAGATAGAGGGGACACTGAGAGAGAGAGAGGGGACACATAAAGAGATAGAGGGGACACAGAGAGGGGGGCAGAGGGGCACCGAGAGAGAGGGGGCACTGAGAGATAGAGGGCACTGAGAGATAGAGGGGGCACTGAGAGAGATATAGAGGGGCACTGAGAGAGAGGGCACTGAAAGAGGGGGCACTGAGAGAGCGGGCACTGAAAGAGGGGGCACTGAAAGAGGGGGCACTAAGAGAGAGTGCACTGAGAGAGAGGGGGGCACTGAGAGAGAAAATGGGGCACTGAAAGATAGAAGGGGCACTGAGAGAGAGTGCACTGAGAGAGAGGGGGCACTGAGAGAGAAAATGGGGCACTGAAAGATAGAAGGGGTACTGAGAGAGAAAAAATATGGCACTGAAAGAGAAAGTAGGGCACTGAGAGAGAAAGTCGTGCACTGAGAGAGAGAGAGAGAGAGAGAGAGAGAGAGAGAGAGAGAGAGAGAGAGAGAGAGAGAGAGAGAGAAGCATAAAGAAAGATGTCTACCTTTACTTTACCTTCTTTAGATAAAGGGAAGTAAGCCCAAACCAGACTCATTGAGAAAACGTGTGCATTCATCAACAAACAAGACTAGGCTTACACAAGGCCTAGAGTTGTAGCTCTGTGTTAACAAGGCCCCCGTTTAACTCCGCGGTTCTAGGGCCGCCCTGTTGACTTCAAAGACATTCTCAGGATTGAAGAGCCCTTACTGGGTAAAGTGGTCTAGTTGACTAACGGCCTCAAGGTAGTGGAGTGGTTACAACAGTTGAAACAAATGCAGTTTGTGAGGTTATCTTCAGCCTCAAACTTATCGGATGCTGTCTTACAATTTTCCCGAGGCGGGACAGAAAGTGGCTGATTGTGAGAAACACATACCAAACTCTAGTTCTCATATCTTCATTAGGTTGAATCTTAAAATGGCGCGAATTTCGCTCAGATAGTTTGTAGGGCCTCAAGGTTTCATTCCTCCCTCCCCAATTAACCTGCTTACAGGCTAGACTGCGTTTTTCGCCACGATCCGAACAGGCTATACAAATCAGAAGACTGGATTTGTCTTCCTTTTAATTTCCGTTTGTCGAAAGGTGTCTAAAGTGCCAAAGGCTGCCTCTAGTTTTTCGCCTTTATCCGAACCGTCTAGATATGTGAACCACTACCCCGCCCCAGGCAGTCCCTGTAGTCAAGTGGTCAAACATTTTGCCTTGCATCTAAAAATTCTGTTCGTTCTCAGACTGCTTCGGTTAATTGGTGTGGTGAATTTAATCAGAGATACTTAGAGATCGTTGATCGGTATATGGAACTAGTGCTTTGTGCGACTCTTAGGCGCGGTTAGCTGCTTCACAGTAAAAGTCAGATGGGATAACACCTGCTGTAACGATGTCAACCCTTTTACTTGTATTATTACCTCAGAATCCAGGATCTAAAGACAGTGACTGAAGAAACGAAACAATTTAATCACTATATACTATCATCCGGTGGCAGTGATAACAACGTCTGACCCTTTGGCTTCCAGTTTTGTTTTTTAAACTCCAGCGATTATGAGACCCATGTGGCTGCAGATAACAGTACCGCACTAAAGGCTGCAGCAGAAACGGTCTGTCCGACCGGTTACCCTAGTAACTGTGTGCCTCTTGCGGATATAGAGGTGTGTGTGTGTGCGTGCGTGCGTGCGTGATACAACACTGACGGGTTTATAGTAAATTTTGGTTTTTTTATTATTATCTTACCCCAGATGACGTCACTGGACAGTCCAACATTTCAGAGGGTGGTAAGACTGAGTTTCCTGGTTTTCTGATGCTTTTAACGACCCCAAAACATCTAAACTGGCCCTAAATCCACCTACGTCCTACGAGAGAGTGCAGCCTAGGTCCCAAGACTGCATGCAGCCTATCTATCATCCCCTGTAATATTAGACTATCCCGTGACCTGTGGGTTTCCCCTATTCGGGGTTCGATATTAATAAAGCACTTAAATCTGTGTGTATGTGTGACACAACACTGACGGGTTCATAGTAAAGTTAGGTTCAGAGGGATAGGATAGTTTCTGAATATGTCAGTGTGTTGGGAAATAAACAGGCAGACTGATGGGTTCTGCGAGGCTTGGTGATAAACTGATGCACAACAAGCTACATGTTCTAACGGCTGTTGGGAGCCAGTAAACAGCTCGGATGTACAGATAGATTATCACGGTTTGAAGAGAACGACGCAGCGAGGAGAGACCAGTGGATCTGATCGACGCTCAACACTGAGAAGATGGGCGAGACGGATTTACACACGGTAAATTTAATGAACATGCTTTAGAAAATCGCTACAGGCAGTTTACGCTCCGAATGTGTAGAAAGCATTCGAAAGTCGCAGTTAACCACCATCAGCTGGATCTGCACACCTGGGCACGAAGGAGTAAACGGTAATGAAGGAGCTGACCAGCTGGCAAGTAATGCACCAGTGCAAAAAGGGAGTAGCACGGACAGAGCTGATATCATCAACGCTGTACGAACTAGGCTGGGGGGTAACGATGCATCTCTGACGCTAACCCAACTGCGTGACCGAAGAGTTGAGCTTGGTGAAGCACGTCTATGTCGTCTTCGATGTAAAGTCCCCCCCCCCCCCAAAAAAAAGTAGGTCACTTTTCATTCACAAGTTTGTTAGGCTAGTCGACTTTTATGAAGATTACGGGTGTGTCCCACTCTGTTGTTTGCTTTCTGTCTTGCATTTACGTTTTCATTCCGTGAAAGAGAATGCCTGTGACATAGGTTGCAGCACTCTCTAGGGATGTTGTGTTAGGGCCAGTTTCTCCATGTTTTGGGAGTGTAATATCAACGGCACTGCGGAATACCCCGGTAACCTTGTGCCAAGGTGACAGGTTCAGAAACTACTGATCAGAAGTGAGCTAGTGTGTATATGGGCGTGGCGTAGGGAGATTAACGTTACGTGTACCATACACACACACACACACACACACACACACACACACACATAATAGACCACATATTTGTTCAAACTAAAGAAATCGAATTAATGTTACTGCAGCGCTTGTTTATCAGGAACGCTGAGCAGTAGCAGCATTGAAAGAAATTTTGAGAAATAAGCATAAAAACATTTATTTATTTCAGCGTTTGGTTAGCTGTCAGACAGACATGAAACAACTGTTCCTGTCTTAATGGGCCGCTGATGTAAACAAGTTGAGAAACACTGGCTTAGCCAACGTATACAAGTGGTTGGGGTGGGGGCGCTCAGCGTGCCTACGCCCTGGAACTCTGTCGCCCCCACCTCTTATATAAAACCTGGTGTCAGCCAGCCTAAAAACACCGGTGACCAGGTCGCCAATTAGCTCGCTAGTAGACGACTTCGTTGCCGGTCCGGACAGTATTTGTGTCTGTCTCCTTTGATCGCATCAACACTGCAGAAGTCCTTTTAAGGGCTCTTTGTGGCCAACAATGCTAAGCCATTTTATAGGGCGCACGTAACACAGTCACAAATATAACCTAAAGCACCCCATTCGGGAATGTTGGTTGAAGGTGACGATTAATTCCACCCCCTCCCCCAAGCAAAGCATTTACCTACCAACCAGCGAAAAGCTCTATGATTTAAACAAAACACGTGCCATTAACACGCCCGCAACTCTCTAGCCACGGGGCTTAAACCGGAGGCCACAAAGCCTTCATTAACAGGTCCGCCCCAAAACAAACGACCGCCCCTGGTCATTGAGAATGGCCCTCTTCTAGGTCAATCCCGTGCTAGGAATGCTAAAGTGGACACAAGTAACGTTATTCAATCCACTTTCGCAAAAGTGGCCATTGCTCACAGATGTGGTCAATGCTTGGCGTGAGATCGCTTGAGGGAGCTTGGGCACGGACCGAATTCAATAACTGACCACTAATGGGCGTCTTGCCGCTTGCCAGGTGTTATTTAATGTATGGAAGGATTTCTGCCACGGAGAGGTGACAGTCTAATTGATAGATAGCCCACTGCTCTGTCAACGTGATGGGCTGGGTTTAGTCGTCATTGGTGCTGATGGTGTGCGCCTCTCACCACCACCACAACAGTCCGAGTTTACAGGTCGTGTCTATCTGTCCGGCCATGTCGTGTCTATCTGACCGGCCATGTCGTGTCTATCTGTCCGGCCATGTCGTGTCTATCTGTCCGGCCAGGTCGTGTCTATCTGACCGGCCAGGTCGTGTCTATCTGACCGGCCAGGTCGCGTCCGTCTCATTGTGCAGGATTGGATCTGATAAGTCTTCCTGTTTGTACCATCCACTTTAAAACGTTCACAGCTGGCGACTGACCAACAATCTCATAGAAAACCTTGTTTTTTTTTTTTTTTGGGGGGGGGGGGGGGGGGGGGGGGGGGGTACGATACATATGTTGGGATCCCACAAATGGTTTGGAAAGAACAGTCTCCGAGTGTGTGTTTCGGGTCTCAAATGGTTGGAGGGGGGGGGGGGGGGGAGAGAATAGACTCGCAACCCCTTACAACCCCTTAACAAGCACTTTGTAGCAGCGATTAATCAGGTGATAGCTCAAACTAAATGTGCTGGGACCGAAAGGCGCAAATATCGCATCCTAGCTGTAAACCACAGCATAAGGTGCCAACCGCTCCTCTTTTGGACAAATAAAGAAGACCAACACGACGACGGACAGCAGGCAGAGAACACTCTGGTCACTATCGTTCACAAGTAGGACAATATGGCGGGCCGCCGAATGGATTTTCCGCGTGCACTGACGCCAACTGCCGCTCTGCAAAAGACGTGCTTCATGATGATGATGATACAAACTGTTGATATCATACAAGCCGTCTCTACTCCAGTTTTGATATCCATTTTAGGCTTACATTTCTGGGAAGTTAAGTCAATTCATTAAAAAAAAATTGCTTTGATGTAGACTTGTTCCTTCTAACCCTTGAATTGGCAGGCCATCAAGAATCCCATTAAAACTGCTTCAGAAAAAATCGCCAGCAAGTAGTATACGCTCTGAATTTCTGTAACATATGGTGCTTTCTGTAACATATGGTGCTTTCTGTAACATATGGTGCTATTTCAATGGGTTAAAATAAATTCTGTCCGTATTCCATAGTTGTGGATTTCAAGCTGTACGTAGACATGACCAATAAGACACCTTTTTTCAGTGGGTGCCTAGTTGACCATGTTCTTAGTGCACTTGTTTCCATAGCGAAGCGCACATGCCGTCTGGCGGTGACAGGTTCGATTCCTGGCACGGTAACTATAGCTTTCGATTTCTATGTTGCCTAGTGTGTTCTTCTATCTTTCTATATTTTAATGAGCGCCGATCAATACATTTTCTGTTACTTTATTAATATACTGAATTGGTAGACAATCGCATTTAACCTTACTCACCTTTATTTTTACACCTGGCTTGCCGGTGTGAAAGGTAACGAACGAATGGATCAACTGGCAGGCAATGCACCAACGCATGTGGGAAGAAGCATGGATAGAGCAGATACCCACGTTGTAGGACCATGATAGCCACGAATCTGACACTAACATGACTGCATAACATAGGAGTAAAGTATAGTGAAGCACGACTATGCCGCCTTTAAGGCCGAGACAGAAGATATGACCAGCTCCTCGTGGGAATAACCAGTACACTGGAGTGGCTGCTGCAACGGAGGACTGCGTAAACACTGGAATGCCTAATGTGCAGCGACGTAGTTAGTGATAAGATAACATTACGACACTCTAATTATAATTTGAATACAAAAATTTAGCCCTTTTAAAGTCCGTTCATTTTGGTGTTGTGTTCTGTTTCTCGTCGTCGCGCTGCTGATGAAGATCAATCGCCGCAACGTCCTTTGTTTATTGTAAACAGTTCTGTAAAGTTGACATATACTTTGTTTTTCATGTCCTGTCTAGATTCCAAATTTATAACCAATTTGGCACTGGCTAAACTGGCTGCCATTTTCTATATTGGAGAAATCAGTATGCCAGGACCACCACCCAAGAGAATTCAACCGTTTATGTTTATAAGTGGAATGCTTGAAACCTTAAGAGGAGAGCGGTGGGGGCTACTCCATCCTTTCTCCCATTGGGCCCCGAAGCCCACACAGGAAAGAATCACAGAGCAGGTCTGTGCTCTTGACCCGCCCAAGCCATATAGCCAAGCGAGTTACTTAGTTACATTTTCCCGCCCAGGCCACATAATAAATCTTCTCCCAGGTACAGCCCAGGGGTAATTAATCTTGTTTGGCCGCTGTCTGCCCGGCGGGAACCGAATCCCTGGCCAGGCCATTAATTGAAGCCTGCCGAGGTGCGCCTGTCTAGAGAATAGTCCCAGCTCTGACGTGTCCAGGGAGCGGTCAGCGGTCAGTGAATGGTCAGTTGTTTAAGCACCGGCTTCATGTACACTTGACCCCGTGTCTTATTATTCGCAGATACATTTATCACTAGGTGGTGTGTGTGCATTCCTGGGAAAGTAGTGTGGCCGCATTCTTGGGGATCTAAACATCGAGGGGCGGATTGGCTCGCTGACAGTATCATGTCTCAGAAACTGAAATACCTGTGACATGATTAACAGCGAAAGTGATTTGGGAAAGCACAGCAGTGGGTTCTTTTCTGTTAAGTCACCACATCACGCTATTCATTTAACCCTAGCCCTAACCTGCCTATTATATCGGATTTCTCCAAAATCTAGCGTGATGTGGTGACTTAACAGAAAAGGACCCGACAGTGGGAGGAACACACAAAAGAGGGGGTAGGGGGTCTTCGTGGCCAAGCCGCTTGTCTCTCGCCCTAAAGGTCGTGGGTTCGTTTCACGTCGGCGTCGTTCGGTTTATGAGTGCAATTTTTACGTAGGCCTCCCGGGAATGTCAACGGGGCTGCGGAATTCGTGGCTTTTCCCCTTGAAAGCACGAGGCAAACTTGACTACTTCGTCAGGAATATACCCCTCTATAAGGATGTCTGCCCATGTGGGTTCCAAAGCCCCAATTTTGATGGGGAAACCCCACTAGCCCTCCCCCCCACCCCGCTTTATATTTACATGGAAGAGACGCAATTGGGGGGGGGGGGTTTACCTTCTTGGTGCACTTGTTTCCATAGCGAGGCGCGCACACGCCGTCTGGTTAGATTCCCGGCACGGTAACTAAAGCTTTCGATTTGTATGTTGTCTAGTGTGTTCTTGTATCTTTCTACTTCTTTCTATGAGTGCCCATCAATACATTTTCTGTTACTTTATTACCTAATTAGGGTTCTGCTGAAATCGGACGTATTGTTGCCTAAAGACGCAAATACGCTTGCCGTGCTGTAAACCACAACATACCAACCGCCCTTTAAAGGTGAACGAAGAAGAAGATGTACAGAGTTAAAGTCTACACGATGGAATGACCGGGACACTTCAGGACCAACCCGCAGGTTGAAATGATCACACTGACACGATGACGACGGGTCTGTCGTGAATTACAATTATGGTCTGAACCTGCGTTTTTTGTTTCCGAAAAGAAGTAAGAGATGACGACGATAACGACGATAGTGATGATGATTTGATAAACTCCGTGGAGAGTAAAGCAGTTCCGGAAACGCGCCGGTGATGGACGAGCAATTTCAACCTTCCGCTCCCCTGGGTGCTGGAGAAGCTAGTCTGGACATCGTCTGCTGCAGTGCAGGTCCGATACGATGAACCTCGTACGTCATTATCAGGTCTGGCATCTGTCAACAGCGACTCCATTCTGCCATTTTCATTACCCCCGCTTCCGGTGATAGAACAGACTCCAGATACCAACACGCTGCGTCAGGTGGAGCGCATTTAATACTTGGACATAGTGGAACCAACGCGTGGGTTCTGATGTCCCATTTTAGTGTGGTGTAGGGGTCATGCATGTCGAAAAAAGGCGATTACTTACGAATTTGCTTAAATAGCAAGTGTTGGGTTTAATGGTGCACCCAGTCTTACACGGGTACAAGGAAATATTCCGGGGAAAAAAGGCCGTCTGATCTATAAAAATTTAGATGTGGCACCATATACTGACACTGGTAATTTTAGTTTCAGCTTCATAGCAAAAAGGGTCACCCAATAGTTGATCCGCTTCTGTGTCAACGAATAACATACAAAATGTTTATCACAGTTCCTTGTGGAAAGATTGACAGACTGCTGTCTCAGCATACGCACCAGCATACGCACGCATTAAAGCATACGGTAGCCATCCGAAGTGCTAACACAAACAGTTTGACATTAGAAATGCAGTTCATCATTGATAGTAGCAGAAGTCACCAACAGATCAGCAGTTGCACACGCGATCAATTTTAATCACATAATGGCACCACCAATATTGCAACAACAGGCATCACGCCATTTTCTGAATCTACAGTTCACAACACCCCGTTGGTCAGTCGAAAATCATTCCAAATGAAATCCGCAGCTCACAGTGTCACGACATGCACTCAACACAGAAGCTGGCCGACGAAACTATATCCTTTCAGTCTACAAATGGAGTAAAAATACAAAGGCCGCGGTCTGGCAGAAGGAAAAAAATTTGCCAAACAGTGACCGTGCCTAGCGTCCATTTTGACCGGAAAGTCATAAAGTTATAACCAATCTGACACTGACTGAACTGTCTGCCATTTTCAATATGGGAGAAATAATATACGTCAAGTGAGAAGGGGAAGAGGAAGAGGGTGCAAAAGGAAGCATGGACGGAAAAGCATTCTATTTGTTTTTAAATGAGGGCAGGGAAGGGGGATGGGGCTAAAGGAAAGGCAGAATGAAAACCAAACTAAACGGAAGGTGGAAGGAAACCAAACTAAACGGAAGGTGGAAGAAAACCAAACTAAACGGAAGGTGGAAGGAAACCAAACTAAACTGAAGGTGGAAGAAAACCAAACTAAACGGAAGGTGGAAGGAAACCATACTAAATTTAAAAAAACGAAACGCAAGATGGACATACTCAAATTGCTACTGACTCCAATGCAATTAGAACTCTCCACTGGCTGCTGAAATTGAGGACAGGGCGCTTATGGGAATATCCCCAGTGCTGTGCTGTCATTCTGAACATAATCCAACTAAAGCCGACATATGGTATTTCTATATTAATTACATAAACTTAACACGTTAGCGAGAATCACACGTGAAAAATTCATAACCGTTCATAGAATGTCATTTCAAATGATGCGACGCTTTTATTTAGCAAGATCAAAGCCAATCGTTTTGCCACCGGTGTTTACAATTAACATTTGCATATTTAGATTGGCCAGATGGCGATCTATCATAAAACAGACTAATCCCAGACTTGTTATTCATGTCACATTTGATGAGAAAAGACCCGCAGCTGATCCTCTTAAAAGCAAACAGCAATGGTCGCTGAGCTACAGGCGAAGCTGGAAGAGCCCTATATGCAAACGCGTCCCGAGCCGGCCTTAGAGATAGCATCGGTAACCTAGGCGGCGAGGATAAGGGCGAAATTATTGGACCACAAACACAACATGCACGTTGTAACAATCGCGTATATGGAACAACTGCACACAGTGCGTCAAACTGGGATCCCAGCATTGCGCAAGCACACAGTGTATCTCTTTTTAAAGTCGACAGGATCAACCTCATAACATCTGGGTTTCCCCAATATGTCTTTTCTCTCTACAGAACGGCTACCCGCCTGCCCAGAGCCTCACATAAAGCACTAACCCCATAGCTCTAGTGACGATTCCCAGAGATTCCCGTCAAAAATACACTCGTGAACTGAACGAGTATGTGAAAAGAAAATTAGCCAGAAAAGGATGTACAAGGCAAGGGCCGTAACTAAAAATGTATTAGATGACCATTTCACATATAGTCTACTAATTCTAAAGATAATATAATGTTCGTGATGTCTTATGGTTTGTCTAAGCTAGATAATTTTAACTTCTTATATCCCACAATGTCTGTTTTGACTGTCTCCAAGCTCAACGCTCCAAGACTGGCGAGCTTAAAGCAGTAACTACCTAAGAAGGAAAGAGTTAAAGATCAGGATCTCAATCATAGATAAAGCTGTTGAAGAAATGAAGTGAGCTGTACGAAACGGCACTGACATATGACAACTTGTCTGAGATGGTTGAACGTTTCTACTCCACTGAAGGTGAAAAGCAAAAGGAAAAAATAGATATATTCGAGACATTTCCTGAAGATATGCGACCAACAAGAAAAAAGATGAAAGCACCACACTTCTTTGACACAGGGCAAGTTATCCCCCCTCTAAAGATGTTTCACATGAACTCTTTAAACGCAGCAACAAATGAGATCATTTCCTTTAATGAGCCGAAGATTACTTTCAATAGCTACTCATTCAAAACTCCCCCAACTCGGGTCGACTATGTGTACAAATTGTTGAAGTACACCGGGTTAATTAAATCACACACGGCATCTAAGCTCTTAAACACCACAAAGTTAGAACCAAATTTCTGCTCCCTCGCTAGGAATTGCTTGGATACCATCAGTTGCTGCAAATTATCGCTCCTTTCATCGTCTCAACTTCTAAGAAACGAGACCACTCCACATATCGCAACGAATCCAAGGCTACCGTATCCACGGGCACAACACCAACAACATCTGCTACCACAGAAAACAGGTACCCTGGCGACTGTTTTGTTACTATTCTAATTCGCCAGCAAAATGGTGTCTGGGGGAACAACTGGAATCGATAATTTGCAATTGATAAGGAATAATAAAGGTGGAAAACTTGAGATGGTTGGAAGAAAATAGATAAAGAAGGAAACTAAGTGTTGTTCTTCTGCGCATTCACCGGCGGCACGTCCTGGTTGTTCGCCCACTTCTGGACTTGTCTTGTTTCAGAACTCGAGTTTTACGTGCACATACGTTTTACAGATCTGATTTATTTGTGTGTTAGACCGTTCGTTACTTGCCTATCAGGCAGATACACTCCGATTTCGAAGGAACTGAAAAAAAAAAAAAATTTGTAAGAAACCGTGTTCATGAGACTTCATGTTTCTCTTCCTATAAAGTGCTGAAGATTCAGAAGGGTAAGTGTGCAATGCAGTCCTGCAAACACAGGTTGGGATATGATCTCAGAGGAAAACAGAAGAGGGAGACAATACAAGTGTTGTTGTAGGAGATGATGAAAGCACAGCTAACTGAGGTAGGGGAAAACACAGGTCACCAGCAAACTAGAGGGCAGCAGAGTAACAGACTAGAAGGCAGCATCCGCAAACTAGGGGACACCACAGCATCAGACTAGAATAGAAGGCAGCAAAAGCAAACTAGGGGGCAGCAAATCAACAGACCAGAAGGCAGCAAAAGCAAACTAGGAGGCAGCAAGGCAACAGACCGGAAGGCAGCAGAAGCAAACTAGGAGGCAGCAAGGCAACAGACCGGAAGGCAGCAGAAGCAAACTAGGAGGCAGCAAGGCAACAGACCGGAAGGCAGCAGAAGCAAACTAGGAGGCAGCAAGGCAACAGACCGGAAGGCAGCAGAAGCAAACTAGGAGGCAGCAAGGCAACAGACTATAGGGCAGTTGCCAATTTGGGAGGGGCGGGGGCAGCAAGGCAACAGACTAAAAGGTAGTAGCCAACTAGGGGGCAGCAAGGCAACAGATAAAAAGGTAGTAGCCAACTAGGGGGCAGCAAGGCAACAGATAAAAAGGTAGTAGCCAACTAGGGAGCAGCAAGGCAACAGACTAGAAGACAGCAGTAGTAGTGTCGCACGACAGTCCACATCCCCTCACGTCTTGGACCTGCCAACATCTTCTACACCTTTATGTTAATTAGATTATTTTTAATCTTGGACTTTTCCCCCATAGGTAACTAGTCCTTTTTTTTTGTACATGGGTCAAGATGGCCGCCGCGACTAAGAAAAGTTTGCGAAACACTGACCACCATTCTAACATCAGAACACTGAAACTACTTTTAGTTGATTAGGAGTAACCCTAACAAAGACACGTGACACCAGCATTATGTGACAAGTGGCAAACTAGGGGGCAGCAGAGCAACAGATTAAAAGCAGCAGCAAACCAGGGGGTAGAAGCAGCAAACTAGAGGGCAGCAACAGCAAACTAGGGGAAAACTCGGTGCAATGGAATCACCCCCTCTCACCTTCACAATAATTTTTGTTAATAAAGAGTTGGGGGTCAATCAGTGTCTTTTTCAGCGAACAAACAAGAGAAAACAGGAACACTCAAGAAAAAGATGTGGTCTACCGTATAGGCTTATCTTCCCCTCGTTTTAAAACTGACGTATTTTGTAGGTTATACTACATAGTCTAGCTAAGAATATCAGAGGGGCGCTGACACAAAGAAAACACTGGCAACCAATCAATATATATATATATATATATATATGTGTATATATATATATATATATATATATATATATATATATATATATATATATATATATATATATATTCACACACAATTCTAGAAGGTAGCGGAAGGGGTCAAAGGCCTTAGGCCTTGTTTAAGTGTAAATACACTAATTAATATTATGTGTTAAATGGTACATGAATATAAAGCAAAATATGTATGAAATAAAAATCAAACGAATAAGCACATAATAGAAAGAAAGAAAAAAAAAAACAGTAATTTAATATTCAATGTTTTGGTGTAACCCTGTAAAATTTTAGAGGTGATAAAGGGTGGAGCTCAATTCACCCTTTAGAAATGATGGGTGGGCCTCAATTCACCCTTTAGAAATGATGGGTGGTGCTCAATTCACCCTTTAGAAATGATGGGTGGGCCTTAATTCACCCTTTAGAAATGATAGGTGGGGCTCAATTCACCTTTTAGAAATGATGAGTGGGCCTCAATTCACCCTTTAAAAATGATGGGTGGGGCTCAATTCACCCTTGGGGGGGGGCGAGCTCAAGTTGCCTTAGCCCCACATATTTCGACACCTCTGCTAAATTCTTGGATATTCACACGGCAGACAGATATATCCTTCACAACACAAACTCTCGCCATTCAGCGACAGAAGGACTGCATCGTTTAATCCTTGCCCTGAAAGAAGGAAAAAAAGAAGGAAAAAAAAAACCGCCCACATTATCCTAGCATTCGTCGTTATGGCACACCGACTTCCCCACATTAACGAAATCAGTGTTCTTCAACTCCTTGTCAGCGGCCGACACAACCGCTGTGGTCCGCCAAACAAATCTGCTTAACAAAATTAACGAGGTAAGGCACGTGGTGCTTTTCCCTTCCAGTTTGTAGCATTACCACCGGTACATTTCGTTTTGTTTACTCTATCTCGGGGACTCTTGAGACTTTGTGGGGAGTTACCGGAAAAATCAAATATTATGGGGGGGGGGGGAGGCGGCGGGGTGGTTATGGTTAGTGTTAGTCGCTGTTATTTATGCACCACAACACCCATACATTAATGGACTTTACCGGCAACATCCCCTAAGAAATCTCAGTTCCTGATGGGGTGAATTAAAGGAAAAGGACCCTGACACTGCAAGGACGGTAGCATTAACACCTCAAGGACTCAACAACTTCATACATGTGCGAAAAGATTATTATATTAGGTAAGTGCCAAAAATTAAAAACTAAACAGAGAAATCGAACTGATTTTACAGTAGCTCCGCCGGAGTTTACAGCCAATGAACGCGAAGAAGAAGTAGCGCTTTGTATATCAGAAACAATGCTCCAGTCACATATATCAGATTTACTGACCTTTAAGCAGCGGTAGAAGTTGCATTAGCTGAAAGCTGTACGTTCATGATCTCAGATTTGACGAACCAACTGCTATCTACAGTTGTTTTTGTGTCTGGTTAGCTGTCAGCTGGGCTGAGTCCAACATTGAACTGTTTTCAAAGGATCGAGAAAGATCCACTTCGGATTGAAAAAGGATCGACCGGATTTTTATCCCTCCATAGAACGGCCAGCCACATGCCGAGAGCACCACACAAAGCACGAACTACGTAGCTCGAGCGATGATCCACATGGATCGCCATGTAAAAAAAACTGCATTCGTATACTGAACGATGCCGCCATGAAACGAACCCACGACCTTTACAGCGCGAGGCAATCGGCTTGCCCACTTTGCCACGGAAACGCCCAATGAACTTGTTTGGTTTGGTTGATGGTTTATGCAACGGCTTAACATTAAGGGTAGTAACCCAGAAGTGATCCATTCTACTGCTAACTCAAGCCTGAGTCCGAAGAATCTCAGCTCAGTCCACGACCTTCGTAGCACCGGCGAGGAACCTGAAATGTTTTGCGTAGATTTTAACTCCAAATTTTGCCCGGTCAGCACTGTTAGGCTACTTTTTTCGATTTTCAATTGCCAAGGGATTTTTTTTACGTGCGCAAACAATACACACGGGCGTTAGGTCTTACTAGCCAGCGACCAGGAGAAATTAACAAAAGTCCATGTGAAAAATCCCATCCTTCACAGGGGCCTGAACCCGGGACCTTTAGCACGCGAGGCGGACGCCATGCCTCGAGACCACTCAGTTCCCAATGAACTGTTTTAGTGGCCGGGGTGTGAAAAGGGCTGCTGCACACTGCAACTAAATCCTATCATAAGGCTCTGCTGCATTAAAAAAAAAAAACTCGCAGATCAAACGCGTCGCGCCCTCGGTTAATAAAATCGCATTTCAAAGGACAACCTTTCCCCGACGAGTGCGTTCAGCTTCTGCCCGAATCGACCTTGGATTGTTAGACGGGGATGAAGCTTGTGTCTCCTTGGGCTTTCGTTGATTAGCCTAGTTAATCTTCTCCCAGTACTGGCTGGCCTGTAGCCGGCAAGCTTCGTTCGACCTGGAGTCGTGTGTGCCGAGTTCTCCTTCATCTAACAATTCTGCACAAGTCTACTCGGTGCAAAGTCGAAATTATTTGAGCACGCCAGCAAAATGGAAAACGAAAATTTAATTACCTGGCCGCTCATAGGGGCGCCGGAACTTGTAGACTCCTTGACGCCCCCGCCCTCCCAATCTTTAGGGTCCGCCTGTGTCCAGAAAATGTGCAAGGATGTTGAATGCCCCTCACCAATTTAGTATGGATAGAAATTGTTTTCACGCACGCCTTTCTCTCTCTCTCACATATATTTCTTTATATATATATATATATATATATATATATATATATATATATATATATATATATATATATATATATATATATATATATATATATATATATGCCATTTAGCATATGCTAAATTTATTGAGGTCTTTTTCTTTTAATTCACACCATTTCGGAGACTCAGATATTTCGTGGGGGAGTTTCCGGGTAAGTTCAATAGTGTAGGAGTGTCAAATGAACACGGACTAACACATCGCTCTACCCCCCCCCCCCCCCCAATACCGAACTTTCCTGGGAAGTCCCCAAGAAATCTCAGAGTACCCGAGATGGGATAAACAAAACAAAGAAACAAAGTACCATTATTGCATACAAATACAAGGTTGAGGCCTCCTGACCCCCTAGAAAATTATGAGGAAGGTGGTTCAGAACCCCCACCCCCTTTGTTTTCTCTGTGGCGTCGCCCTTGCACTTGATCGTACAATAAGATTTGAAAAAAGGGGTGGGGGGTGAAATATTGTTGCTACTGACAGAATTCATACGCTACTTTTTTGCTACTTTTGGGAAGCCGCTATGGGGTAGCCGGTGGGTAGACAATCTCCTGTGGATCGGATGTCGTGCGTTCCAATCCGAACGCAGCTTCAAAACTGACCTAGGCTCCCAGGGCGACCTGTCCTGGAAAGTAAAGGCGGTCGATGTGATGGTTGATATACCTCACTATTCGGATATTGATTGGTCTAGAGAAGCATGGATTTAGCACCATTTACCCTATGCTGAAAATATATGTGAAGAGTTCTTCACTCTCTCTCTCTCTCTCTTTCTATATATATATATATATATATATATATATATATATATATATATATATATATATATATATATATATATATACACACACACACACGGTATATAGGACTAACAACAAATTGGAGGATAATCTACCATGTAAATACGCTGAAAACCATGTTCAACCCCTATAACGCAGTGTTAGGGCACCTGACATTACCCCCGCCCCCATACACACACCGTACATAACAAACATAAAGGGAAGACAACTCCTGTATAAATGCTTATGGTGGTTCGTTATTAACATTCTCAGCCGACCCTCGTATTAAAATCTACATAATCTCCCCGAATACAAAATTCACATCTAGTTAAAGGTTGTTAAAGATGGTCTCTTTCAGCTTGTAATTTAGTGCCGTATAATCCTCATGCGGGCGCTTCTGTGTGAATGTAAAATTCTAACAATTTCGAATACGTATGCTCGGATGTAAGGTAGCCAGTTATTTTCCTCTCTTGTTTTTTGGTCCAAGTTAAATAATAATGTCAGATGCCGTTTCAATCTCTGTCTCTTATTCTTTATGCCGTGTGGCGCTGGTAGTCATATCTATCCACAAGCTTCTGTCTCGTGAACTTTCCATCAATTACGACACAGATGATCTTCCATACCCTGTCAAACTGACCAGCATCTGTTCTCTCGGTCTCCCTTTGATCTCTAACTTTTCTACGGTCGCGATGTATTCCAGTTTCTGGCCACGACATGATCAAATAATGTAGATTGTCTATATATATCTGATGTAAGTCGTAAGTTCTCTTCGTGAGTCAGTTTCTTTCACAACATCCTAATTGTTCTTTTAATCTGTCCAGGGTAATCTCATCATTTTTCTTGAAGAAACCTATCCACCCTTTCCAAATAACTGTTCATTTATGGCTCAACCGTTCATGAATCACAGAAACGTTTGTCTGTAGAGAAATCAATTATTTACTGGCGGGAAAAAAATGAACCCAGACTTTTGTATTCATAAGTATCAGTCCCACCTCTTTAGGTCAATTCACGGCCTTCTCTATTTATACAGGCGGACCTGGTCAATTCTTGTCCGGTGTCGATACCCTGCAGTGACAAGCGTGCGCGAGCCTCTTCTGTTCAACTGTCAAGCATTGCAGTAAGACATGTGGGAAGAAGCATGGACAGAGCAGATATCGTCAACGCTGCACGGACTGGGCTAGTGGATAACGAGGAATCCCTGACACTAACACGATTGCGTGACATGGGAGTAAATGATGGTGAAGCACGTCTTTGCTCTCTTCGAGGCCGAGATAGGAGACATTATAACCATCTTCTTATGGGAAAAATTTGTAGAAGTATTTTGGAGTGGCTGCTGCATCGGAGGATTGAGCACGCATGTGAATGACCAATGTGCAGTGACGACGAATGTGATAACATAACATCTTCTGTTTAAGTATCAAGTAGGCCATGGTCAAGGCGCTACAGGACTACTTACCTCGATCAGCAGCCGTGTTCGCCTGTGGATCCGAATATCGTCGGTTCAAATCTAAACATAGACTCAACAGAAAGCAATATAAAACAATTTTCCGTCTACGAAAAGGACAATGCAGGCTCAACTACCACATTCATAAAATAAAGGTTGTAGTCTCCACAGTGTGCTTGTCAAACAGGACCACAAACACATAAGCACATTCTGCAGACTTACCCACTGTACCTATAACTTAGAAAAAACACCTGGCTTCAAAAGCAAAGTGTGCAGAGCAAGCTATGGGGAACCATGAAGGATCTGCTACTGACATGCAAGTTCATAGAGGCAACCGCCCCGATGGTCTGACCTGAGCATGCGAGTTCATAGAGGCAACTCACTCGATGGTCTGATCTAAGCACGCGAGTTCATAGAGGCAACCCACTCGATGGTCTGATTTGAGCACGCGAGTTCATAGAGGCAACCCACCTGATGGTCTGATCTGAGCATGCGAGTTCATGGAGGCAACCCACTCGATGGTCTGATCTAAGCATGCGAGTTCATGGAGGCAACCCACTCGATGGTCTGATCTAAGCATGCGAGTTCATAGAGGCAACCCACTCGATGGTCTGATCTGAGCATGCGAGACCGAACACAAAGAAGAAGAGGAAGAAATACGAACGGAGCCGGACTTTTTTAAATGACCTTGGCTCCTAGGTAGACCCAGCCTTATGAGTTCCAAGTCCTGGAAAGTAAAAGCGGCAGGTGTGATGGTGACTATATCAGCCACCAAGTGCCGTTTGGTCTCTAAAATATAGGTCTGGTCATCCACTCTCAAAAACTCCCGAAGATGTAAAAAGGACCCTTTACTTGGTTTATTTGTATCATAACTAAGTTCACATTCTGTATTTCACATGTTATCTGCATTCTGGCATGATAGGACACTAAATCCAACAAGAAGAATAAAGAATGTCGCATTTCCGTGTTGCAATCAATCCACGCTTCATCAAGCAAGCGACAACAAAGACAAGCTAGCAGCCGACAAGTGTACATACGAGCAGATGTCAACACTTCTCTCCCAGGCAAGTGGAGTGGCCTTTAAAAAAAACACATCTCTCAGTGATATATCCAAGGGTTGGGTAGTCAGGCCCGTCAGGCAAGAATCCCCATCTTAAAAAAAAAAAAGCGGCGCAACTCGTTAAGCAAAAACTTCAAACGATCGCGCGTAATTAATTCCCGCCTTCATTAATGTTTCTGGTGTGCCAAGTCGTTTGATGTTTGTTTGACACGGCTTTCGCATTACAGCATGCTCCCTTCCACGCAACACACCGTCGTTTGTTGAACTAGACGGGCGGATGGAAAGAGATATGGAAAACAGGATGTGTGGACGCACTTACAAGCATGCAAACGGATAATGTTTGCACATACGCGCGCTCACAACTTGCAACTGTTAAATGTTGTATTTTGTCGATGTTTGTAATTTAATATTTACCGTTTGGTCGTATTGGGTATAAAACACATTGTCAGCCAATATGTAATTTATGAAAAATGGGAGATCGGAGACTCGTAGAATCGGCAGGGTCGGTGCCACAAAAGAAGACAATACTGGTTTTTTGGTGACACATTTTGGAACATGTAACGAACTCAGGCCCAGCTACGCCCAGCTATACATTTATGAGTGACGTTCATTCATGCGTGTTAACCTTTGAGACGCGTAAGTTTTAGTGGCAGGGATGTCAGGTTGTTGCTACGTTGTATTGTCTCGACGGTCTTCCCGACGACCAAGCGCTCTAGATATTACAGGATGTGAGCGGTTTTTAACGATCCCATAACATGTACAACTGGCCCTAACCCGAACTCCCTTAGCACACAAACTGAACCTATGTCCGACGAAAAGGTACACCTTTTTAACGTAGACTGTCATCAATGACAGGTCAGGTAGTCTGTAAATGGGCGGAGCTGGGTCTGAGTTTGTTACTAGTTCCCACAATGGTTATTTATATGACGGTCCGATTTACACAAGACCGGTTATAGGTCAACTGTATAGATGAGTTGGTTGGACTAGTCTACCGCGGTCGAGGTTATGGGTGTCGCAGTCTGTTGTTTACTTGCATTTACGTTTTTATTTTATCACTCTCTAGGATGTTGTAAGTTAGACCTAGAATCTACATGTTTTAAAAGTGTTAAAAGCTATGGCACGGTAAAATATACAACACGCGGTATCAGCGCGAGTGCGGAATATCCCCGTGACCTTGTGTGAAAGTCGGATCGCTCGAGGCCGACCTATCAGAGGTAATGAGATAGTATGTAGGTAGTCCAATCAGAAGCCAGCTAGTGTTTAGCGGTGTGTAAATGGGGAGATCGGTGTGAACTTTACCCCCACACTTTATAACTTCTAACATTGGTGTAACCCCCAGCAGTGTCCCGTAAACAAAATGGCGGAAGTCAAGGGTAAACAAGCGCTGAGATCACCAGAAAGTCCAATATCATAGGGGTGGTAAGGGTTGAATTTAACACCGACTAATTTAAGCCCAACACTCCTATAATACTGGACTCTCCAAAGGGGCTCCGGGATTCCGTATTTGGAGTAAGAAAAGAGCTTGTTAGGGAGGTAGTGGGTCCGTTTATGTTTCCCACACATCTGGGCCCCGGAACCCACACGGGGAGGTGATCACACAATCGGTTGCCCGGACAGTTCCGATAGTTCTTGTCCTTATAACTGAAATAACACAGACAACACAGGTCTAGGGCACTCACCTGGATGATTCGTCCCTCGGCACTCATGGAAGCTCCAGCCACGGAGAACATCCCCATAAGTTTGTAAGACCGGGTGGCGTAGCCGCCGCCGCCTTCCACCGGGTCGTAGAGTACAATCTCCAGCAAGGCTCGATCGCCGTCCGTCTGCGCCAGGGCCTGCCCTGGAACTCGACCTCCTCCAAATATCGTCAGTTGTAAGATGATGTTCACAAAGAAGATGCGAGGCAGCAGCAGCAACAACGAACAAGGCAGACAAGTAATCCGATTTCGCCGCCATCTCATTTTGTATCATCTTCGCGCCTACGTCGCCGCATATTTCCAGCAGTGGTTGGGCGCCAGGGGCGGCGACTCTCCAAGTGTGGGCGGATGTCCTATGATACCGCTACTTTCACAAATTTGACCTCTACCCGGAGCCGCCGCTGAAGAAGATGTCGGCGAACACGACAGCTCTTCGGTAACTTCCTGCAACCGTTGTAAGCCAAATTTATTATAGCAGATATCCACCGGTCGACTGATTTCAAACGGCGATAGAATTATCCAACGCTTACTGACTTATTTTCAACTTTCTTATATTTAAGTTGCCTGCCCCCACGTAATTTCAACCCCTAGAAATAATTATCTACCCTTCTTTAGTGTAATTTCCCACTCTCTGAGAAATTAGCCGCGTCTGTTTAATAAACACTAATTTCAAACGAAAACAGTGATTAATTACACCTTAAAGTATTTTCGAACTCTAAAACAGCAGTAAACTACTTTGCTTAAAATATTCCCGAACACAAAATATAAATTATATGCCCCTGCTTAACATAATTACAAACGTAAAGAGAAAATCATATAGCCCTGTTTTACGTATTTCCTACATATACCAATGAAATGCATTTATTTCTAACGTATAAATTATACAGATCCAGTTAATGAGAATTCCAGCTTTGTCTATCTGCCAGTACTCCAATTTCGCACATGCAGGACGTAGCAGTCATTCCCAGTATAGCAGACAACCCTGTGAGACAAAAACGGATATCATTAAAATACAATATTATGGATCAAAGATCGTTTCATGTTTGGCGTTCAGTATAAAAATAATCGCTTCACGCTGACGCAAAATGGCGGCAGACAAATCGACCTTCGTGCAAAGACAGTGGGGTCATTCAATGGAATGTGGTAACATTTGGAATAAGAGCCCATGTAATCACTTAAAACTTAGCATTAGTCAGACGATAAATCTCCTTACCTCCTTCAGCTTTATCTTCAACTCCCATTTTGCCACCTGCTTCTTCCTCTTGTTCTTTTGCATTCATCCATTTCACTTCCTCTTTTTTTTTTTTTTACTTTTGCTTTCTAACTAAGCGTCGGCTCTGTGGCTAAGTTGATGCGAACGCTTCGTAATACCGGGTTCGATCCCAGCTGCGGGCCATGCGCCTTGCGTTGGTTTCGACAGTGGTATAAAGAAAGCCTACGGTCCGGAAAGCAATGGCAAACGAATGGACGTAAATTTGCCTAGAAAAACCACACAACAGCCAGTAGCTGTTGGGGTTCTTCCTGAAAAATCCTGTAAAGGATACGCAACTAACCTTCTAACTAAGCCTTCGCGAGCTCATGCTGTAGATCAGGGATATTCCACAGTCGGCCTGCAGATCAGGGATATTCCACAGTCGGACCGCAGATCAGGGATATTCCACAGTCGGCCCGCAGATCATGGATATTCCACAGTCGGCCCGCAGATCAGGGATATTCCACAGTCGGCCAGCAGATCAGGGATATTCCACAGTCGGCCCGCAGATCAGGGATATTCCACAGTCGGCCAGCAGATCAGGGATATTCCACAGTCGGCCCGCAGATCATGGATATTCCACAGTCGGCCCGCAGATCATGGATATTCCACAGTCGGCCCGCAGATCAGGGATATTCCACAGTCGGCCAGCAGATCAGGGATATTCCACAGTCGGCCAGCAGATCAGGGATATTCCACAGTCGGCCAGCAGATCAGGGATATTCCACAGTCGGCCCGCAGATCAGGGATATTCCACAGTCGGCCAGCAGATCAGGGATATTCCACAGTCGGCCCGCAGATCACTGCCAGATGAATTGTATTTACGATCTTTTATGGAGGAGCTCAGCTCTGTGCCGATCCTCGTTTACAAACAGATTGGCCCTTGAGTAAACTTGGTTGAGCTGGCGTGCTGCAGATTATGAGCGAAAGACAGGCATAGAAATATGTCTCAGGTCTGTTTCTTCTTCATGTTCACCAGCTATAAATCCCCGCGGAACGTTCTGGTTGTTCGTCCACCCCAGGACTTGAGACTTTTTCCAGAACCTACGTGTTGCATGCACATCCGTTCCACCAGATCTGAATTTTTTTTATACAGGCTGTTGGTTCATTGCCTCACTCTGACTTCGAAGAAGGTCCCTTAATTAGTCGTCTCTTATGTCATGCTTGTTTGGGGAGGCAGTGGGTCTATTCTTGTTTCCTCCTGTCACGTAAACAGCTAGAACACCCCTATTCTAGAAATTTCGTCCACACCCTGTACACCTCTATGCAAATGAGCTGTATTCAATTATGAACTAATCCTTCATAAGTAAATAATCCTTCTTTAATAAGTATGGCTCAGGATTTATGTAAAGGAACCTTGTTCAATCCTAAATCTATTAGGTGTAAGTTATATTGAGAATTCACTCACAGCTAAGCGAGTTTCATAAGTAGTGAAGCCTTTTTGAGATTTCTTATGTTGTTGAAACTGATTACATCATACTCTGTTATTTAGAACTTACTTTTGTTGGTGTCTAGTATTTCACAGTTTTCTTTAGTTAAGTTCTGTGTGCATTGTTATTAGATGAGATTTCTGTTGATACTGTGTTTTTATTTTGACTGGATGGTGATCCTATCCAGTCTTGGCGCTATTAAGTAGAGAGGAAGTCTGGCAAAGCTGTGATTAGGAATATCTTTAGAAAAACTGTGTTGCCAAATACTTAAGTTGCTTCATCCCTGAAGTGGTATTGAATGGTTGTTGGAGCTGCGGAATACCGCCTTCACCGATACGAGCCGCCCTCACAAAAATATATCACTTCAGAGTGTCTTTTATTACAAGGGAGACCCTAACTAGGACACGTGACAACATTTTCTCGTGACCCCCCCCCCCCCCCCACCCCCCGCCCACGAAAAGGCCCGAAACCTACCCGGGGAATTCTATAGTAAGAACTGGTATTACTCGTGGGGATTTCTCAATCCTATTAGAAGACAGGAGGTGAGAAAGATCAACAGACATGCCTTCATTCCCCCTGCAACAAACATGCCGTCAACGATGGAAAATCAAGATTTTGCAGAAAGTGGATACATATGGTGATGCAAATATATCGCAGCTTGGTTGCAAACCATAATAAAATATTCTGACAACCACAGTTTTCTGGACGAATACACAAGCAGCAGCGACAGAAGAGTAGAGGAAGAATGGCACGAAGGAATATCGCCAAATAAACTGATACAGTGAATGAGTTGGGTTGAAACCCAAAATAAGCGGTTAAAATGCTGCTGCCAGCAATCGGACGAGAATCACCCATGCACAAGTGCCAGAAACCCGGTTCAACCGTTAGGTTATATTACGTCCCCTGACGTCAACCGGTGGTGGGGGCTTTAAAAAACAAATTACTATCCATACTGAGATGAAGTTCAACAGGCTGATACCCACTAGGACATCACACAGAGCGATAAACACCGGGTGACACAAAGTGCCACCATTCAGATAAGGATCGCCCGTGGACAGGTCTCAGAAACTTCGTTCAACCCATAGGTTGGGTTATATTAGGGCTCCTGACAACAGCCGGAGTGGGGCTTCAAAACAACGAACAACTGCGTCCTAATGGGGACGAACTATACTTGCTACACGAAGGTTGGTTGGTGGTTGGTAGTTGCACCGCACCAGGACATCACACAAGCGATAAACATACAGTAAGGCAAAGTGCAAGCATGCGGATAAGGATCACCTGTGGAAAGGTCCCAGAAACCCCTTTCAGCCGTCAGGCCATATCTATGCCCCGGCAGAAGCCAGAGTGGGGCTTCACGGAATAAAAATTTGTATCCTACATAAAAACGATTTGACCAAGAGAAACATAATTGCCCGCGACACCTACAAAGCACACGATGATAATGACAGATCAAATGACTAGTTATTATGGCATTTCTGACAACATGTGGAGTTTTGCTGCCGTGCGATACTTAAGCGCCAAATGCATTTAAATGTAATAAAAGTTGTTTTTTCCCGTATACCGCCAAATTGTAGCCAGTTATCTATATTAATCATTCTAAACCTATGGCTAATTATTTCCCTTTGATAATGTGTCCTATATATCTCTGGGTAATTACGTCCCCTGTGGTAGTGCTTTATTTGATGCTGCAAATAAGCTTCGGTCACAAAACCACTGATAGCTGTCGTGTCTGCGAGCCGAAAGCAGTAATTACAAGCGTAATCGAGGGTTCAAGGTACAATGGTATTCCCGAGATAAGAGTTCCAAATTATAAAATGCATGTGAAATTGGTAGTGAATAAATTATAATGAAACTAGATGTCAGAAATTGGCAAGACTGACGGGAAAAGACGGTTCTGTGGCTAAGTCGATGCGAACGCTTCGTAATGCCGGGTTCGATTCCAGGTGCGGGCCATGCGCCTTGTGTTGGTTCCGACAGTGGTATCAAGGGGCCGACCGTCCAGGGAGCAATGGCAAAATACTGGACGTAATTGCCTAGAAAAAACACACAACAGCCAGGGGCTTTTGGGGTTGGTTCTGCAACGTCCTGTAAGGGATACGCAACTAACCTATAGACACGGGAAAAGAACGCAAGTTGAAGCAAAGAAATACATACCAGGATGCCTTAGCTATTTAGATAGGACTAGACATGAGCAATGACGTGATCAATGATTCTAGTTATCCTGTGAGATGGCGAAACATGACAGGTTTGAGGTTTGAACAACGGATCAATATCATTGCACACGGGTAGTAAACCATAAGTGCTCCGTTTTTCTTTTAACTCAAGTCTGAGTCTGAAAAAGATTAGCCCAGTGCACAAACTCTGTAGCACCGGCGAGGAACCCTGAAATACTTATTGTAGATTTTTGAACTCAAAATTTTGTCCGCGCAGCGCCGTTAGGCTACTTTTTTTTCAATTTTCAACTGCCAAGGGATTTTTTAAGTGATCAACAATGAACACGGACGTCTGATCTCACTACCCAGAGACCAGGGGAAATTACTAGAAGTCCTAGTCCACGTGAAAAAATCAGAGCCCTAACCGGGGATTGAACTCAAACCTCTAGCACTCGAGGCGGACACCACGTCATGAGACCAGGCAGCGTGCTCCCACACCTCCCACCCAATGCGAAACATGACAAGATACGTTTATCGGCACGGCATGTGATTATGATGAGATAGAAAGTTCGGAGCGATAGGCAGACAGACAAGTCTACCCGCTTACCTGTAAACATGCCGTAAAAGGCGACAAACTAGGGTTTTCTTGAAATTAATATATTGGGTCAAAATAGCTAGCTTGGTCTTGCTGGTAATACACAGAACTAATCATATGGAAGCTGCACAGATAGGGTTTTATAGACGAATGATAGGAATACCCTGGACAGATAAAAAGAGTAATGAAGATGTCTTGAAAGAAACTGACTCACGAAGAAAACTGATTGCCCACATCAGTAAGAGACAATCTACATTCTTTGGTCATGTGATGAAAAAAAAAAAAAACCGGATTACATCGTGACAGTAGGAAAATTGCAGGGGAGGAGAGGTAGAGAGAGAGAGACCGAGATAACAGATGTTGGACCGTTTGACACCATGGCATAAAACATCAACTTTGTCAGAGTTGATTGAAATTACACGAGACAAAAGATTGTGGATAGATAGATAGTCAGGCACGTATTAATCGGAACTCACAGAAAGAAAGGCACGTTAGAAGATAAAACACAGAATATTTGTCAGACAAGTTCGGCAGCACATCGTAGATTTTCTTTCCACTGTTATCATGTGTAGAGGGTAATTAACCGACCGATAGATCGGCTGCTACTGTTACTCTGGGTAGAGATACTTTATGATACAATGGACGCGGTGAATGCTCTCTGGCATCTAATAGACAGTGCAATAAAACAGACATAATCTGAAAGACTATTTCAAGGGAGGGGTGGGGGGTGTAAAAGTACTGGAAGGTATTCAACATTAAAAGAGAAAACGTTGACTTTTCATCAGGTTGCAAATGGTACCATTATTGTGGGGACTTCTCGTTGGCGACTGATAAAGGAGACGGAGCACGTGTGGGGATGTCCCGAGTGCAGTGCAGTGATGTCCATGTTTGATTCAATCATTCAATCAGTGCTGTTCCATGTGCCTGGCTCCAATCACAACTTCTTTGGAGATTGAGTCTGTGGTGTGCCCAGACTCGACAGATAGAGTAATTCTGACCCACACAGTCTACGTCACTGCATATCCACATTCGTGCTCAGTCCTCCGATGCAGCAGCCACACTTATGCACCTCATACTGACTGTTCCCTTAAGAAGTTGTTCACAGTGTCTCGGCTTCGAAGGCGACACAGACGTTCCTCACCATGCTTCACTCCCATCTCACGCAATTGTGTTAGTGTCAGAGATTCGTCAATATCAACTAGCCTAGTCCGTACAGTACTGACTGTCCACGCTGCTTCCTGCATATGGTAGTGCACTGTTTGCCAGATGGTCAGTTCGCTTATACCCACAACATAAGCTGTGGTTCATCAGCGACGATCCCAAGCATACCATCCTGTTTCTGACACATGCTGCAGTAGATGTATGGCAATCCACTTTCTTCTTCTGATCTACACAGCAAGTATACATAATAATAAACATGTAATGATCGGCACTCCTAGAAAGAAGTTGAAACAAAGAAGGAACCATTAGACAATATAAGGGCCGCCGTGGTGTAGCGGCTAGATGCTCAGTGTGGGTCAGAAGGTTGTGGATTCGGGTCCTGGAGGAGCCAGACTTTTCTCAAAAATGACCTTGGATCTCAGGTCGACCCAGCCTTGAGGGGGCACCAGGGAAAGTCCTGGGAAGTAAAAGCTGCCGATATGACGCTGACCACATCACTCATCAAGTGTCGACTAGTTTATAAAATATAGGTCTAGCCCTATATGCCCAATATGCACGAAGGCGTGGACAAGGGTCCATTATTTTATTACATAACATGAATTTTATTTTAGTTTGTCGAAAACAAAATTGAATTTTCATGTTGTCTAATGTGTCCTTCTTTCAACAAGTGACGATTAATACATGCCTTAGCGCAGTGGTTCTCAGCTTTCCTGAGGCCGCGACCCTTTAATACAGTTCCTCGTGTTGTGGTGACCCACCAAACACGAAATTATTTTCGTTGCTACTGCATAAATTCAGTGAATATGTGTTTTCCGATGGTCTCAGGCGACCCCTGTCAAATAGTCGTTCGACCCCCACATGTTAAGAACCGCTGCCTTAGCGGATCCCCATTTATTTATTTTGATGCAAGGCTAAGTCTGCTCTTTTCGGCCCAACACATCAAACCCCACCCCCCCCCTTTTCCACAGTCAATGGCATTTTACGACATGCTTATAAGATAGTGGGTACTGATTCTAAAAAGAAACGTTGACTGCTGAAGAATGAAGAAGAAGTAAAGATGTTTAAAATTAGTGTTCTAAGATCAACCGGAAGAAAGGACGGGAGACATAAAACAGGTTGGCTATATTATATTAAAAGTCAACAACACTGGCAGCAGTGATACTGCAGTGGTTAGATGCCTGTCTGTCTGCAAGCTGTGGACTCAAATCTGCACCCAGAGATCCACCCAACCTTAAACGGGTACAAGGTAATGTCCTCCCCCATCCACCCCCCCCCCCCCAAAAAAAAATCCACGTTTACCTCGTGGCGATGCGCCTGTCAAGACGATATGACAGATGAGACACTAGGGCAGCGGCTATCTACCTGTGAGTCGCGACCCCTTTTGGCGTCAAAAGATCCTTTCAGCGGGGTCGCCTTAGACGGAAAACACACATTAACTGGTAGTCTGGTAGTCTTAGTTTCAGCTTCATAGCAAACGGGTCACCCCATCTTTGCTCCGCTCCTGTGCCAACGAAAAACACACAGAATGTTTATCACAGTATTAGAATTGCAGTTCATCATTGATGGTAGCAGAAGTCGCCAACAGATCAGCAGTTGCCCACGCGATCAATTTTAATCACATACGGGCACCACAACACTGCACGACAGGCATCGCACCATTTTCTGAAGTTATGAAGTAGCCACGAAATTGTTTGTATGGATGGGGGTCGATACAACATGAGGAAATGTTTTAAAGGTCCCGGCATTAGGAAGGCTGACAGCTGCTTCACTAGGGTGGAAGAAGTCATTACATTGAGGAGTTTGAAGTTTGAACAACAGATTAACATCATGGCACGCGGGTTGTTACCCATAAGTGCCCCGTTCTTCTTCTAACTCAAGTCTGAGTCAGAAAAGGCTTAGCACAGTGAACAGGCTCTATAACGCCGGTGAGGATCCTTAAATACTCTGGGTAGATTTTGCCAGGACTAGGCTACTCTTTTCGATTTCCAACTGCCACGTGTTTTTTTTTTGTACGTGCGCAACAATGCACACGGGCGTCCGATCTCTCTACTCAGAGACCAGAAAAAGTCTAAGTCCACGTGAAAAAATTCCCAGCCCTAACTAGGGATTAAACACAGAACTTTTAGCAATCGAGGCGGACACGATGCCTCGAGACCACGCAGCCCCTTCATTACAAGGAAAGGTATGCCAGCTATCAAATATGACCTACCCTGCTCCGTTTGATGAAGACTTCAACTATCCTTATATTCCCACTGTGTCACTAGGCATGTAAACGGTAACCTCTGCCCTCTAACCTTTTAATCTAACAACCACAATTCCCGCGGGAAAGGTTCAAGGTATCTGAGCCAGAGGTCATCGTCTGAATATGCCTGCCGGATGTCCTCCCTTCTGTGTTCGCCTTTAATGGGCGGTTAGCATGTTGTATTGTGGTTTACAGCTAGGCCGCGATACCCGCGCCATTAGGCTCAACACATTCGATTACAGGTAATTCCTAATTATTCGCTTAACAAGATGTTGCAGATCCAACACACGCATTTGCTGGCAGTTTGGCTGTAGGTATCCTGGCTGTTCGTGATTTCTTGGGATAATTTAACGTTTAGTAGTTTATCAATGCTTTCCTGAGGGTCGGTTCTTAGTACCAAGGCGGTCTGCTGCCAAATCGTCAGCAGTTAGCGTCGAACTCGGAACATCGAAGTTACGAAGCACACACTGGCACATCTAAGCTAAGCCATAGATGGTAAAAGTATATTGAAGATCGTTTACATGTGGTTGGGGCGGTTTTTTTTCCTTCTGGAAACTACCTTCAGAAGAACTGTATGTTAAAAAGAGGCTTGGCTTCCCTAAAAAGTTGGGGGAGGGGGGTTGTAAGATTCGACCCCCCCCCCCCTGGTTCCGACGCCTGTGCTATGGGCGTTCAGCGCCCCCGTTCTCATACAAAATAAAACACTCCGATATCACGCGATATTACTGGACTATCCCAGGAACTCCCGAATGTTCTTTGGTTGGGGTTAAATAAAACTAAAGTACCCAAACGCATAGTACACACGCGCAAGTTCTGGATGCAAAAAGCCACTTCAGCTAACCTCCAAGTTAGTGAATACGTTCAACAATTGACTGTTCCTCCAGTACTGAGGTTCGTTTCCCGCGGTTACCTGAGGCTTTTAAAAGATCTTTTTTTAAGCAGTAGTATTAAATTCTAACAGTTAAAGAGATTGCGACCTCACCAGGTAATACTGCCAAAGACAGCAGCTCTTTATTTTTAATTCGCCCTAAACAAAAGAAATCCTGGAACCGAAACAAACCACACAAAAATATCCCATTATCGCGTAATGTGTTGGACTATCCCGAAAACTGCCGAATTTCCTTTGTTTCTTCTTTACTTCTCAATGAAACACGCCAGCCAATGACTGGACAAATAAATCTCCTTCTGGAGAGGCAGAAAAGGTGGGTATGGAAAAGCGAGGGGGGTTCTTTTCCGACTGACCTTATCACAAACGCTGCTATTAACTCGGATCTAATGGTCCTGGACGAAGTCAGTGGCCCAGTTACTGCCGCCAGGGACGCAGATACGGCTTATCTTCTGCGTCTGGTTTGTTGGTTGGTGGTTTCTCTTGAAGACCTATTTTCCACTCCCAAGGGCACTGACATGGCTGGGTACTCAAGAATGTACACGTGCTGGTGTACTGAACGATTTAAAGAACACGTTCAAGAATGTACACGTGCTTGCGTACTGAACGATATAAAGAACACGTTCAAGAATGTACACGTGCTTGCGTACTAAACGACTTCAAGAACACATTCAAAAATATACACGTGCTTACGTACTGAACGACTTCAAGAACACCTGCTTGCGTACTGAACTACTTCAAGAACACGTTCAAGAAAATCCAAGCCGGCTTCGCCAGACAAGAATGGGTTCTCTCATTAAATGTTTTATGTCTGCGCAGGACTATGCGGGTGTTTGAGGCAACGAGCGTGCAGATTAGTGGAGGAAAGAGTGGTTACTTTGGCTGACCCGGCACTGGACAGGAGTGATGTTGTCATTAATGCCGTGCAAGATGCATATGGCGATGACGTCTACAACAAGTATGAATTTTTGTCCGGGTTGGTGGATATGGGAGTGTAACCTGGAGCAGCCAGCCACACATAAACACTTCACTAAGGGCACCAGACATCTGATCAATCATCACAGAATGATCAGTTCCGCTGCCTTGTTTAAAATAAAAAAACGTCATGTTCAATCAGCATCTTCGAAGAGAGAGCTTTAGGTTATAATTGTGGCTAAGTTATTTGCGCTACATAAAAAGGCTTAGCACTGCATACCACCAAGTAGCCATGGAAAAGACTGTCAGTGTTGACGGGAGCAAAGGAGACAGACCCAAATACTGTCCTGCCCGACGACGAAGTCGTCTGTCGGCCAGCCAATGGGCGACCCGGTTGCCAGTGACACAGAATAAACAGTCGTCTTAACATTAAAGGGATGACTATATTGGCACCGCGCAGAATCTCCCAGAAATCAAAGGAACTGGTCCCATAGATGGTAAATGCCTGACAATGGAGCCAATACACAAACCGACTTTCCAACAAACTCCAGAAAGCTTTACTCACTTATGGCGTTCAGGCGCTGAAATAGGACTCCACACGTCTTACCCCAGAGTAGCGTTTGATGCAAGACGCACACAGGAAAACAATAATAGAAAATCAAAGCAAGGGACTTAAGAAAAATGAACTGATAAGGACACTAGCTTGAACAGATTGGGGTGGGGGATGGTGGAGGGGCCTCAGTGTCCTTAAGAGAACCTTTACATGATATGTTGGCACCCAAGTCGACCAAACCTTAAGAGGGTACCAGGCACAGTCATGGGAAGTAAAAGTAACCGGCGTGATGCTGACAATCACAAGTGCCGATTGGTCTATAAAATACAGGTCTAGCCCCATACGCCTAAAGGGTCACTTTTACAAGTTATGGGAGGCGAACACCTGAATAATGGATAGCTACTGATGACACGGCCGTTAAATTAAATCTTCAAACCATAATTATCAAAGATTCAAAATCACACCCTCGGCATTATGACATCAGCAATGTGCGCCACGCCCATAACAGACATAGAAACACTTACTGGTCTTGGTGCTATGGAAGACAGGAAAGACACAATGCTCCTTGCGCTACTATCCAAATATCACCATTGAAAAAAACAACCAACGCACAGCCGATTACAATAAACCTAAAGCGGTAGAGAGAACTAGTACCCAAGAAAGGTGGCTAAATACCCACATCAAATCGTCTCCTGAAAATTCGCTTCGTCGCCTCCGAGGAAGGACATAGACTAACGATAGAGAACAGCAAAGCAATAGGTACCATCAGTATTGGAACTCTGTGCTGGCTGCTGAAAAAGAGGACGGGGCATGCATGGAAATGCCCGAGTTCTGTGATGTCAATTCTTGACTAAACTCAACGAACAGCATACTGTACTCAGTTTGTGCACAGTGAAGGAAACAGGAATAATGTGGCCCAGCAACTTGGCATCAGAAAATACTAAGAATATGAACAAACGCTGTCAAATATGTGCTGCTTACAGATACGCAATCTAGCCTGTTCAAACCCCAATCAAGACAAAGCTGTATGGCACACTAGATTTAAATTGCGCTACAGTTTTTCATAAGGCTTTGTCCTAGGTTGTGTTCCCCTGCCAAAGGGATCTAAGAAGAAGACGAGAGTATATAAATGGAAGACCTGTGCCTGAATCAATGTCTTGGTATGTCAGCGTGTGAACCATAGGCGACGGTAGAAGAAAACAGTTTGTTGATGTTTTGACAGCCTTGACATTCCAAGCGGCTTAAAACACAACCAGGTTTTTTGGGTTTTGAAACGGACGTGAAACGGTCAGAAGGTCGGTTGTGTGACTGGTTAGTCGTTAGTTCGTTGACTAGCTGGTCCTTTAGTTAGCTGATTTGCTAGTTGGTTTTTTAGTTCGTTGACTCCTTAGTCTTTAGCTAGCTGACTGACTGGCTCATTGCTTCGTTAACTGATGGGTTCATCATTCGTTCGTTGACTGGTTCGTTCACTAGTTCACTGACTGGTTGGTTAGTTCGCTATTTTACTACTGATCAGTTATTTTGTAAATGTGCTGGTTAATTGTTTGGTTTACTGTGTGGCTGTTTTCCAAGACCCTATACCCAGCAGACACTTGTATTGCCACGCCCAGCAGACATTCGTCTTGCCACGCCCAGCAGATACCTGTCTTGCCACGCCCAGCAGACACAAGTATTGCCACGCCCAGCAGACACAAGTATTGCCACGCCCTGCATACGCAAGTCTTGCCACGCCCAGCATACACAAGTCTTGCCACGCCCAGCAGACACAAATATTGCCACGCCCAACAGACACTAGTCTTGCCACGCCCAGCAGACACAAGTTGATTTGTTTAGGTACTCTAATATCATCAGGTGGAAGATGCATTACGGAAGTTAAATGTAAAATAGCTCAAGCAAAGGCAACACTTTACAAAATGGCGAATATTTTATGCAAACTTTCTTTGGCAATTACGACAGGAAAGAGAATTCTTAAAAGCCATATAAATCCCATCATTATATACGGAATGAATCACGAACAGTTAGTAAATTCGAGAAAACGTATCTGAAAGCTGCGGAGTTGTGGTTTTATAGACAAATGATGAAAATACCATGGACAGATAAAAAGAGTAATGAAGACGTCTTGTAAGAAACTCACGAAGAGAACTGATTGCTCATATCAGCAAGTGACAATCTACATTCTTTGATCGTGTGATGAGATAGAGAAAACTGCAGTACATGGTCACAGTAGGAAAGTTGGAGGGAAGGAAAGGCAGAGAAAGATCGGTAGAATTTATACTGGACAGTTTGACATCACAGTATGGAAGATCTTCTGTATCAGAGTTGACTGAAAGTACATAGACAGAATGTTTTGGAGAGACATGACTACAAACACCACAAGAAGAAGAATCGTACAGACCACAATCCTGAAAAGGGAAAAACTACATTCTCTACCCCACTGCATGATGGGAGCAGAATTTATATCGATACCCTTCCCTACTGCATGATGGGGGCAGAATTTATATCGACACCCTACCCCACTGCATGATGGGAACAGAATTTACATCGATACCCTACCCCACTGCATGATGGGGGCAGAATTTATATCGACACCCTACCCCACTGCATGATGGGGACAGAATTTACATCGATACCCTACCCCACTGCATGATAGGGGCAGAATTTATATCGACACCCTACCCCACTGCATGATGGGGGCAGAATTTACATCGATACCCTACCCCACTGCATGATGGGGACAGAATTTATATCGATACCCTACCCCACTGCATGATGGGGACAGAATTTACATCGATACCCTTCCCCACTGCATGATGGGGGCAGAAATTTATATCGATACCCTTCCCCACTGCATGATGGGAGCAGAATTTACATCGATACCCTTCCCCACTGCATGATGGGGGCAGAAATTTATATCGAAACTCTTCCCCACTGCATGATGGGAGCAGAATTTATATCGATACCCTTCCCCATTGCATGATGGGGGCAGAATTTATATCGATACCATTCCCCACTGCATGATGGGGGCAGAATTTACATCGATACCCTCCCCCATTGCATGATGGGTGCATAATTTATATCGATACCCTCCCCCATTGCATGATGGGTGCAAAATTTATATCGATACCATTCCCCACTGCATGATGGGGGCAGAATTTAGATCGACACCCTACCCCACTGCATGATGGGAGCAGAATTTATATCGACACCCTACCCCACTGCATGATTATGGACAGTTATATCGACACCCTTTCCGACTGCATGATTGGGGCAGAATTTGTATCGGTCAAACAGGACATTTTCGCGACCCACAGGTTGAACACACTGCACTAGACAACATAAGGACTTTTGGTGCTTGTATGTTTAATCCCCACACCCCCCCCCCCCCCCCCCCCCATGTAAAAAATCACGGGACTGTCTAATATTTTAGGTAACAGGGTTTTCCAAAAATAGACACGAGAGATCGACAACATAAAAATCGGAATAGTTTCCATGGCAGAAATATACACTTAGGTGCTCAGCAATAAACATTTTTGTGTCCGGATTCACGGCTGTGGGCCGAGAGATACGGCTGTTTGACGCCTAAAAAATAAAGTACGAATGACGCCATACACGGCTAAATGTATGAAGAAGAAGATGCGACAGTGTGACGCCTAAAAAAAATTAAGTATGAATGACGCCATACACAGCTAGATAATATAGACCTACAGTCAACTACAAACGTGAGACCGGAGTTCAAATAAAAAGCAGAAGCGGGGTAGCCGAAAAAGACAGAACTGAATGGAGGAACAGACTGTGAGCCCCACGAGGCATATATTATCGCAAACGCACACTGATGATGATGATGAGAAAGGTACGATTCGTCTTGTTAATCAACACAGAACGAGTGTGATCGGTCGTTTAATGTTTGTGGAGCTACTGAGGAGAGGAAGCACTTACTAATATATCCGGAGTGCTGTGATTACTCTCCCTAGCCATACTTTTTATTTATTTAATCTCTGCCCTCCCCCCCCCCTCCCCCCCCCCCCCCCCCCAGATGGTATTCACCCAAGCGGCTGCAGTCTCTACAGCCCTCACATTAATACAGCACTAGGCAGACGCAACACAACCTTAAACACACATTTACAACACAGCACACCCTCTACACACTCACACTGACCCAATTCCCAACCGACACACGTGTTCGCTTCAGCGAACACACACAATCACAAACAAAACACGTGCTACTACTTACATCAAAGCTCAAAAGCAGATTACATCTTACCTTCTTACAGAACGACCAAGGAAAAAACTCCCACACATGTGCGTGTTATTTTTAAACTCAAACATATTCCAATACAATGTTGCGAAGCAGAACCTATCGTGTCGATTCTTGATCTCAAGTGTTTGTTCAGCGAACGTTCCAACCAAATTTACAACATCTAAACCCTCGGCTTCGATATTTACTTGTTGCGTGAATCACTGAATAAATTACTTCTTCGCCGCGGTTAATAATCCTCTTTGATTCCTTCTTTCTATCCACGCATGAATGGCGAAACCAACGGTAAACAGTCGACCCACAGGGTATATCTTTTTATTATAAATATCTCCTTCAACAGATAAATTCACAGAAATTCTGGTTGTTTAAACACAGAATTACAACAATACACGATCTGCTATCACAAGTTGTAAATATAATCGAGGGATTATACAAAATATGTATCAACTTGATAGATAAACGTAACAAACTGATCCAGGTAGAATGAAATATGTAACTTCCTACACGAAAGCAGCTGCGTTCAGTACGAGGCACCAACGACAATGAATAACTAACACTGCTGCGCTACGTAGAGTTGCTGAATGATAGAGTGACCGCCTCGCTGTAGCGAGAGGGCTCGATTGATGGGAACTACACCAGACCGTCGCATCCAGGTTTCCGGGCGGGGAACCAACCAGCAAACCAAACCATCGGCAAGTGCGAGAAGTTTTTAGCCCTCCCTGGAAACTGGGAACGACTGGGGGGTGACGCGGTATCTGAGCGATTCGCGACAGCAAACAAGAAAGCGGCGTTGAACTGGTGAACCTGCCGGGTTTGGATAGTGGTGATACCTGTGGTTAAACTGAACCATTTTCTGCATTGATGCGGGGTTAAAGTTAAAGAAGTCTTTGGGGCTGGTAGATAAAATAAGGGGGTGGAGGGGACAAGGGCCGGAACCTTCCTTTGAGCTCCATCCCCTGCCTTCAACACTTCGGTAAAGAACTCAACGGTTCATATTGTCCATTATTTGTGTGCTACTGTTTGATATGCAATAAAATTGAACACAGTCCTGTTAAAGATGAAAAAAAGTATGCATAGACAAATTAACGATCTAACTGGAAAAAAGATACTAGTAAACACAGGATGTCTGAAATCAGAAGCAGGAGAGATCTTAATAGAGGAAGATGATATAATAACTAGATATAATGAATACATAGGAGTTTTTTGATGGAAAGAGAGCAGAATTACCAGAAGAAAGAAATGTAGAAGGTCCGTCTATACTAAAGGAAGAAGTTAGCGATGCTATTAAACATATGAAAAAAAGGAAAGTCAACTGGGACAGATGAAATTTCAGTAGAAGAATTAGAAGTACTGGGGGAATTTGGGATAGAAACTTTAACTAAACTGTTGAATGACATTTATAACACTGGATACACTCCAAATGTGTTTATTGCGTTACCCAAAAGACCAGGGGCAGTTTAGGAATTTCGTACATTCAACTTTATAAATCATGTCACCAGATTACTGCTTAGAATTATAATGAGTATAACAAAAAGAAAAATAAGAATGGAAATGAGTGAAGAGCGGTATGGATTTATGGAAGGTAAAGGGACAAGTAATGCAATATACATATTACCAACACTGATAGAAAGATCAATTGACCTAAAAAAATATACTTATATTTGTCCTTTATAGATTATACCAAAGCATTTGACAAAGTTAAACATGAAGAGATGATAAAAATGTTGGAAGACATCAATGTAGACGGGAAAGATCTCAGAATAATTAAAAACATTTACTAGAACCAAGTAGCAGCAATTAAAGTGGGAAACAGATTGGGTACTTTTGAACAGATAAAGCAAAGAGTAAGACAGGAATGTATCTTATCCCCAGACATTTTCTTTCTATCTAGTGAAATAATTTTGAGGGAAATTGAAGAGAATGCAGGAGAAAGAGTTGGAGGATACAATATAAACAGTTTGCCTTATGCAGATAATACATTGTTGATAGCTGAAAATGCAACTGATTTACAACAATAATGTGGGGATAGAGAGTGCTAAGAAAGAACTTTCATTGAATATTTAGAAAACTGAAATAATTATTACATCAAAGAAGAAGATAATTCCACGTTGTGATATCTTAGTTGAAGGAAAAAGAATTAACCAAGTTAATAAATCTAAATATCTGGGAACAATCATATCCTCAGATGGAAAATGTGTGACAGAGATTAGAAGCAGAACAAGCGAAAGCTGCATTTCAGAAAATGAAAAATATCTTATGCAATAAATCGCTCTCATTTAATGTCAGAAAGAGGGTGCTAAAATGTTGCATAGAACCTGTTCTGCTGCGTGGCAGCGAATCTTGGAATGTCACTGAACAAATTAAGAAGAATTTGGAAGCAACAGAAATGTGGTTTCTGAGACGAATGTTATGAATACCTTTTACGACCAGAGTAACTAAAAACGATTGCTTGAAAGAGGCTAATTAAAGTAGATCTCTATATATACTGTTCAAAAAACAAAACAAAAAAGAAATGCATAGTTACTGAAAGGAACAAACCTACCCACAATTGTGACATTCTGCATCTTCGTAATGCAGTAAGTGAAATTACTCAAATTTCACACAAGAATATCTTAGGGTTCCACCAATCATTTGACACCTTTTTTTTTTTTTGCATCTGGGTTACGATAGTTTTTAAGCGTAGGCCTTTTTCCTGTTAGTATTCTGTGTGGCCTCCTCTTGCGTGGATCAGTGACTGGCATCTCCTGGGCATGGATGAGATCAGATGCCTGATGTGGGCCTGTGGGATGGCTGCCCACTCTTCCTGTAGTGCCTGAAACAGATCACGACCATTGGCTGCAGCAACGTTTCAGCGACAAACATGTCTTTGCAGCTCATCCCACAGGTGCTCAATCGGACTCATTTCTGCAGACAGGGATGGCCAGGGAAGGGTTTGAATGTTATTGGCAGCCAGGAACTGCGTGGTCAACTATGCAGAATGGGGTCTGGTGTTGTTCTGTTGAAAAAGATATCTGTTGGCATCCCAAAATGGAAGGAAATGTGGTCGAAGAATGTCATGGACGTATCGTTGCACATTCAAGCCTCTTTCAATGTGCACCAATTGACTCCTTCCCTTGTAACTGATCATTCCCCATACTATTACACCTCCACCACCGTACAGCATAGCTTCATCAACACAATTTTGGGCTAAACCTTCATTTTGTCTACGGTAGACCCTACGCCGTCTATCATGACGCTGTAAACCAGACACGTCTCCACTGATTGTCACGTGCCCAGAAGTCGATTGTGGCGGTGGCGACGCGTAAGAACAGGTCCTCGGTGTGGTCGTCGAGCCCAAAGTCAAACATCATGCAATCTGTTCCGATGATCAGTTTGATCAGACACAAGACGTCCTGGAGGCAATGCCAGTGCAGTTGAGAAAGCTGTTGTAAACCTGTCTCTGAGGAGAATGTGGTTCTTGGAGACAAACTCTGTAATCACCACAACACAGACAGGATACAGACAGCACAGAAGCACAGAGGACCAGTTGACATTTCTGGCACAGGAAATTGAGAATGCCTTCCAGGAAAAAAAAAAAAAGTTCTTGCTGTCTTCTTTGACCTCTCTCGTGCTTTCGGTACAGTTTGGAAAGAAGGCCTACAACTAAAACTGCTACAATCAGGAGTTGTGCACAACATGTAAAAGTGGATCAAAGACTTCCTTTTCCAACGCAGAGCCAGATTCAGAATTGATGGACACATTGGTAAACTGGCAAAACTAAGAGAAGGAGTTCCCCAGGGCAATGTGATAGCACCAACTATGTTCTTGGTTTACATAAATGATATCACAGCAACCTGCCACCAGCACGTTTCTAATACCCTACATGCCGATGACTTTGCAGTTTGGACAGTCTCCGAATACACTACCACAGCCTCATATCTGTTACAGAAAACTGTGGAAAATGTAGAAGCCTGGACCGAAAAGTGGGGTCTAAAGCTAAATAATTCAAAAAGCACAGCAGCACTTTTCTCTCTCTCTCCCGAAAAAGAAAAAATCGAAATCTGGATTTTTAAAAACCCAGCTCATTCCACAGACTGACACTCCTACATTTCTTGGCGTTACATTTGATACGCGACTAACTTGGAATTCACACGTCGAAGCAGTACAGGGAAAAGCATTCAAGAAGCTTGCAGTGATGAAAAAATTAGCGGGTACCACATGGGGCGCAAACTCCAGAGTCTTGAAACAAGTATATACTGGAGCAGTCAGGCCAGTCATGAAATATGCCTCCACTACATAGGATGCAGTAGCCAAGACAACAATGGGAAAACTGGACAAGGTTCAGAATATGGGATTAAGGATTGTTCTAGGAGCCATGAAAACCACCCCCATCAGAGAGATATAGAGGATAGCAGTTACTGAACCACTCGAACTCAGAAGAAATACAAAACTCTTTTACAGTATGAGAAATTAAAAGGACTTCAAAGTCACCCACCGCATTTTAAATTTCAAGAGAGAACAAAAAACAGACTGAAACGTCAGAGTCGAACCACCTTGCTAGAGAACTGTACAGACAGCACCAAGATCTGCTTGAAAGAGATGTTGCACTGTGCGAGAAACTTAGGCCAGAACCATGGACAAGCAAGCCAGAGAAGAGAAATGTAGTCCTAAAGGTACCAGGAATCACTTCAAAAGATGCACAGATAGAGACACAGCAGAGAACCCTGGCTCTTGCTATGATTGATGAGAAGTATCCCAACACCACTTGGACCTAGGTTTTCACCGACGGCTCTGCTACAGATGCAGTCAGAAAGGGGAGTTGTGGAATATAAATTAAACCCCCTAGCAGTAGAGCAGAAACTCTCTCTCTACCAGCAGGTGACATCTGCACTAACTTCAGAGCTGAGGCAACTGCTCTCCTTTCTGCAGTCCAACATCTCATCACTCAAGAACACAGAGGGCACAAAATTGATATACTTAGCGACTCATTGTGGTATTCACGGAAATAAGAGATCAGATGAGTTGGCAAAAGCTGAGAGTAATCTTCCACAACCTCATCCACCACACAGCTACAAGGAAACAAAAACAGCGATAAAGCAGTCTTTCAAGCGGGAGTGGTGAAGGCAGTACGGAGATTACAGACCAGAGAGTGACAGCATAAACAAACTCAACAGGAAAGAAAGAGATAAACACTGTTCTTTGGCCACATAATGAGAAGAGAGACATTGGAGAACATCGTGACAAATGGAAAGATCAGTGGAAAGAGGGGCAGAGGCAGACTAAGAGAGACGATGCTGGATAGGCTAAAACGATGGCAAGGAATGAAATCATCAAGAGAGCTGCTCCATTCAACCAGGGATCATGATCTGTGGAGACGCATGAGCACCTACGCTCCTTGGCAGGGCACATGATGATGATGATTGTTTGATTTGCATGTGCTGATGAAGGCTCAATAGCCAAAACATTCACGCTTTGTTTGTGTTTGTGAAGCTTGCTAAAATACTTTTTGTTCGGTTTTATATCTTTTCTTGATGTTTTAATAGCTTCACGGCAGTTCATTAATTTAACCTACTTTGTGTGTCCCGCCCGCCCACAACTGCTACTGTCTGTTTGTACCTGTCCTTATTGTCCATTTTTACGGTTTTTTTTTTTTTTTTATTTTTTTAAATATACGTTTACCGCTTCGAGATACCAGCTAAGTGATTTTGTGTATCTGTGTAGTATTGTTTGATTTGTGTGTGCCGATGAAGGCTTCATAGCCGCAACGTTCACGTTTTGTTTCTATTTGTTATATTGTGAAGCTTGCTAATATAATTTTCGTTCAGTTTTAGTTATATCTTTGACCATTAGAAATAGTATTCTCTGTAAAAGTATGAAGCGTTTGGGCTCCCTAGCAACTGCCAGGTGTGTTCCCGTGCGTTTGTTGTTTGTTTTATTATCCAGAAGCCATGAGTTGTTAGCCCTTAGGCTCGGCAGATGGCCCTTTTGAAGGCTGCCTGATGCATTTAAGACGTGTGTATGCTTTTGGTTTTGCTAAGACTGTAGTCTGTGTCCATTTTTGTTTTCATGGGGCAATGATGAACATTCTGTGTGGTATTGGTTGGCACAGGAAGAGAGCAACTGTGAAGTTGCAGTTGCGATAACCTGATTACTAGATTGCAGTCGGTTAGTACGCGACCGTCAGTCGGTTTTAGCAGGGTTTTCTATTATTCAGGCAAGTAATCAGCTACTTTATTTCATTATGTCGTTCATTATTTTATTTTATTTGTTCACATGCTATTTGAAGACCATAATGTAGTCACTTCAGAGCCAGTTTGTGTGTGTGTGTTACTTTGGATTTCTCGTCCATCTGTTGAAGAAGGTTAGTCATCGAAACGTCCTTTATATGTTTATTGTATTTGCTTCTATAAACCTGACACGTATTTTAAATTTCTCCATTTTGTTTATACTTTCGTTGCTTTACTGAACTACATCATTCCTCCTCCTGCTTCTTCTTCTTTTTTCTTCTTCTGCTGCTTCTTCCTGCTTCTTCCTGCTTCTTCTTCTTCTGCTGCTTCTTCCTGCTTCTTCTTCTTCTGCTGCTTCTTCCTGCTTCTTCCTGCTTCTTCCTGCTTCTTCCTGCTTCTTCCTGCTTCTTCCTGCTTCTTCCTGCTTCTTCCTGCTTCTTCCTGCTTCTTCCTGCTTCTTCCTGCTTCTTCCTGCTTCTTCTTCTTCTGATGCTTCTTCCTGCTTCTTCCTGCTTCTTCTTCTTCTGCTGCTTCTTCTGCTGCTTCTTCCGCTGCTTCTTCTTCTTCTGCTGCTTCTTCTGCTGCTTCTTCCGCTGCTTCTTCCTGCTTCTTCTGCTGCTTCTTCCGCTGCTTCTTCCTGCTTCTTCCGCTGCTTCTTCCGCTGCTTCTTCCTGCTTCTTCTGCTGCTTCTTCCGCTGCTTCTTCCTGCTTCTTTCTTCTTCTGCTGCTTCTTCCGCCGCTTCTTCCTGCTTCTTCCTGCTTTTTTCTTCTTCTGCTGCTTCTTCCTGCTTTTTTCTTCTTCTGCTGCTTCTTCCGCTGCTTCTTCCTGCTTTTTTCTTCTTCTGCTGCTTCTTCCGCTGCTTCTTCCTGCTTTTTTCTTCTTCTGCTGCTTCTTCCGCTGCTTCTTCCTGCTTTTTTCTTCTTTTGCTGCTTCTTCCGCTGCTTCTTCCTGCTTTTTTCTTCTTCCGCTGCTTCTTCCTGCTTCTTCCTGCTTTTTTCTTCTTCCGCTGCTTCTTCCTGCTTCTTCCTGCTTTTTTCTTCTTCCGCTGCTTCTTCCTGCTTCTTCCTGCTTTTTTCTTCTTCCGCTGCTTCTTCCTGCTTTTTTCTTCTTCCGCAGCTTCTTCCTGCTTCTTCCTGCTTTTTTCTTCTTCCGCTGCTTCTTCCTGCTTCTTCCTGCTTTTTTCTTCTTCCGCTGCTTCTTCCTGCTTCTTCCTGCTTTTTTCTTCTTCCGCTGCTTCTTCCTGCTTCTTCCTGCTTTTTTCTTCTTCCGCTGCTTCTTCCTGCTTCTTCCTGCTTTTTTCTTCTTCCGCTGCTTCTTCCTGCTTCTTCCTGCTTTTTTCTTCTTCCGCTGCTTCTTCCTGCTTCTTCCTGATTTTTTCTTCTTCTGCTGCTTCTTCCTGCTTCTTCCTGATTTTTTCTTCTTCTGCTGCTTCTTCCTGCTTCTTCCTGCTTTTTTCTTCTTCTGCTGCTTCTTCCTGCTGCTTCTTCTTCTGCTGCTTCTTCCTGCTGCTTCTTCTTCCTGCTGCTTCTTCCTGCTGCTTCTTCTTCTGCTGCTTCTTCTTCCTGCTGCTTCTTCTTCTGCTGCTTCTTCTTCTGCTGCTTCTTCTTCCTGCTGCTTCTTCTTCTGCTGCTTCTTCTTCTGCTGCTTCTTCTTCTGCTGCTTCTTCTTCTGCTGCTTCTTCTGCTTCTTCCTGCTTCTGCTGCTT
>CAJHNH020003791.1:490005-534118 GCA_905116865.2 Candidula unifasciata
GAGGAATGGCTCCACAGTTATTTGTTTGCACTACCGAAGCCGAATAAAGACTACTCAAAGATCTGCGGCTACAGAATCATCTTGATGCAGAATACTGTTGGCAAACTTCTGGAGAAAATTGTCGTAGGAGGATTGACTACCTGCTTGGGACTACTCGATAACTTCCCACCAACACTTGGAGGGTACAGGTTGAATAAAGAGACATGGTTCAATGCTGCAGCTTTCGCCTTCGATGTTTACGAGGGATTTCAGATTAAAGAAGAGACATGTGCGGCAGCGATGGACTTTGAAGATGCCTACAACAAAGTACCATATAAATATTTAATGCAATTACTGCTCAAACTAGAAGTAAATCCTATTCTGATCCGCTGGATTGCTGCGGTCCTGTTCCAGAGAAAGATAGTACTCAGATGTGGTAGCTGGTCCTCAGAACCGCAAACGACAAGAAAAGTCCAGGCTTGCCACAGGGATCACCGCTATCACCAGTCTTATTCAACGTGTATACGGTGATGATCACTGAGCAAATGTTGAATGAAAAGGGAAGGACTTTGTCATTTGATGATGACATTTTGATTTATCGACGAGAGCGTGATAGACAGGAGATCGCCAGCACTATGCACAAAGAACTCGATCGAATTGCCGCCTGGTGTGATGGTTCCAATGTCTATGTCAATCTTTCGAAGTCATCAGTATCATGGTTCTCTTTGAACAATCAAATTGTCAAGCCAGACTTACCAGAAGTGAAAATGTGTGATAATGTGTTGATCAGAACCAACGTTATGACGTTTCTCGGGGTGAGGTTTGATCGCAGCTTGTCATTCAGGGAACATGTTGCAAAAGCACGCAAAGGTCTATCTGCAATGAGGATTATGGCTGCTTCGAATATCGAGCAAAGACTACTAATACTTCTATTTCACGGTCTGGTCCTTTCTCCCATTGAATACGCCCTGGTCATCTTCACTGTCAGTGCTAGCCAGACTAAACGACTTGAAAAGGTGCTAAATGAAGCCATGTGAATTATTTTGGGATGTACAAGAGACACATCCCGTGGAACAATGAGGTATCCACTTAACTTTCCAACTATGAACCAAAGGATCGGGATCTGAAGGGCTCGGGCATACCTTAAAATATGTGCTGATAAGAAACACCCACTGCATCAAGCGCTTTTCAGTGAAAAGGGCGACAGACTGAAGAGGGGAAATCATGGCTAGGTGGGGCAGAAGATGTTATTAGGCAAATATGCAGCCTAACCGACATCACCCCTGGTGCAGAGCGGATACCTGTGCCTCATGCGTTTATTTGTACATTTTCTTGTATTGCTACACTCAACAGGCGATGTAGAGAAGAGAATCCTTTTGCTGTTAATGCAGAGGTCAACGCTCTCATTAGTCAAAATTCAGACGAAGCAGATGCACTAATTAACACAGACGGATCCGTTATACGCCAAAAAAAGAAGCTCATGGGCATTCACAGCACGCTCAGCGGGTAGACCAGTCAAAGAAGCCAACGGCGCCTTTTCCATGACAACCAGCAGCATGACGATGGAGGTGATGGCAGTGACGCAAACGTTCGCCTGGCTCGAAACACAAAACTACACCCTCGTATGTATACTCAGCGATTCAATGAGTATGATCCGGAGGGTTCAGGCAGGTTCGGTGCGAAGACAATGGCTCGAATCATTACAGAAGTTCACTGTGCGTGGAGTCACCTTTATTTTTGTTCCGGGACACGCATGCGTCGATGGAAATGAAAGAGCTGACATGTTGGGTGGATCTGCTATCACTACCGACGGTCAGCCGATGGATCATGCTGATATTATTAATGCTCTCAAATGGGAAGGATATATGACTTTAGGGGCAGTGAAATGGACAGATGCATAACCTGAGATAAGAAATAGGATAGGACAGGTCAAATAAACTGTATTTTAAAAAATGTAAGAACATCTTATGCAATATATTCCTTGTCATAGAAAGTTAGAAAAAGCATTCTTGCGTGCTACATAATTCCAGTTTAAACAATATTGGCTGTGAAATCCTGGACGATCGGTAGGCAGGCCAAAACAATTTTTGAGGACTCAGAGATGTGGTTTTACAGAAGAATGAATGATTAAAATTTTTTTTTTTAAAAATACCTTGGACAGCCAAAAAGAGCAGCCAAGAGGTTTTGAAAAAGGCGGGAGCGAAGACAACTTATCACAGACATCAGAAGGAGTACAAGTCATCATTTTTCGGCCATTGTTTCTGAAAAGAGGGGAAAATAGAACATGTGTGACCACTGGAAAGATCTGTGGAAGGAGGGATAGAGGAAGACAACGAGAGAAGATTCTTGACAGCATGGCATGGAGGTGTGTCAGCACACAAACTAATACATGCTACAGGAGATGTGGATTATGGAGAGGCATGATAGCCTACGCCAGTCGGCAAGGCATCTGATGATGATTATGATGATTTTTGTAAATTGCTTCTGCTTTTATTATTCGACCTATGCTTGGTTAATATAGTTTTCTGCAACCTACTTTTTGCCATTTGCAAAGTTTTGAGAATAATTATGTCCCCCCCCCATATTCCATAGTTAATGGATTTAAAGGTGTACGATAGAAATGGGGAATAATAGACACCTATTTTTAGGGGTGCCTATGTTGGGTCATGTTTTTAGTATGCTTGTTTCCACAAAGTGTGGGCGCCAACACGCCGTTTGGAGCGGTGACGGGTTCCCGATTCCCGGCACAGGTAATTAATACTTGCAATGTTTACATTATCTATTGGTGTCCTTTTATCTGTTTACTTATTTTCTATGAGTGTCAGTCAATAAAACTGGTACTTTTATATAATTATCTTGTTAATACTTCCCATATCTTCAAGGGCTCCCATTCTATTTACTAGTTGGATATACGAGACCGGGCATGGTCGAGTACAAAAATTAGGGGACGAACGGGGGTTCAGCTGCAGTAGAGCATGCATGCAAGGAATCTGCTGAAAAGGGCACACGACCAGGACATCACCAACAAATATAAGTATTAGACTGGAAGAATAATAAGGAATCTTGGCTATCTCCGAATAACGGTCTTAAATTATCGAGCGGGACAAATATACCCTAAAAGGGCCTTCACAGTCACGTGCCCCCCAATTGCGAACGTCGGGCAACTTCCGCATCCGCCGGAGAGTAGCCCACATGCCTCTCACGCGGCGGTATGCTTCTTGCCGACGTGGTATGCTTCGCTGCGGAGGGACATGGGTTGGGAGGAGTATTGTCTAGGTTTTTTTTTCAACGGGTTTTACGACCGGTGTGTTGGGAAATGAAACAGGCGGGGACAGACTGGCTGGCTCGGCACAACTTGGTGGGATACCGATACATGTATTAGGCAAAACGTGGTTAGTTGCCTTGTGGGAGAGCATGTACAGTTCGGAGGAAGCAGATGGGATCACCAGTCTGGTTAAGGATTGCATGCAGCGGGGAGAGTGACGCTAGGTTCTGGCAGATGCCCGAGCGACTCAGATGAAAGGGCCAAGGCGGACGTTTAATCAGGAAGGCTACTGGCACAATTAAGTATCGGAACTCCTCGCTGCTGCTGAAGATGGGGACGGAGCGCTTATGCGGACTGAACAGAGTGCTGTGATGTCAGTCATTGAATCAAATCAAAAATCAAACAAGCGATTAAAAACACGATGGAAAAAAAGTTGCACCACGAATGAAAGGTGATCGCCGTCGGAGAGAGGTCCCTGAAACCGCGTTCAGCCATTAGACCATATTTTAATGGCCTGTGGTATAATGCTGTCCCTGGCTACCCCAGAGCGAGAGTAGGGCTTCAAATAACGAAAAATTTGCATATCAACGGGAGATTACTGGATTTTTAACAGGGTACGCCTGAAAAAGAAAATCGAATCAGGATGCCCGAGGCTGAAGATATAATCACGCAGGTTTACGAATCGGAATACAGCATACGTCTAGCCCAAGCAAACAACAAAAAATGGTTTGTATTTTGTCACACGATTTGTATTTTTTTCTTCTTAATTGATCTCTGGTCATTCGCTGAATCCACTATGGGCCATGAACTGGGAGGACGTCTCTTAGGTTTCCTGAAAGCTTAAGTTGTCCAGGTCTATTGGGGGTGGGCCACACTGTTGATTGGCCGCTCAGTCAGGAAAGGGACCAATTCTGAAGACATGTTCTGGAGGTCTGCTCAGCACAAATGACAGCTTGACAGAAAGCTGTTTGGTTCATGATTACTTTATGTAAGTGGTTGTTTGAGTCTGTGGTGTTTTTAGCGCGCAAGCGAAAAATTAGTTTGTCTAAAACTGTTCTGATTTGACTATTGTTTTAAATTAACTAGTAACGTTTGTCGGTCACATGGTATTCTAGCAAAGCAGTATGAGTTTGCTATTTTTGTAAATTGCTTTTGCCTTTATTGTTCGAACTAAGCTTGGGTTAATATACTTGTCTGCAACCTATGGTGCCAATTGCAAGTTTTGAGATGAATTATTGTCCATATTCCATAGTATTATGGATTTAAAGGGTGTACGATAGTCATGGAGGAATAAAGAGGCTATTTTTATGGGTGCAAGACAAAGAACATAGGACTCCCTATGCTTTCTTCTAGGACTGATGGACATGCGGGGGTGTGCAAGGCCTGGTAGCTGCAAGAAATGAACGTTTCCCACTAAGGGGACAAGATGTTTCATTTAAAACAAACACAGACCAAGGCGTCATCAGTCGTTTTTACACTTGTGGTCGTTTTCTGAGAAGGAGATCGGAGCACCTATGGGCTCTGTCCGGACGTGTTGTGATGCATGTAATCCTTGTTCAACTCACTAATCATTCTAACGTTTAACAAACACGTTGCAGGAGGTGAAGTCTAGTTGAAGCACGTCGGTGCTGTCTTCGAGGTCAGGAATATAAGACAGTTTGACCAACTTCTTATTGAAAACAAATCAAAGTAGAGGCACACAGGGGGTAGCTGCTGTATCAGAGACCCTGGGCAATCACAGAAATTCTCAATGTGCTGTGGACGGTCGATTGTGATGATATGTATAACTTGTACATAATTCTCCTTTTGAAGTACGGGACTGACGAGAGAGTTCAACCTTATAAAACAAATTACACTTTTGAATTAAATGAATTCTTTTTTCAAATCAAATTTAGCATGTTTTTGAAATCAAAATTTATCCAGGGAGTGATAATATAGTCAGGGTATTGTTGTAATGCGTTTTTGGACGCTAAAAAACACACACAGAGAAGATAGCTGGAGAATGAAGTTAGAATGATGGGGAGGACATGGGGAGAGCCTCATGCTATGGCAAAGGATAGCACGAGTGGTGGCGTGAGTCGGTTGAGGGCCTTATGCTCCATTGAGGATAGAAAGGCAGAAGAAGAAGAAGAGAAGAAGAAGAGAAATTGGGGGTTTTTTATAATGCACTGTTTGCGGAGTACTGCAGCAGCTTTTGTTGAGCAGTTAAGTATAGAGCTTATACTTTATTGGTGACCCCTCACCTGGCAATGAAAGGCTCTGCTTCTTTTAGCGTCCAAGGCTGTAAACTCTGGAAAGTGTTCTGGTTTGTTCGTTCATTATAGAACTTTGGGCTTGTTTAACCCAACTTTACCAACACAGCATTAGCCAGATACATCTGTCAACCAAAAGCAAATCTCATCAAGAACAAACTTTCGAGGCAGACATTGGACGTAACCAGTGTCAAAACATGGACCCTTACTGCCAACTAAACGAGTGGGACGATCTTTAATCCACAACACACGAGCTGAGAAGTCGCAGGAGAGACTGCCCGGTGTGCCAAGAAGATGCAGAACATTCAGGACTTTAGAAGAAATAAAAAAGAAGAGAACGCGTATCGAACATAACACACATACGGCGTAAAACACAAAAGAAAGATCGATTGAGTCGCGACACACACTAAAGTGAAGAAGGTTTGGCCACCTGACGAGAATGCCCTGGTACAAGCTGCCACAGAGAGCCACCCTAAGGAAATGTAATGAACAGAGAGAAAGGGGAAGACCACGCAAGAGATGCAGCGACACCATCAGGAGCAACCTAGCAGAAATAAACATCAACTTGTACAATACATTGGAAAAAGCGCACAAACGATCCTTGCCACTCCCTCAACACCTCGCTAAGGTTAATGGTGGAAGAAAAGAAGAAGAGGAAGAAGAAGAAGAAGAAGAAGAAGAAGAAGAAGAAGAAGAAAAAGAAGAAGAAGAAGAAGAAGAAGAAGATAAAGAAGTGATGTCCTGGTGGGGTTTAACAACATCGTTTCTCACATCGACGAGCTTTATAAGGGTTTCTCTTGTACCTCGTAGCTTCCTCGGTTTCTTTATTTTCCATGTCAGCACATAGTTCGTGATTCTCTGCTCGTTTCCGCCCAGGCTGTGTCCCATATAACGCCAGTATCACGCGTTGCTTGTGAGTTAAGTTGAGTCAAGAACTGACATCACAGCACTCGGAGCATTCTCATGCGTGCTCCGTTCTCATCTTCAGCAGCCAGCGCAGTCCCACTACTGATGGTACCGGTCATAATCTTGTTATAAGTCCGTCTTGCCTTTTCTCTGAGTGTAGTGAGCCGGCCAAACCCTTTGGTTACACCCAGGTGCCTCATTATCTCCAGGAAATAATAATCTTCTTTCTCTACTGATTCCGATGCTTTTTTCCAAAGGGCCTTGACCACATCTGCCTTGTCTTGTATCAATTTACCACCCAATGGTGCAGATCCAGCCAATCTGTCTGCCTGTTTATTACCCACTACGTCGGCATAGCCTGGAGAAAAGATCCAAAGTATGCTCACTACGCGTTGCGTGTGAATAAATAAGATTCAGGCCTCTTTTTCTGGCTAAGAAGCGGGAAGGGGGAGGAAAAGAAGGAAGAATAAGAAACTAGTGGGAAAAGAACGAATATTTAGAAAAAGAAGAGACGGAAATCCATTGTATTGTTATTTGAACCTCTCCCGACATCTTTCATTGTGACGTCATGTTGCACCCGTTAAGGATACATTATTTTATCGACAGTATAATGATCAACATTAACCCGGATGTGTTAGATGAAATATCAAACAAAAAACAGCACCTGTCATGACAGGATATTTACAAATATTCCTCCAAGTGTTCTCATAGGAGGTTGTTGGGGGAAAATACCGCACTGAATCACTGAAACAATCATGAAAGTGCTCGACTAAGTGAGGGGCAATCAACCAGGCAAACAACAGTGAATCCTTAAAAACTATCCGGATCGTGCTGCATTGTGAGACAAACAACAAACTAGCAAGGACTAGCAATGATAAACTATGGTTTGTTGGTCGTTTCGACTAAACTAAAAGTTAATTGCGTATCCTTTACAGGACGTTGCAGAACGAACCCTATGATTTTGTTGTTTTTGTTATTGTTGGCTAATGTGGTTTTCTAGTCAAATTTACGTCCAGTAGTTTGCTATTGTCGGCTCTGTGGCTAAGTCGAAGCGAACGCTTCGTAATGCCAAGATGCCGGGTCCGATCCCAGCTGCGGGCCATGCGCCATGCGTTGGTTTCGACAGTGGTATCAAGAAAGCAATGGCGAACTACTGGACGTAAATTTGCCTAGAAAAACCACACAACAGCCAGGGGCTGTTGGGGTTGGTTCTGCATCGTCCTGTAAAGGATACGCAACTAACCTTAGTTTGCTATTGCTTGCTGGATGGTCGGCTATTCGATAACACTGTTGAAACCAACGCAAGGCATAAGCAACCCCCCCCCCCCCCCCACCCCAAAAAATTTTGAAAAAAGGGGGCGGGGGTCCTAAAAATGTGTAAAGGACTAAGCGGTTCCTGTTAACCCTGTACATATTTTTATTTCCTAGTATTTGCTTAGTTTCGTCTTCCCATTCGTTCTTTGCTTTAAGCTGGTTTACAGCATAGCTGCGATATTTGCTCCTTTCGGTCGACACATCTGACTTCATCGGGTATTCGTTCTCTGGGTTAGCCTTCTCGGATTTGTTTATATAATCACGAGCGACCAACACACGGTGACAAGAAATGACACCACTCGGATGAGGATCATTCGGGTACAAATCCCCAAACCCAGTTCAACCCTTAGGTTTAATTTGGGTTTCTGACAACAGCCGCATTACCCTTGAAACCACACTGCATCCCAGTGTCGGAGGCAATTGTTGTTATTGTTTTAAAGCCCCACCCTGGCAGTTGCGGGAGGCCCTAATATAACTATACCTATTGATTAAACGGGGTTTCTGGGACCTCTCTCCATGTGATTCTCATCCGCTTGATGGCACTTTGTGTCATCGGGTATTTATCGCTTGTTGTATGTTCTGGTGGGATTGACTCTCACTCACTCACTCAGACGGAATAGGGTTTTGAAAGAAAAACAAAACGAAAAATTGCGTCCTGTATTGGGACGGCGTATCCGTAATCGAGTTTCTTTCACGAAGGCTGTGATAGAAGCGTGCTCTGTAAAGGTCCTACTGAGTGGTGGGTTTCTATTTAAGCGCTGGCGTCAGTCGTTCAGAATGCAGTTCCAGGAAAAGCAATTACAAAAGAAAAAGAGAAACATCTTGGGTTCTTCAGATCATTGATGTAGCACCCAGCCTTTGTTTCTGCTTTTTTTTTTATGACTATCTCCCTGTATTTATTACTAAGGGAAATAACCTGCTAAACTTCAAATACTTTAGTCTATAGAGTTGTCAGCCTGCTTTTAAAATTAAATGGCAGGTGCATTTTATTATTCAGTCGATCGCAAACATAAGTAACAGGATAGGGGCTTGTTAAAACAAATAAATCAAAATATTAGACATACTTGACATCTTTCCATAATGCATTACACAAAAGTTAAGTGTAATTTGCGCTATAAATAAGCAAATTAAGTCGCAACCAAGCAGTCGTTTAATTATGGTGTCTCCAAATTTGTCGAGGGGAGGTTGTAGTGAGCTTTGGCGGGCTGCTACACCTCCTAATGTTCTAAATATATGAAAAGTTAGCGGATGTCAAAGAAACGTTATTCAAGTTTGGTGCAGTATATCGCACCTTTACATCTCAAAAAATCTGCTGGGCGGTTTCCCCGTTCAGTTTGGATTATCGACGCAATTTCCTTCGGGTAGTCGGGCAGCCAGGCTGGGTGTTTGGGAGACCGACCAGAAAACAAAATGCGCTTAAGATTATGCCAGCTTTGGACATGGAGCAGAGAATGCTTATCACACTTTACCAGCACTTAATCATCTCAGTGACTGATTACGGTTTACTCACTGTCTCGAAGAGTCAGCTAGTGATACTGGAAGCATACAGAATGAAGCTATGCGGCTGATCCTGGGTTGTACAAGAGACCACCCGATTGTGTGCATGCAGTACATCTTTGCATTGCTGAAAAGGTGCTGCCCGCTAAGTCATACTTCAGAGTAGCTGCAGACACGGAACACCCTCTTTTTGAAGCTTTGGCTGCAGACAAGGGTCAGAGGCTAAAAAGGGGTAAATGGTGGATGGCTCAAGCATAAGACACAACAGGACAAGTATGCATGCTGGAGAACATTGGATAAGGAGAGGAGTGGGTCAGAGTACCCGCGGGAAAGTCTGACATGTGTAGGATTATGATCACATTATGCCGGGTGTGCAGAGAGTGGCCAGCGGGTGCTACGGAGGTTGAAGATCCACCTATTACTCAGCACTTCATCCATTTATAATAAACACTTAAAAATGTCAACACACACACACACACACACACACACACACAAACATAAACAAACTACAAAGAAACGCCATTCTGTAAATACTCCTTCCTATAGTCCATGATATGTAGCATAAGGTGCAAACGAAGTGCATGGGGGTTCATAGCAAAGGCAAATCGACGTCGCTTAGTGCAGCAAAGCCTTGCGTATGATATCACGTCTAGTTTGAGACTGGAGGTGGGGGCAGTCTCTGCTGCCTTCTGCTGGCTTGAGAATCAGCTGTACACACATGCCGTAATTGTAACGGACTCACAGAGCATGCTGAGAAAGGTGAAGACAGGCATGCTTCTTGCAGAGTGGCAAGCATCACTTCAGAGGTCCCGGGTGGTTAGCATCCTTTGGGTATCTTCTCCAGGTTATGCCGGTGAGCTGGGAAATGAGTTAGATAGATAGACTGGTTCTGCACCACTTGGTGGTGAATTGATGTATGACAAGGGCCCTTTCTTCTTCTTCTTCTTCTTCTTCTTCTTCTTCTTCTTCTTCTTCTTCTTCTTTTTCTTCTTCTTCTTCTTCTTCTTCTTCTTCTTCTTCTTCTTCTTCTTCTTCTTCTTCTTCTTCTTCTTCTTCTTCTTCTTCTTCTTCTTCTTCTTCTTCTTCTTCTTCTTCTTCTTTTTTTTTCCCCTTATCTTCTTCTTCTTCTTCTTCTTCTTCTTCTTCTTCTTCTTCTTCTTCTTCTTCTTCTTCTTCTTCTTCTTCTTCTTCTTCTTCTTTTTTTTCCCTTTTTCTTTCTTCTTCTTCTTCTTCTTCTTCTTCTTCGTCTTCTTCTTCTTCTTCTTCTTCTTCTTCTTCTTCTTTCTCCTCTCCTCTTCTTCTTCTTCCTTCTTCTTCTTCTTCTTCTTCTTCTTCTTCTTCTCTTCTTCTTCTTCTTCTTCTTCTCTTCTTCTTCTTCTTCTTCTTCTTCTTCTTCTTCTCTTCTTCTTCTTTTTCATCTTCTTCTTCCTTTATTATCCAAAGGGTAGTAGGCACGTTTGTTGTGGTTTACAGCTAGGCGGCGATATCTGCATATTTTAGTCCAAAACCTACGAATTGAACATGTTCCGCTTTTTTTTAAATTTACAGCCTGCTTGTTAACTGGGCTGGTCTATTCCATCCCCTTTCTTCCGCCTCAATAAACAAAAAAGGGGTTGGGCTGGGGGCAGGGGGGGGGGGGTACACACTGCCGTTGTTCACAATGGACTTCTGCATTGTTGATACGATCAAAGGAGACAGACCCAAACACTGTCCTGACTCACGAAGAAGTCGTCTACTGGCAAGCCAATGGTGGCCGATGATGGAGTAAGGGGGATAGTTTGGGGTGGAGGAAAGAAGTGCATGAGAGAGTTTGTAAAGAAGGGTAGGACGGGTGGAAAGATGTGGTTTTGTTGTTGTTGTTGTTGTTGTTGTTGAAATTATGAATGAATAAATTAAGAACTGAATCGCTGCATGGGCTAAAGAAACCTACAAGTGCTCATTCTAATTCTCCATCAGCCTGCAAAGCTAATAGTACTAGTTGTTGCCCGGTTAAAAGCCCGCATAATGTTTCCCCCTTAGTTTCGAACATTTTCCAGAACTTCCGCTCACAATCCGTTGAACTAGTCTTTCACTGCATGGATTCTCGGTCTTTTGGATTGGATTGGATTGGATTTTTTACCCCACCAGGACATCACACAAGCGATAAACACCCGATGACACAAAGTGTCACCATGTGGATGAGGATCACCGTGGAGAGGTCCCAGAAACCGCGTTCAGACATTTGGCCATATATGACCTGCCTATATTGCGGCCCCTGGCAAAAGCCAGAGTGGGGCTTCAAATAAGAAAAAAATTACGTCCTGAAAGGGACATAAGTAATACTGTACAACCCCTTTAATCACAGAAAGTCTTCATCAATTCCGCTTTATAATAAAATAGATGACCGCCCAGAGGCTCGGCAGCAGCTAATTTATAAGTATTTGCATTGCCTCGCACAACTGGATGGACAATCCATAATATGCTCCTGATATGTTTCTCAGGCTAGTCCCATTTACTTTATCAGAGGCTTTTGTCTATATAGCTCGGGTGGGTGAAGTTTAAACCCCACTAGGACCGCATATTGAGCGATCAAACCCAGTGACCCAAAGAGTCACTATTCGGATAAGAATCCCCCAGGTTCAAATCCCATAAAGCCCGTTTAAACGTTATGTTACAATATGGCCCCAGACGTTTACCAAGTAACCTGAAGTCCGTACATAGTATAGTTATTGTACTACATTTCTTCGTTTAAAAAATAATATTAATAGTACTCTTCTTCTTCTTCTTCTTTAAGTTCATTAGCTGTAAACTCTGGTGGAAAGTTCTGGTTGTTCGTCCACTTCTGGACTGCAGTCTTCTTCCAGACCTGAGTGTTGCGTGTGCATCCGTTTGACAGATCTGACATATTTGTGTTCCGACTGTTGGTTCCTTGCCTCTCAGGCTGATGCACTCCGACTTCGAAGGGAGCTCCCAATTAGTCGACTCTTACAACATGCTTTCGGGTAGGCAGTGGGTCTATTCTTGTTTTCCCTATAACAGGGCCCCAGAACTTACACGGGGGATAAATAGTACCAATAAGCTAAGTGGTAAATAAATTTAATAATATGTATTCAGTTATACAAGTTAGTAGTCTTTCTTCTTGAGCATAGGGCGGCGCAGAGGGCAAAGGTTATAGCTCTTCATGTCTGGCGGTTCGTTGCCACCTGTTGTATGTCTTGGATGTTAATTTGGCACATGACTGAGCCTTGTCTGATGATGGTTCTAGTGTCTCTCGTTTGCATATTCAAGGATTTTTTTAACGCTTTTAACGGTCCAAAAACATGCAGAACTGGCCCTAACACAAACTCCCGAGAGTGCTGCAACCTACGTCACATGTATTTTCTTTCTGAGAAGGAAAACGTAAATGGAAGACACCTCAGAAAGCTTTCCGAGCAAAAGGTATACCGGGACAGGCCCAGTAACCTTCAGCAAAGTTGACGAGCCTGGTAAGTACCAGTCAAAAGTGATCTAGTGTGTAAATGGGCTGTGCTGACCTGGATGGGGAGAACTTCGCAACATTCACCACATTATCTTGCTTGGTCTCGTGTAATAAGGTACAAAGAGAACATATATACATCGTTGGGGAAGGGACAGTCCCCCCCCTCCCCCTCCACCTTCCCACATATTTTTTGGACCAGAAATGGGGGGGGGGGGGCTCAAGATTCTAAGACCCCAGGTTCCAGTGCCCATTGCTCGTAGCCAACCTTTATTCTGGAAGCGGTACCCCATTGATTGACCAAATCATTCCGATTCCTTTTGAGAAAAAATTAAAAGTTCGATCACTTGCAGAGACTGTGCCCAATTGAATGACCAAGTCAGACTACACCCCTGCCTCTCTTGAGTGTGAAACAAGGAAACGTCCGCTTCCGGCTTGCCTGCTATCTCTAACGACAATCGTTTCCTAGTAGTTGGGAGGCTGTCGATTGAGGATCTCATCTCCCATAAATAACGGCCCGGGGCCGACTTGTAGGCCAAAGTACGCTTCGTTCAGACCGAGAAGTGTGTTGTGCGTGCTATCTGTAACTTGTTGGTGTTCTTTTTCATCTGCAGCCTGTTCTCAAGTTGGTCGTCTTCTTATTTAATCATATAAAACGTTTTTTTTTTTTTAAAACAAATATTATTAATAAGAAAATTTACTTTCAAAACTCAGTGAATATACAATATAAAAATAGTACTATAGTAGTATACTTGATTATATTAATCACTATGAGCATATGATATATACATTATATAATATATTATACAATTAATACAACTAAAAGCCTTAAAAAGTACAAATAATCCAAAGTTTCTCTTGGTTATTTAATAGATAATAAGATGTTCTTGCTAGTCACCGTCACAGGCAAATGTTACATAACTAGCTGTTTCCTTCTTCGTTTTCTTCACCAGCTATAAACTCTGACGGAAGGTTCTGGTTGTTCATCCACTTCTGGACTGCAGTCCTGTTCCAGAACATGAGTGTTGCGTGTGCATCTATTTTACAGATCGGACTCATTTGTATTCAGACTGCTGATTCCTTGCCTCTCAGGCAGATGCACTCCAACTTTTAGGGAAGCTTCCAAATAGTCGACTTTTGGGTAGGCAGTGGGTCTGTTCTTGTTTTCCCTATAACAGGGCCCCAGAATCCACACAGGGATCTCTGTTTCTGAATTACGAGTAAAACTAGGTTCTATAAGCGTCTGAGTTTCAAATATATATATTTAAAATAATAAGTATCTACTGGACGCATTCTTAGAAGAGAAGAACACGAACAGAGCATCACCTCACCAAGCTGGCACCAAATTGGGAAAAAAAAGAGTGACTTAACATTCAGTTCAGCAATGACATCCAGGAGAAACCCTAAGGTGAACACTAGTCAGAGAGGCCAAAGATGCTGGCCTGGATTCTGCTCATGATATTAAAGTGATTGACAGGATGGAACCAAATAAACTATCCCTGTGTGACATACAATTATAGACCAATTGGCACAAGATGGGTGATTTGGTCAGCATCACGCCGGACGCCTTTACTTCCCGGGACTGCACCCGGTACCCACTCATCGCTGGGTGGACCTCAGGGCCAATGTCATTTTTTTTAAAAGTCCTATTTGTGAGTAAGCGAATCCACAACCTTTCGATCCTCGGCAAGCATCTAGCCGCTGTGTTACGGTGACTCCCTTTTAAAAAAAAATAATGAAACTTAATTTTTTTAAACTATTATTGTTTGTATTTTTTTTTCTTCTGGTCATTGAAGAATGATGAGAACACTATGGCCAGATAATGGACAATTTAATAAAGATGTTTTTTTTTTTGTTTGGGTTCTGGAGCTTAATTTTGGAGAACAAAGAAAAATCCCCCACCCCTCACAAGTATGTCATAGGATGCAACTAATTAGGGGTGTATCCTTCAAAGTTTGAGTGCATCTGCCTGAGGGGCAAGGAACCAACAGTCTGCTTACAAAAAAGCCAGATCTGTAAATCAGATGCGCAAACAAAATTCCTGTTCTGGAACAAAACTAGAGTCAAGAAGCGGAAAAGCAACCAAAACTTTCTGCTGGATTTTACAGCTGGTGAATGTGAAGAAGAAAAAGAAATGATGAACCTCAGGAGACAGTTTGCATGTTGTGGCCACATCATGTGGGTAATCAGATGGTGGTTTAAGCCAGTGTTCCTTAACTTTTTTACAGCCGCAGCCCACCAAGAAAATGGAAATTGTTTCAAGGCCCACCTGACAGCTTACCATACACAGAAGCAAAAATAAATGCAGATAGTCACAGAATCACAATTTTAAGCTATTGCAACATCAGCAGTCCAATACAGAGGTTCTGGAAAGGCTACAAATGAAAAGAGAATTGCTGAAAGAAATAAAAAAGAGACAGTTAAAATACTTTGGCCTCATTAAAAAACATAACACTTTTAAAAACCATGCTGGTGGGAAAGGTTGAGGCAGGAGAGCAAGAGGTAGGCAGTGATACAAGTGGGAGGACAACATCAAGAGAGGGATGGGCAACAGTCTGAGAGAGTGCACAACTAGGACCTTTCCCTTGGCCCACTGGGTGAAGAACAATGGTTAAAGGAAGGATATATGTAATTGGATAATGTGTATGAGTAAATAGATGAGCTTTGGGTTGTTAGATGTTAATGGCAGTGTGTGTGTGCATGCTTGATTGTTTGTATACGCATATAAATAATATTTTTACTTATACAATTACAATCTTCTACTTACAGGTACTTGACAACAAGTGACAGTCACATTCCTGCTAAAGTTATAGTTATAAATTCTTGTTGAATTTATACCATTGCAGTCCTGCTCAAGTCAGAAAGTTATACAGTTGGATTCTTTGCTAAATTTGTACAATTTATACAGCTGTGCATTTTTGCAAGAGTTATACAGTTTCATTCCTGATAAATTTATACATCCGCATTCCTGCTAAAGTCATACATTTGCCTTACTGCTAAAATATACAGTTGCCTTCCTGCTAAAATATACAGTTGTCTTCCTGCTAAAATATACAGTTGCCTTCCTGCTAAAATGTACAGTTGAACTTTCGCTAAAGTTATAAAGATGAATTCCTGCTAAATTTATGTAGTTGACATCTTGGTAAAGTTGTACAGTTGGATTCTAGCTAAGTACAGTTGAATTGTTGCTAAAGTTGTACAGTAGGATTCTAGCTAAATACAGTTGAATTGTTGCTAAAGTTGTACAGTTGGATTCTAGCTAAATAGAGTTGAATTGTTGCTAACGTTGTACAGTTGGATTCTAGCTAAATACAGTTGAATTGTTGCTAAAGTTGTACAGTTGGATTCTAGCTAAATACAGTTGAATTGTTGCTAACGTTGTACATTTGGATTCTAGCTTAATACAGTTAATTGTTGCTAAAGTTGTACAGTTGGATTCTAGCTACTGTTGAATTGTTACTAAAGTTATTAACATGGCATGCCTGGGGTGAAGGAAGGTTTGTGCTGTTTCTGGAAGTTTCCTTTCTGTCACTCTCCTAAAAAGTATAAAAAATCTGGTAGCAAATCTGGCCCTACCAAGTTACGTAAACGTAGCCGCAGGTATACAGATGGCACATTTGTAAGTGAAACAGAAGAAAACACAGCTGATCAGACTGAAGGACATGATCTGTCACAAGTGGAAGTCGCAAGCTCCAAAAAAATTGTAACTTTTGACATGAACAAAACAGTTGTTGAGACAGTCAGTAAGCCAGTGGATGAATCTAGTGAAGCTGATGGACAGAAAAAAATTATTAAAAATGCTGGAGTTTTTGAAAGTAAGTATGGGAGAGCCGTTTCACATCCTGTCGACCCTGAGGAGACGAGGCTAACACGCTCCTATATTGGTGGACATCAGGAGGATCTGATGAATTTCCGGTCTATACCCAGTGCATCATTCAGACGAAGCCAAAGGATTAGCCACAAGTAAGGAACACTTTTTTACCAGTTTGAATAGAAATACAGTGGAACTTCTGTGAAAAAAAAGTAAAGATCCCTTTACACGCCCTTAGGTGCATCGGGCATATGGGAAGAGCACCCATATTTTTACAGACCAGTCGGCACTCGGTGGGTAATGTGGTCAGCATTACGCCGACCGCCTTTACTTTCCCAGGACAGCCCATCCTGGTACCCATTTGAGGCTGGGTCGACCTGCGACCTCCCATACCACGATAAAAATCCACGCAGCCAGCAGTGGGAACTTCTGTTATGTGTCCTTAATCCATTCCATATCCTTGAACTGAGACCAAACTTGTTCTAAAGAGGACGTATACCAAGTTGGACTTATTCTAAAGGGGATGTATACCAAGTTGGACTTATTCTAAAGGGGATGTATACCAAGCTGGACTTATTCTAAAGAGGACGTATACCAAGTTCCACTTATTCTAAAGAGGACGAAAACCAAGTTGGACTTATTCTAAAGAGGACGTATACCAAGTTGGACTTATTCTAAAGGGGATGAATACCAAGTTGGACTTATTCTAAAGGGGACTTATACCAAGTTGGACATATTCTCAAGGGGATGTATACCAAGTTGGACATATTCTAAAGGGGATGTAATTAAGTTGGACATATTCTAAAGGGGACGTATACCAAGCTGGACTTATTCTAAAGTGGACATATACCAAATTGGACATATTTTAAAGGGGACGTAATTAAGTTGGACATATTCTAAAGGGGACGTATACCAAGCTGGACTTAAATCTAAAGAGGACGTATACCAAATGGACTTATTCTAAAGGGGATGTATACCAAGTTGGACTTATTCTAAAGGGGACGTATACCAAGTTGGACTTATTCTAAAGTGGACATATACCAAGTTGGACTTATTCTAAAGGGGATGTATACCAAGTTGGACTTATTCTAAAGGGGATGTATACCAAGTTGGTCTTATTCTAAAGGGGATGTATACCAAGTTGGACTTATTCTAAAGGGGATGTATACCATGTTGGACTTATTCTAAAGCGGACGTATACCAAGTTGGACTTATTCTAAAGGGGTTGTATACCAAGGTACCACTATAATTTAAATAATGTGGCCACAAACAGTGCATTGCCCAATTTTTTGCCTGGCATATTTCTGTGTATCTCATCAGATGCATTACTACTGAATTAAATCTATTTATAATGAAGAACAGAACAGTGAATCATTTCCACTGAAATATACAGATCGACACACCATGGAGAGAGAACTGATCTGTCAGCAAAACAGACTCTAAAAAAAAAAAACAGTTTAATTTTTCTCTGGTGGATCCTGGTTCACTGTGATATACCAGGAAATAAGTTGGCAAAAAAAATGAAACAACGGAGAAACAGCTCTCCCATTCATTGTCATTACCAGAAATCAAAACTCTTGTCAAGGGAAAATACAAGGTGCTGTTGATTGCATCTGTCTGAGAGACAAGGAACTAACAGTCTGCATACAAATAAGCCGGATCTGTAAAATAGATGTGCACCTGCAATCAAGTTCGGAATAAAATCAATGTTGAGAAGTGGACAAACACCCCTAATTTTGGTCTTTTATGTATTTTTTATGCTAAAGAAGGTAGATTTTTTTGTCTTTATGTTATTTATTGTTTGTTAAGACACATTTTTGTCTTCATGTTCTTTGTTGTTTCGTAGGATACATTTTGGCCTTTATGTTCTTTATTATTTGTTACGATAAATTTTTGACCGCATTTTCTTTGTTTGTTAACATAAGTGTTTGTGTTCATGTTCTTATTGTTTGCTAAGATGCTTTTTTGGTCTTCATTTTATTGTTTGGTAAGATCATTGTGTGTCTTCCTGTTCTTTATTGTTTTGTTTTACATTTTAGTCTTTTTTTTTGGTTTCCTTAGGCGAAGCGTTATTAACTCTCTCTATGGGGTCAATCCTAATTGCAAGTTTGGACCTAAAGGATATATTTTAACCTCACCAGCCGATTCTTCGTGAGTATTAGTGTTCACCGTGAAGATTATTGTTATTTATTTGCTCTCACCAGCTGTAAGTTGCAGTGAAGATTCCTGGCTGTTTGTCCATTCCTGGACTTCGGCTTTATTTTAGGACCTGCGTTTGTGCATGTTTGTCCAGTTTTGCCCCAACGATTACTTATGCATTTATGTTTGTTGTATTAACTTGTTCATTTGTTGGGTTTGTTAAAGCAATAAATTCTTATAGCAGAATGAGTTAATCTTCTTCTTCTTTGCGTTCACCAGCTGTAACTCTGGTGGAAAGTTCTGGTTGTTCGTCCACTTCTGGACTGCAGTCCTGATTCAATACCTGACTGTTGCATGTGCATCCGTTTTACAGATCTGACTCATTTGTATGCAGACTGCTGGTTCCTTGCCTCTTAGGCAGATGCACTCCGACTTCAAAGGAAGCTCCCAGTTAGTTGACTCTTACAACATGCTTTTGGGTAGGCAGTGGGTCTATTCTTGTTTTCCCTATAAGAGGGCCCCAGAACCCACATGGGGGGAATGAGTTAACATAACACCTGCTTAATATTAAAAGAGTTAAATTAAAAAGTATCCCTATTTGGACTGTGCTGTGCATTGAGTGTGGCATAGTGCAGCCAATATAGCAGTGTTAACATTTCTTCGTACACCCACATATCCTGCGCTGAAAATTTGCTGTTTTTATGGGAAAAACTGGGGACTGTAAACAATTTGGTAAAGCAGGCCAGTTCTCTTCTTTGATCCTTCTGTCAGAAAACTTATATCAGGAGGCCCGAAGCCTTTATGAGAGCTATCGTTCAGTCCATATCCTCTCGTGTACCATACAGCTTCGTCTTGTGGTTGGAACAGGCAGGCCAGTTAGAAGTGGCTTTTGAAGTCACCGAATGTTATATATACTCAACCCTGCTGTGTGGTGCAGAAACCTGAACAGTGAACAAGCAACTCAAAAAATCAAACCAAGTCTCTGGAATTATGGATATACAGAAGAAGGAGACATATTTAAGTCAAATGCAGAAGTTCTGAGGAGACTGCAGTTGAAATTTGATTGATTCTTCTTTTTCTCTACGTCCTCATTTACCGCTTCGGGTGTCAGAGGGAGATATAAGGTCCCGCTTCGTGCTCTTCTGGCTGCCTTGACCATAGACACATCATGGTGCTTCATTCTCTGGTGTTATCTTCCCACCCATGTTGTTCTTGGTCTACCTCTTGCTCTACGTCCTTTTCCTCTTTTGGTATATGCATTGTATGGTATAGCATCAGAAGGCATTCTCAGCTAGTGGGCAAACCATTTGATTTGCTGTCTTTGTATGTTTGATTGATTGATGGATTGACTTGAAATTACAACACAGCCACTTATCTGACAGCTGAGCAGCAAAATTAGCTTTATTGTGTTCAAGATAGCATCAGTGTTTCTTCTTCTTCTTGTTGGTGTTCAGCAGCTGTCAACTCGGGCGGAAAGTTCTGGTTGTTCATCCACTTTTGGACTTCAGTCTTGTTCCAGAACTTGAATTTTGCATGCACATTTGTTTTACAGATCTGGCTTATTTGTATGCAGACTGTTGTTCTTTCCCTCTTTAAGCAGAAGCACTGCGACTTAAAGGAAACATCTCTAATTAGTAGCCTCGTGTGACATGCTTTTTTAGGAGGGCAGCAGGTCTGTTCTTCTTCCCATCCACCATCCCCCCCCCACCCCCCCCCCCTCGGCCACCTTTCCAGTGGGCCCCAGAACCAACACAGGTAAAATTAACAAGCACCAACCCATAGGAAGGACAGCAGTGCAGTGAAATTAGCCCTATTGTAACAGACATTGCATGATTGCATCTGAAGTGGTACCTGTGTCAGTATATCACAGGCAACGTTATTGTTCTTGATTGATAACAGGTTACCTGGCTTGGCTGTAGTACTGTTAAAGTGGGCTGGTGTAGCATGGTTGGGTGTGCTAAGGGTTACCCTTGAAGGCTCACAAATAAAGTTTTTGTCATTATTATTGTTGCTATTATGATCTTCTCACCATCATCATTATCATCTTCTTTTTCGTCATCAGCGCTGGTACTTAAATTAGCAGTTGACTTGTTGTATTATGGTTAACTGCTAGGCTGCAAAATCTACGCCTTTTGGGTCAAAACATCAGATTTCGACAAACCCTTAATTAGTGGCATTTTACAACATGCTTTTTTGGTGGGGGGAGGGGGGGCATTTGGTCTGTTCTCACCAGCTATCCATCTGGTACCATCGATCCAAGGTAACTGTCACTCTGTGTAAGTCTGTTATGCTGGGCGGCACTGTAACCTATTCCTCACCATGCCCTATCTTGTCAGTAGCACAAACAGTTCTGATCCTGACTTCTGCCTGTGCCATCGAGAGCTACCTCTTTTCAGCCAATGACCCTTGTTGTCTCCCAAGGCCTCATGTAGAAGGTGTTCCATATCCATTTAGATTTGAACACCTGTAACACCTTGTATCTTTCACATACGTTCGGCAATGAAAGTGTGTGCCAGATGCACACAATTGGTCCTGTGTACATCCCAGAATGACTTGCATGGCTTCATTTTGTCTACGTTCCAGCTTCTCTGTTTGACCCTTTAGTCATATATAAATATATACATATTTATATTTATACATACATCGTGAGTCGTGGACTATCTCTGTCCTTAAGAAAGAGAATAGGAGCTTTGAGCCGAAATGCTATAGAAAGATTCTCAGAATATCTTAGACAAAGAGGAGGAGAAATAATGACATCTTGAAAGATCTGTACATCAAGGAAGATTGGCTAATAGACAGCATCCTGTCTCAGAAGCTGAAATATTTTGGTCATATCAAGTGCCACGACGGACTGGAAAAAAATTATAGCAGAAGGCATGGTACCAGGAAGGAGGGGCAGGGGCCGACCGACACAAAGATAGGCACAGGATATAAGGGACTCCTTGAGTGTGAAAGTACATGAGGCGGGAGAACTGGCGAGAGATCGAGTTTCTTTCAGGCAGACTGTGATGAGAGCGATGTATGTGTGTGTGTGTGTGTTTATTTTTGAAACACTGAATATATGAATCGACCAATTAATGCAGTCTATAACTTGAAGGCACACACTTCACAGTTTGAGACATATGGCTTAGTAACTTAATTTATCGGTGTTAGTGGGCGCTTTGTAATTTCAAGTTGCCTGGTTTTTATTCCAGATGCAGGCAATTTGGCAGCAGACTGCCGTGCATTTGTTTTCGACAGTGGTATCCAGAGCTGACTGTTCATTCAGTAGTGAGAAAATACTGAATGTAAAATTGCCTTGTGAAATCACAAACATCTGAATAAATGTTGTGAGGGCACTTCAGTACCAATTCAATAGCCCTTTATGGTAAAAAACGTGGCTTAGGTGTTATGAGTCCGACTCATAATTCCAACATACTGCGATGGAAACCCACTGCTGGCTGCGTGGATTTTTTATCGTGGTATGGGGCAGCACAAGTCGACCCAGCCTATATGGGTACCAGGACCCCTTCCTGGGAAAGTTAACACGGCCGGCGTAAAGCTGACCATATTACCCATCTATTTCCAAATGGTTTGTAAAAATATGGTTGCTCTTCCCATATGCCTGATGCGCCTAATGGCGTGAAAAGGAATCTTTACTTTTATTTATTGGTAAAAAATGATTGTGTGTGTGTATATATGCGTGTAGGTATGTATCATCGAGTGCCTTGCTGCCTGGCATGGGCAATCATGCCCTCCACATCCTGCAGTCCTCAGTCGCATGAATCATTTCCTGTGCTGACACTCCTCCATACTATGACAAAAGGCTGAGAAAAATCTTCCAGCATCGTCTTTCTCTGCCTCATTTTTCATCGATCTTTCCAGTTTCCTTCTTCTCATGACATGACCAATATGCTGCAGATTGCAGGCTGTGTAGAAAAGTGATTGCCCTTGCCAGTCGGCAAGTATGTATGTGTGTAAGTTGTTCCCCACCAGGACAGCACACAAGTGATAAACACCCGGTGACACAAAGTGCCACCTTGCGGATGAGGATCTCCCGTGGAGAGGTCCCACAAATCCTGTTCAGCCGTTAGGCTATATTTAGGGCCCCCAGCTTCAGAGTAACTAAAAAATTGCATCCCACAAGGAGACGACGGTTCTATATATGTAGTCAGCAAGCCATTTAATGGTGATAATAAAAATCTGAGCATATTTGTGTAGTTGTGTATCAGAGAGCAAGAGAGTGAGAGAAAGAGATAGAGTGAGAGAAATTAAAGTCTCACTAGTCACACTTGAGCAGACATTCCTGTTTATAAATTCAAATGGGCCTTCTCTAATTCTCGATTATACATTCCTGCCGATAATTTTTCCATTGCCAGTTTGCCATTTCCTGGCGTATTGCCTATTGACCCAGGATCGTATGTAAATTGTTTCATCTCCCTTTCACCGTAACACGACCGTTATCGTTATGTGATGCTGGTCGTAACAGTGTTATATTTTATTGTGTGTATTTTACCGTATCCACGAGATGATCAGTTCATAGCCCTAGGTTCATGTCGGCAATTTATTGTATTTATTCCGTTCTGCTGTTCGTGTTATTCCATAGGGTATATAAGCAAAATAAAACTGAAGTGACCTATCTGTATTGGAAATAATATTGTGTGTTGGACAGGCACTGATCCCCCCACATCGGACTACGGGTTACTTTGTAACACTAGACTAGGGCACTGCAGTATATTTGTTTTAGAGCTGAACAGGGTTGTATGGATTTGCTTCAGTTTGATTCTCATCCAGGAGAAATTGATCCTACAGACTGCAATCTTGGAGGAAAAATATATATTAGATTATCCATTTTTATCATTAAAAGTTTGTTAGCTAGCGCCATTAGTGGCCAGTTTTTTCGTTATTAATCTTCTTTTTCTCTCGACTTTCACTACCAGTAAACTCTGGCAGAAAGTTGAGGATGTTTAGCCACACCTGGACTTGAGTCTTATTCCAGATCCTCAGTTTTGTGTGCACATTCATTTTACAGATTATTTGTATGCAGAATGTTGGTTCCTTTCCTCTTAGGCAGATGCCCTCCAGCTTCAGAGGAAATACCTAAAAAAGTCAAAACTGACGACCTGCTTGTTAGGGAGTCAATGGGTCTACTCTTTTTTTTTTACCTTTTCCTCATAATAGAATCCCAGAACCCACGCGGGGATTTGTAATTAATGATGACCAGGGCCTTTTTCCTTGGGGCAATGGTATGCAGTACCATAACTGTTTTTTTTTGTTAGGTCCTTTTTTGTGTGTGACTGTGATAGACACTTAATGAGGAGTGCTGGCACCTTTTTCTAGAAGAAGAACCCTAATGAGGACTATCATCATAGTACTACAGCCAGATCTATAAGTGCTCCTGGTCTTCTCAGAAGCTTGGCCCTTAACCTGCAAAGGGCACCAGGTTACAACTGGTTGGTGTAGCCGCTGCAGATGCCCTAATTATATCTTCTTTTGGGATCTGCCTGTATGGTTCACCATCCAGGTTAAAATTTATTTTTTCTTAGAAGAATATGATAAACCTTTAGGTAACAGCCCAGAGGGAACAAACTGTTTGATCGATTGATAAGTTACTGTACCAGCATAAAATGACTCTTTACGCCCTTTCTGTGTTTGATTAATCAGACATCTTGTACCCTTATTGAAAGTTTCATCTCTGGCAGCTCCTTTTTGTAACCTCATATCCACTAACCTTGCCAGGGATATGGAGAAATGCTTAACTCTTTCAGTCCCTAGGAACGCATCATACGTTCAGTGGTTCTTACCTAGAAGCCCAATGAAAGCAAGATTTGCTGATCCCCTCGTGCTTAATCCCCTGTGATTAAGTTAAATTGCATTGGTTCTGTGTGCACCTGCACAGTGTTTAATGGGCCAGAAATATGAATATTATAACTAACTGTAGCATTTAGATGTTTCCTTATGACCGCAGTGTTTTTTTTTTAAAGTCAAGTTGATGTCAAATTTTCCTGTAAGCCTCAGTGATAGAGGTTGCGGGTGCGGAGCTGCAGCATGAGTCACCTGATAAATATCAGTTGTGTTTTTTTTGGGGGGCCACCAGGAAATATCTTCCATTTATTGTGTCACTCCATTCGTGTTTATTCTTCTTTTGTCGTCTCACTGATACCAGGTTGTAGCCATGTGTCGTGGTTTTCTGTATTTGTATTGCGCTTCTCAAGTGGCTTGAGTTATGGATTTGTTATTATTTTGCAGGTTTTGGTTACACTGTTTATCCATATCTTTCTTGGTCTTTCTCTTCCCTTCCTCCCTTCCTCCCAGATGTTCTGATGTAAGAAGTCTTATTTGCGGTTTGGTCTGGCTGCATTCTCACTAGATGGTTGAACCATTTCATTCTTTGTCAATATAATCCAGACATGTTCTTATTCCAAGTTTCTCTTTAATGCTGGTATTCGTAACCCTATCTCTTCTTAGTAAACTTGCGGAGACAGCGCATGTTCAGTTATTTTCTCTTCTAGTGTCCTATTCATTGTCATGTTGGTTGATTACCCATTTATTTATCTTTATATATTTAAAATGTAGATAAATATATTTTTTAAATATTTATATGTGACCTTTGTAGAATGTTGTCTTGAAAGTACTTTTTTTTCTTGAAATTCCCATGGTTTCGTGGCCTAATTTTTAAAAATAGAATTCACAGAGGGAAAAGATAAAAATTAATTAGTTTTTGGACATGGCAGCAGCAAGACCCGTATGTCACCGTCAACAAATTGGTGTCTTTATCAAACATATACACCACAAGAATTATCCCCTCTTGGAACCATCTACCAATGACAACCTGAATTCAATTCAGGGGGCAAAATAAAACTCCTGAGACATACTAGTTTCAAGCTTCGGTGTCAGAAATGGAACTTGAAGAAACAATGGTGGTGAAACGAAAGCAGCGACTGCGATTAAGGTTTTTTAGGGCAATACGACCCTTTGAAATGTACGATGCCCTCTGGATGAGGAGTGGGACAGCATATAGGCATGATATTGTGTATGTAATATTGATGTTTCAAAATTGTTTTTGTTTGTAGTTATTTATATAAGTTGTTTTTGTTTGTGTTTACTGGCTGTAAAACCCGGAGGAAAGACCTGGTTGTTCATCTATTTCTGGATTTTGGCTTAGTTTCAGGACCGGAATAAGTTTTTTTTTTTGCGTTTACTGGCTGAAGGGGTGGGGGGGGTGGGGGGGGGGGGTCCGTTTTTGTTCATCTATTTCTGATCTGGCTTAATTCTTCAGCACTTGACAGATCTGGGTTCAACTTATTTCTTTGCAGACTGTTGCTTCATCGCCTCTCAGGCACATGCACTCTGACTTCGAAGAAGTAGTGCTATGCTTGTAATTAGTGGACTCTTATGACATGCTTGCTGGGGAGGCAGTGGGTCTATTCTTGTTTTCCCCCCAGTGGGGTTCTGGATCCCATGCTATAACTGTGGAAGACTTTTCTTAACAAGGCGGGTTCTTGCTAGTCACACTCGGCATCACTATGGGCTGAGTCCCATGCCTGCATATAGCGCAGTATAACAATTTTGTCTGGAAAGACGGAAAGGTACCAATCATTTGGTTTTTAATCACATAGCTAGGTTCAACTTATGTGATTAAAAATGTGTCAGTCATGTGTCGTTTCTTTAATAAAGTTTGGTTCCAGTTAATATCAGACGCTTTCATAGCTGATATTTAGTTTTTACTGACAGAATTATATTTCAGTTTGTAATCATAGAAATAGTTTTAACTCCAGCATCTTCAGAGGGTGTGCTTCAAAAGCTCTACATTAATTACAATTTTGTTTAGCTTTTATCCACATAATTCATATTTCTTTTCAATTTCAGAACTAATATCAAAGGTATTCTTAATTACAATTTAGTTGATGACTAGTTTATACTCGCACAATTAAAATTCAGCTTCTACTTTTGGAACTGTTTTCACTGTGTATATTCTCAGGCCATATTTTTGAGGATAGAAGATTAGACTGACTTCCCCTTAACAAGCATAATGTAAAAAAAAACAACTAATTAAGAAAGCAGAAATCAGATTTGTTGGGCCGAAACACACAGGTATCACAGTCTAGCTGTAAACACAAAACAATATGCGAGTCATTCTTTTGAGGGCAAACAATAACAAATGAACTTTTTTTTTTCCCACAGCGTTAGGAATTGATCATACATGGCTGACTTACATTTTGCTCTTCTTGTCCAGACCCATGCATACATGATTCCATTTATAGATCATTTTAGAATGTAATAGTAAAGCATTGTTTAAAAATATATGCTTAAAGAACTGTTCTTAAGCTTGTAATCATAGAACATTTGTTGTGCCTTCCAGAAATATCCCTGATCCCAGCAACCAAAAGCTCATGTGGCTGAAAACTCCCCTGACTGTACTGATAATTCGGAAACACCAGGACGACTCAGTTCTGGCTCCATTTAGAGATTTAGTTATCTGGTTAATGGAGGTATGTTTTTATCTGTTAGTCCGATGGTCATGTTTTATCTGTTGGTCATTTGGGTAATGAAGGTTTTTTTGTGTGTCTGTTAGTCCTATAGTTCTGTTTTATCTGTTGGTCATCTGGGTAATCTGATTAGTTTTATCGATGGTCATTTTTGTCTATCTGTTGGTCATGGGGTAATGTTTTTTATCTGTTAGTCCGATGGTTATGTTTTATCTGTTGGTCATCTGGGTAATGGAGGTATGTTTCTGTCTGTTAGTCATTTGGTTAATGGAGGTGTTTTTGTCTGTTAGTTTTCTGATTATGTTTATCTGAGCATTCTGCTATGCCTAATCCTCCATTTTAGACTGGAAAAGGATTTTTGTACGGAAATTCCTGTCAACTGACGGCCCATGTTTTCAACATTCACGAGGTGAAAGGATTAAATAATAGTGTTCCATTGTGCTTTAAGGAGGCACAGCAATTACAGACCATGAAGATACCAGTTATGGCCATAGTGGAACTACCTTCTCTGCTTACCTCAAAGCCTGGATGTTTTTTTTTTTTTTTTAGACAGACTGTCACTCATGAAGTATGATCTCTTACTCTGCCTGCTTTGTTAACTCCAAAGAAAAGGTAATACTAGTATGTTTGGGAAGATGCAGAAGATACAGACTTACTTTGTAATATCCTGGGAAGTAAAGGCGGCCAGCTTGATGTTCACCGCATCACCCACTGTGTGCTGATTGGTTTGTAAGTATATAGGTTTAACTGTTTGACCTTCTCATGTTGGTTCCAAAGCTGTTTTTCTGGGAACAGAGAACAGACCTACTGGTCCTGACAAGCATGTCCTAGGAGGCAACTTCTGCTTCTTCTTCTTCGCGTTCACCAGCTGTAAACTCTGGCGGTTGTTCATCCACTTCTGGACTGTAGTCCTGTTCTAGAACCGTGTGTTGCGTGTGCATCCGTTTTACAGATCTGACTCATTTGTATGCAGACTGCTGGTTCCTTGCCTCTTGGGCAGATGCATTCCGACTTCGAAGGAAGCTCCCAATAAGTCTACTCTTACAACATGCTTTTGGGTAGGCAGTGGATACATTCTTGTTTTCCCTATAGTAGGGCCCTGGAACCCACACGGGGAGGAGACAACTAATTAGGGATGTTTCCTTCAATGTTGGAGTGTATCTGCCTGAGAGGCGAGGAACCAACAGTCTGCTCACAAATAAGCCAGATCTGTAGCATAGATGTGCCGGTGAACGCTAAGAAGAAGAAGAAGACCATATGTCCGCCTGTTGTGTGCCAAAGGTGAGAAAGGGGTCCTTTACTTTACTGACAAGATTGTTGTTGTTGTTGCCAGGAGAAAAACATGATTGTGCATGTGGAGAAGATGGTGCTGGAGGAGCCGTTCCTTCAGATGGACGAGAAGTTTCAACTGGTGAAGGACAGGCTCCGGGTGTTTAAGGAAGGTGAGTGTTTGAAGTTTGGCTGTGAATCGGGAAGAATCAGTGTTTAATGAGATGCATGTGGATGTACAGATGTGCTGTTGTCCTGTATGTCTATGTGCCAGTATTTCATTGTATCTTTATATCTTTATGTGCCAGTATTTACATTGCATCTTTATAACTTTATGTGCCAGTATTGAACATTGCATCCTTATATCTTTATGTGCCAGTATTTAACATTGCATCTTTATATCTTTGTGTGCCAGTATTAGCATTGCATCTTTATGTAGCAGTATTAACATTGCATCTTTATGTGCTAGTATAAGCAATACAGCCATGTCACTTTGTGTGCCAGTATAAAACAATACATTCTTGTCGCTTTATGTGCCAGTATTAACAATACAGCCTCGTCACTTCATGTGCCAGTGTTAACAATACAGCCTTATCACTTTATGTCCTAGTTTTAACAATACAGTGTTGTCATTTTATGTGCCAGTATTAACTGTGGTCTTGTCACTTTTACTTCCAAGGTGTGGATGACCTAACAGACAAAGTGGACTTCATTATATGTCTGGGCGGTGACGGAACCTTGCTGTATGTGTCCTCATTATTTCAAGTATGTACATCCCATAACTGAACTCTTAGTCTTGCTCAATCCTTGCTTCCCTTCTGAGTCCCTCTTACACCAGTGTCCATCAGGAATATTTTGCTAGACTTATTTTTATAAAACCAGTCGGTACTCGGTAGTGAATTTAGTCGGCCGCCTTTACATCCTGTGACAATATCTGGTACTTATTTTAGACGGGTCAACCTGATCTATTGTGAAAACAGTCTGTTTCAATGCAGGTTTGAGCCCAAGACTTTTGGGCCAGTCTGGCTACTACACTGTCACAGCTCAGTTGCTTCACTTCCAAAGCAAACTCCAGAGTATATCTGACAAGATTACCCAGCCTTTGCCAGTTAGACAAAACACAACAAGATGGCATGATCCTGAAGTGTAATTGATGGCTGAAGAGGAAGAAGAAGAAGAGGAAGAAGAAGAGGAAGAAGAAGAAGAGGAAGAAGAAGAAGAGGAAAAAGAAGAGGAAGAAGAAGAAGAGGAAGAAGAAGAAGAAGAAGAAGAGGAAGAAGAAGAAGAGGAAAAAGAAGAAGAAGAGGAAAAAGAAGAAAAAGAGGAAGAAGAAGAAGAGGAAGAAGAAGAAGAGGAAAAAGAAGAAGAAGAAGAAGAGGAAGAAGAAGAAGAGGAAGAAGATTGAAAGCAAGAACAAATAGATGAACAACAACCAGGAGCACCATGAGGAGGAGAAGAAGGACATCTGCAATTGTTGACGATGTGGCAGATTATGTTGAAGCACTAAGGTTACCTTGTGTCAGCAATCACCATTTGCCTAACTGGACAAGGGAACATAATATGTGTATGACAAATCAATTAGCATAAGTTGATTGAAATGAGCTGTTTATATTAGCTGTGCTGTATTAGTTTAAGGGGGAAAACTAATTGTGTGTCTTTTACAGTGGAGAGTTTGATTGTGGAAATCAATAAAGTAGAATATTTATGATTTTGTTTGGAAAAGGAGAAAATCAGCTACATGCATTTGGAGCTTCTTGTTAGATGTGTTAATGCTAGTAAAGAGAAAAAAAGAGAGAGATAGAGAGAATGACAGAGAGGGATAGAGTTGCAAGTCTGATGCCTAATTGAACCATTTAGATAATAGGTTTTCCAAGAGACATTGAGGCTCAGCTTTTAGAATACCAGAGTATTCATTTGTTTTAATGTGTCAGCATGGGATGTGGGATTTGTCGACATTTCTTGTAGTGAAGAATATGTTAAGTAAAAGACAGTAAAGATCCCATTTCATGCCTGTAGGTTTTTCTAGGCAAATTTACATTCAGTAATTTGCCATTGCTTTCTGGACGGATGGCTTTCTAGAAACCACTGTCGAAAACAACGCAAGGCGCATGGCCCGCAGCTGGGATCGAACCCGGCATTAAGAAGCGTTCTCATCGACTTAGCCACAGAGCCGACGAATAAAATGTATAGTTGACTAATAAACAGAGTCCGTTGATTTTACAGTTTAAGAATCATCGCATTGACTGCTATAGGACAAACAGCTACGCCAGCATTAGCGCCCTAATACTACTTGTGCATTATCAGAACCCTTCAAGAAAGCAAATGCAGTAAAAACCGTGTTAAAATGAATAAGTTCAAGGGGCCAAAAACTGTGTTTTTAAAAATGTGTGATAAGAGACGGTCATCATTTTTTTTGTCATGTTATGAGAAGAGGGAAAAATGAAACATTTTGTGACTACTGGAAAGATCTGTGGAAAGAGTGACAGAGGAAGACAGTGTGAGAAGATTCTTTACAGCATTCTTGTCATGGCATGGAGGAATGTCAACACATGAACTGATACATGCAGATCGCAGATTGTGGAGAGGCATGATATACCAAGAAGACATAGAGGGAATTAACTTGGAAGGATGTAACATTAACAGTATAAGATATGCAGTGTTAATTGCAGACGGTAAAGAACATATTCGGTGTTATAGTGGAGACAGTAATAGTTCAGTAAGAAACTAGGCTTAGAACTGTATTGTCAGAAAATGGAAATTATGATTTTCATCGAGAAGAAAGAAATACTAAAGTGTGAAATACACGCAACTGGAAGAATTCTTGAGCAGTTTAATAGATACACTATCTTGGGACAGTCGTAACATCTAATATAAGTGCCGTGAGCAAATTAGAATTAGAATCACCATGCTAAAAGTGGTGTTTGGCAAGATGCAAAAGGTTCTCACCAATAAGAAGATGTCGGTTACAGTGAGAAAAACAGTGTGCACTTGAGAACTTCATGTGAAACATGGGCAGACATATAACCAGACTGCGACTGGTGCCATTAGTATTAGAACTCTGTGCTGGCTGCTGCAGATGGAGATGGAACGCATTTGAGAATGCCCAGAGTGCTGTGACGTCAATTCTTGACTTAGCACAACTTGTTGTTGTTGTTATCGATCCAGTGGCGCATGAGCTTTCGCCCTTTGGCCCAATGCCATGTAGTGGAATTTGCATGTTTTCACAAGCTGTTCTTTTCCTCCTGGTCTCGGAGGGAGTAGCGTTCTTCTTGTCTCACTGAGTTTTGGGCACTCAAAGAGATGGTGTTTAACAGTTTCGTAGGGGTAGTTACATAGCTGGCACTCTGGGGCACAACTCAACTGGGTGGTTGCCCCTAAGGTTAGCCACCTCATCTCATAACCCCTCCAGTCTCACACTTGTGTTTTTTTGTTTTTTTAACTTCTCATTTCCTGATTAGTACACCTTCTCCTCAACTAGCTGCTTCTTCACGTTCCCCAGCCGTTAACTCCGCGGTTGATAGTTCTAGTTGTTTGTCCACTTCTGGACTTCAGCCTTGTCCCAGAATCTGCATGCACAGCCGTTTTACAGATCTGGCTTATTTATGGGCAGAATATTGATACCTTGCCTCTTGTGGAGATGCACTCCAAGTTTGAAGGATGTTGAAGAATAAAATTTCACTAAGGACAAATTTGACTTACGACCTTTTAGTCAGAAAGGAACTTGGTCGTAAGTAGTTGCTATCAATATTATGGTGTGTTAAAAACAATGATGACACTATGGGACAAAAGGAGCTCAGTTAACAAGAATGGCTTAAAGCTGCAGATGGAGGCCAAGAAAAGCATAGCATGCCAGGCAGCTCCAGTATACACAGGCAGCTCCAGTAAACACAGGCAGCTCCAGTAAACACAGGCAGCTCCAGTAAACACAAGCAGCTCCAGTAAACACAGGCAGCTCCAGTAAACACAGGCAGCTCCAGTAAACACAGGCAGCTCCAGTAAACACAGGCAGCTCCAGTAAACACAGGCAGCTCCAGTAAACACAGGCAGCTCCAGTAAACACAGGCAGCTCCAGTAAACACAGGCAGCTCCAGTATACACAGCAGCTCCAGTAAACACAGGCAGCTCCAGTAAACACAGGCAGCTCCAGTAAACACAGGCAGCTCAGTAAACACAGGCAGCTCCAGTAAACACAGGCAGCTCCAGTAAACACAGGCAGCTCCAGTAAACAAGGCAGCTCAGTAAACACAGGCAGCTCCAGTAAACACAGGCAGCTCCAGTAAACACAGGCAGCTCCAGTAAATGGCAGCTCCAGTATACACAGGCAGCTCCAGTAAACACAGGCAGCTCCAGTAAACACAGGCAGCTCCAGTAAACACAGGCAGCTCCAGTAAACACAGGCAGCTCCAGTAAACACAGGCAGCTCCAGTAAACACAGGCAGCTCCAGTAAACACAGGCAGCTCCAGTAAACACAGGCAGCTCCAGTATACACAGGCAGCTTCATTAAACGCAGGCAGCTTCATTAAACGCAGGCAGCTCCAGTAAATGCAGGCAGCTCCAGTAAACACAGGCAGCTCCAGTAAACGCAGGCAGGCTACCTGGTGTAAGAAAGAGTCAAGCAAATGCTAACAGCGAACCAGTTGTGTGAGATGAGGACTTGGCTCACGAGAAGAAAAAAAAAGGAAGTTCTCTGCTACAGCAACACGGAGACTACTTTTTCCCCTGTGGATTTTGGGACCCAGTTTGTAAAAGAAGGAGAAGAAGAAGAAAAAGATGAAGAAGAAAATTTGCGTAGACAGGTAACAGTGTGAAAACTTTTAATGTTGCAGAGTAGTGTCCCACCAGTCATGGCATTCAACATGGGATCCCTAGGGTTCCTGACCCCGTTCCAGTTCTATGAGGATTTCAAAGGCGAAGTGTCAAGGGTCATGGAAGGTATTGTTGCTGTATTTTATCATTGTTTAGAGCAGTGGTTCATGTTTCATGGTCTCCCAGGGGGTCCACCGAACAAATGTAAGGGGTCCGTGATATCCTTTACACACACAAAAGCAAAAGCCCTCTTTCATTGTTGTTGAGATTTCAATAGTGTCTTGTTTGTTTGTTTGTTTAAAAGGACCCTTTTCCCCACCTTTAGGCATATTGGGCATATAGTGCGAGACCTATATTTCACTGACCAATCAGCACACAGAGGATGATATGGTCAGCATCATGCCGGCCATTATTATTTCCCATGACTCACTTGAAGCTGGGGCAACCAAGGAGCTAATATCTTTTTTTTTTTAAATTATTTTTAAAAAAATCTGCTTAGAAACGATTGAACCCATGATGTCTTGTACTAAATATTTAAATAGCTTTTTCCTAATGTCACTTTGTGATTATTGCAACAGTAGAATCCCAGATTCTTGACAGTCTTGTTGCATGGCATGGAGGTGTGTCGGCACACGAACTGATACATGCTGCAGGAGATCGCAGATTATGGAGAGGCATGATCACCCACGCCAGTTGGCAAGGCACCTGATGATGATGATGATGAGAATCCCAGTCCAGCATTATGCTGTTGAAGGCTTTTTAGCCGCGATGAACATTTTACCATGTGTGATTGTGAAGCTGAAGCCAGAAAGAAAACTGCTGATAGAGATGACTGGCGATCTCTCTGGCAAACTTCCACACCCCAAGGTAGAAGAGGAGTGACTAAGTAAGTATGATTGTGAAGCTGACTAGATGACTTCAGTAAGGGTGAAGGAATAAGAGATATGTCTGGTCAGCCACTGGTAACGCTAGTTATAAGAGAAAGAAGATTGTGCCATATTGGATACATCCTGAGAAGAAACCAGCAGAGAATCACCAGACAGGCACTAAAATGGGAAATAATTGAAATGACTTTCAAAAGAAACCATACAGTGAAAGTTGTTGTGAGTTGAGTTGAGTCAAGAATTGCCATCACAGCACTCCGGGCATTCCCATGTGTGCTCCGTCCTCATCTTCAGCAGCCAGCGCAGAGTTCCAATACTGATGGTACTGGTCACAATCTGGCTATATGTCCGTCTTGCCTTTCCTCTGAGTGTAGTGAGCTAGTTACACCCAGGTGCCTCTTTTTCTCCAGGCCATAATCTTGTTTCTCTACTGATTCCGTTGCTTGTTCCCAAAGGGCCTTGACCACATCTGCCTTGCCATGTATCAATTTACCACCCAGTGGTGCAGATCCAGCCAATCTATCTGCCTGTTCATTACACCCTACGCCATCATAGCCTGGAGAAAAGATCCAAAGTATTCTCACTACCCGTGACCTTCCCAGTGAAGCTTGCCACTCTGCTCGAAGCATCCCTGTTGTGAGAGAAGCCGAAGGTGCTGAGTGTGATTCCATCTATGATATCGAAGAGATTGCACAGGATAGAATTGTAATCAGGTTCAGTTCCAACTTCATAGCAAACGGGTCACCACCACCATAGCAGCTCTGTTCCGTTGCCAATATCCATCACTGTCCCCTGTAGAAAAATTGACACAGACTCAGCATATCCAATAGCATGCAGACACATTAAATGCATAAGACAGCTGTTAGAAGTGCCAACACAAACATTCAGACACTAGAAATGCATGGAAGCATCACTTACACAGATCAGTAGTTGCTCACAGTGTCACACCATGCACTCAGCTCAGTAGCTGGGTTACGAAACTATATTCTTTCAGTCTACACATAAAGGAAAATGCAGTGGCCTGCTATTGTTAGAAGCAAAATCTTGCCATGAGTAAAAACAGTGAACCCACCTATATTGACCAAAAGAGTATAGAATGGAATGGGGAATAGACTGTGACCTCAATGTTACATATAATTAATTAAAAGAGGATAGAATGAAATTTGGAATAGACTGTGAGCCCTCTGTAACATATAATTGACCAAAAGAAGATAGCATGGGGAATAGACTGTGAGCCCTCTGTAACATATAATTGACCAAAAGAAGATAGAATGGGGAATAGACTGTGAGCCCTCTGTAACATATAATTGACTAAAAGAAGATAGAATGGGGAATATACTGTGAGCCCTATGTAACATATAATTGACCAAAAGAAGATAGAATGGGGAATAGACTGTGTCCCCTCTGTAACATATAATTGACCAAAAGAAGATAGAATGGGAAAATGGGGAATAGACTATGAGCCCTATGTAACATATAATTGACCAAAAGAAGATAGAATGGGGAATAGACTGTGAACCCTGTGTGATATACAATGGCATAACAGGACAACAGTGATGATGAAGTTGATGATGAATGTGGCTAGATCTGCCACTTCTTTAGATTTTTCATGACATTTCCTGCTGCAGGTGCAGCATCTCTGCTGCTACGATTTCGACTGAAGTGTGTGGTCATAACCCACGACAAGGTGTCTGCGGGCTGCATTCCTCACGTGAAACATATACATAAAGAACATTATTCTCTGAAGGCACATAAAATGGTATGTCTCTTTATTCTCTTCTTTTTCTTCTTTGCTTTCAGTTTTGTATGCTCAGATCAGACCATCAGGTGGTTTGCCTCTATGAACTTGCATGTCAGCAGCAGGTCTTTTATGGTTCCCCATAGCTTGCTCTGCACACTTTGCTTTTGAGACCAGGTGTCGTTTCAAAGTTATAGATAGAGTGGGCAGGTCTGCAGTATGTTATGTGCTCAGGTGTTTGTGGTCCTGGTTGACAGGTACACTGTGGGGACTATAATCTTATTTTATGTATGTGGTAGTTGTGCCTGCAGTGTCCATGTTTGTAGACAGAATATTGTTGTATGTTGCTGTCTGTTGAATCTGCTGATGTGGTCATGTGGATGTTTACTGTTAGTAATTCTCTGTCTGTTGTTGCTGTTTGGAATTGTTGTCCCCATGTGGGCTCCAGACTAATTTAAGAGAAAAAAAGGAATAGACCCAACGCCCACTGAACAAGCAGGGCATGAACGGTAACTAATTAAAAATGTGCTGAAATCTGATGTGTTGTGCAGATATCGCAGCCTGGTTGTAACACACCTTAACACACTGTGCCATTTACCCTCTTAAGGAAATGTTAGATAGGAACAAACAGTGGAAACCGTCCAAGAAGTGCAATGGTGAGTGAGTGTTGGCCTGATGAAAGTCTGGAGATTATTTATTTATTTATTTATTTGTTTATTTTGTTTAAATTGACGTGTGCACTGTTTACCCAATCAAAAATGGGCGCCAGGAATGTCCTGGGAAATGAAGGAGGCCGGCATGATGTCGCCATCATCGCCCGAGGAGTACTGATTGGCCTATATAAATATAGATCCAGCAGTGTATGCCTCACCTGTGTGTTACCAGGGCCCTCTCGGAAAGCAAAGAGTAGTGACACTGCACCTCTACCAGGCATGTTGTGAGAGGTGACTGAGGTTAGTGCTGGGTTGGCAGACCAAGAACACATGAAGAAGGGAGCTAAAGAGTGAAGTCAAGAAAATAATGGGGAGGATATTGAGTGAGCTAAGTACAAAAGCAAAGGATAGAACGACTTGACGCGAGGTAGTTGAGGGCCTATGCTCTACTGGGGGGGATAGAAGGCAGAAGAAGAAGTACATACCTGGTGTGCCAAAGGTAAAATCAAGATTCTATACCGTGCTTACCAGTGAAGAAAAGCATACCTCACTTTTGTGTTTCCAGGTTCTGAATGAAATCGTCATTGACAGGGGTCCATCTTCATATCTCAGTAACCTTGACCTTTACATTGAAGGCAGACATGTGACTACAGTTCAAGGAGATGGTAAACATTTACACTGCATGTTTCTTCTTCTTCTTCTTCTCCTCCTCCTTCTCTACTTCTACTTCCTTTTCTGCTTCTTCTTCTTCTCCGTCCTTGGCAGTTAGCAGGTTATATTGTAATTTACAGCCAGGCTGTGATATCTGCATCTTTCAGGCAACTACATTCACTTTCAGCAGACCTTTAATTAGTCACATTTTAAAACCTTAAAGAGCAGTGAGTCTGTTCTCCACCACCACCTGACCCTGCCCTTCTCCATGTCCACGTTTTTCCTTGTGTGTGGATAGTGAATAAGAGAAATGTTTGGGCAGCCATTGGTTCACAACAGTTATAAGACAAAGCAGATGGTGCTAAATTGGACACGTCCCAAGAAGAAAAGAGCAGAGAAACACCAAACAGGCACTGAAATGGGAAAAAGGGGGAGTTGACGAACAAGAAAGTTTAAGAGAAGTCCTAAAACAAACATTGATGATGGGTCATAAATTCCGTATGCAGGCCTATCATCCATTCATCCCTTCTTCTTCTTCTTCTTCTTCTTCATCTTCTTCATCTTCTTCTTCTTCTTCTTCTTCTTCTTCTTCTTCTTCTTCTTCTTCTTTGTTCACTGACTGTAAACTCTGGCTAAAAGTTCTAGCTGTTCGTCTGTTTGGACTTTGGCTTTGTGCCAGGGCCTGAGTTTTGCATGAACATCTGTTTTACTGGCATCTTTGTGTGTGCAGTTGGTTTTTCCTTGCCGCTTGGGCAGATGGATTCCGACTTCAAAGGAAGCTCCCAGTTAGTCTACTCTTATGACATGCCTTTTTTGTGTAGGCAATGAATCTGTTCCTTTTCCCCACAGTGGGGCCCAAACATTCACCCCTTCCAAACATTCACCTTTCACACAGCAGTTGTATTTTATAAGAAAGGCCAAACATGCTGGACTGGATTTCATCCATGATATTAAGTTGATTGCGCAGAATCGACTGCAAGACCTATGTAATATATAACGGCACTGCATGACAATGATGATGATGGTTAGTGAATCTGTTGTACATTGTAGAAACGCCTAATCGTGTAATTAAATATTCCACAGGTTTAATCATTTCAACCCCAACAGGAAGTACCGCCTACGCTGTGGCAGCCGGAGCATCCATGATCCATCCCAGTGTCCCTTGCATACTCGTGACCCCAATTTGCCCTCATTCATTATCATTTCGGCCTGTGGTTGTTCCAGCTGGTGTCGAAATCAGGGTATGGTTTCTTTCCTTGTACTGTTTTATTAACAAATCATCATATCGCTTCAAGGGGTAGCCGAGTAGCTAACCAGATGACACCCGGCATCATCAGTGTGGCCATTGAGGAGGGAGACGGATCTGATATGAGCTTGTCCTGAATGCTGTGACATGGAATCTCTACTCGTATGACCCATATTGCTTCATGATTTTCCTTTACATTTCTTATTAACTAATCATCGTATCACTTCGTTTTTTTTTTTCATATTCAATCTTGGGACTGAAAAAATAATGAAAACAATATTCAGGTATGTAGGGTGATGAGCAGGTGGATAGATTGGCTGCTGCTCCTCTGGCGGCAAGCTACTTTAGGATAAAGTAAATGTGGTAAAGGCTTTCTGGGATCAAGTGGGCAGTGCAATAGAACAGACAGACAGTCCTTACCTTGAGAAGCTAATTCAGCGGGGAAATAACTTTTCATTTTAATCAGGTGTCGGTCGGTACCATCATTATGGACAGAGCATGTGTGGGAATGCTTCGAGTGCATTGCTGTGAACTGGTAGATTCCTTCATTTAGACCACGGAAGAAGTTTCTGAAAATTTGTCTTACCCGCTGCTGATGGCATTATATTGGAAGTTAACATTGTAGTTTTCAACACACACAAAATTTGTGTCTTTTTTTTTTGGCTAGCTTTTCTTTCAGATTTGCTTTCTCTAGATCTTAATTTTTTCAATGTGGTGAACTTTCAAAGCAGAACTCATAAGGCTGATAGCCAGTAAAAAAAAATTACAGTTATGTTACTTATCGACTGGTGTGGGTGATCATGTCTGTCCACAAACTTGACTTGCCTTGCTTTTGCAGAAAACATAAACAAATCATCACTTTCACCTAGCATCTCCAAAGAGGGCAGCTTTTGGTTATAATTGACACAGTAGAACTGACAACTAAGCTTTGGGGAAACCTAAGAGACCTTGAAAAGACATCCCAGTTTATGACCCACAGTGGATTATGCGCATGACCAGAGATCTCTGAAGAAGAAGGTTATAATTGTGACTAGGTTTATGTGCACCATATAAAATGGTTTAGCATTGCTCGCCACCAAGTAGCCCTGAAAAGGACTTTTGCAGATGATGCAAACAAAAGAGACAGACCCAAATACTGTCCTGACCCACGATGAAGTCATCTACTGGCCAGCCAGTGGGTGACCCAGTCACCGATGATGTCTCCACAACCTGCAGTCTCCAACATCATGTATCAGTTTATGTGCTGACACTCTTTTTCAAGTAACTGTTTCTATACTAAACTGTTGTTACATTAACACTTTCTAACTGTTTAGAGTTTATGTTAATGTTAAAGATTATATTAGTTAGTCGAGAGAATGCACTTCATTGCACCTGGTTTTATCCCACATGGCTCTGTGGAACGGCTAATCGCCTGCCAAGAAAATCACACAAATCACTAACTCTGTAGCTCCGGTGTCAAGTCCCAGGGATCTCTATGAAATATTACACCCGTGAACCAAATGACGCATCTATAAAATAAACCCGTGACAAAAACAGCTTTGGACTTTATAACTTTAGAGCAAGGGTTTTGAGTCTCATTAACAGCCCTGGTGGGTTCCAGCACTCCATTTTGGAGAACAAAGAATAGACTGCCTCCCTCATCACAAACACGTCATAGGAAGCAACTAATTATGGGTTTTTCCTGCAAAATCAGAGTACATCTGTCATAGAGGCAAGGAACCAACAGTCTATACAAACAAGCGGATCTGTAAAATGATCTTGAACGGGTGTGTACACAAAACTCAAGTTCTGGAACATCAAAAAAGTCTACAAACAACCAGAACATGAAAATAGTTTACAAACAACCAAAACATGAAAGTTTACAACCAACCAGAACATGAAAATAGTTTACAAACAACCAAAACATGAAAGTTTACAACCAACCAGAACATGAAAAAAGTTTACAAACAACCAGAACATGAAATTAAGTCCAAAAGTTTTCAGACAACCAGAACTGTTTGCCAGAATTTACAGTCAGTGAGCAGAAAAAAAAAATACCTGTAGTATCACTGGTATGAAAAGAAACTTGTTTTTTTTTAAAACTAATAATTTGCTTAGTAGTGACAGAGTTTCGGTGAGGCTGGGGATTTTTTTGTTTTTGTTTTTTGTTGGGTTCAAACAATCCTCAGACTCAAAGACACCCCCTGCCTACACCGCAAAAGTGGTGTATTAAGACAGTAATTGGCAGCTTTTAGCAGTGAAGGAGATTTTTTTTTTTTATATACCTGAATCAAAGGGGCAGGTAAAGTATAGTTATATAACAGTGTGCCTCTCTGATCAAAGGTTGTGTTGAATCCAGGCTCCAGAGGTACAGGGATGGTGTCCTTTGACGGACGGGACAGGGTGGAGATTCAACAGGGAGACAGGTATAGTACATTCCGGTTCGCTTGTTTTTTCCCTCCAAATTCTGCTCTAGAATTGAAGCCTGAAAGATTGAAACCCAGTAACTCAAGCAGTCCCAGCGACTCAAGCAGTCATTTTCAAATGTGAATCAAACGAGAAAATCTCTGACACCTGACTGAAGTGTATAAATAGTTTTATTAGAGTACTTTATGGTTATGGGGAGCCGTTGTGGTGTAGCGGTTAGACGCTCGCCTGCGGATCAGAAGGTTGTGGATTCAGGCTCTGACAGAACTTGACTTTTTTCCAAACTGACCTTGGCTTCCGGGTCGACCCAGCCTTAAAAGGGTACCAGGTATAGTCCTGGGAAGTAAAGGCGGTCACCGTCATCTTGCCGCCATCACCCACGAAGTACTGATTGGTCTAGAAGATACAGGTCTAGCCCTCTATGCCCAATACACCCACCAGGAGGTGTGGAAAGGGACCTTTTCTTTATTTAAACTTTATGGTAATGAGTAGTCAGTACTACCGGTTCTTTGAAAACATTGGATGTTGGGCAGTATATGTCACACCTGACATCCCATTTGGGTAACAGCTTTGCGACGGAGAAGCACATTAGGGAGGATATTAGGCTTATCCTAGGAAGAGAATTATGCATCTCTTATTGAAGAATGTATTATCAACAAACTGAACAGGAAATAACAAACATCAATTTTTAGACTTTGGACAGGACACTGGTCTTTGAGCACACCTGTACAGGATAGGCATACAAGAATCTGCTGCCTGTGATTGTGGAGCAGAAAGACAGACCCCTGAGTACATACTGCAGGACTGCCCTAATTTCTCCCAGCAAAGACTGTGGATCTGGTCCAAGGGTTATGGTTAGGGTTACATTGCAAGAGAAACAATCGGGGAACCGGTGGCGACCTTAAATGCACAGTCCTATTTGTGACCCAGACAGGACTTAATGGTTAGGGTTAGGGTTACACTGCAAGAGAAACAATCAGGGAACCGGTGGCGACCTTAAATGCACAGTCCTATTTGTGACCCAGACAGGACTTAATGTTTTACATGACTGATGTAGAACGCAGAAGAAGATTGTGCTGAATCCAGGCTCTTCCCATGTGGGTTCAGGGTTCCTTTGTGGGGAATAAATAGAAAAGAACCACTACCTCCCTCAACAAGCCTGTTGTAAAAGTTGACAAATTACGGCTGTTTTCTTCAAAGTTGGGGTGCATCTGCCTGACTGAGATGTGAGGAACCAACAGTCTGCATACAAAAAAGCCAGATCTGTAAGGCAGATATGCACACAAAACTCAAGTTCTGGAATAAGACTAAAGTGCAGAAGAGAACGAACAACCATAATTTTTGCACCTGAGTTTACAACTAGTGAATCTTGGTAATCTTTGTTTCAGCTTCATAGCAAACGAGTCACCCCATAGTTGCTCCGCTCCTGTGCCAGTGAAAAACACAAAATGTTTATCCCAGTCCTTTGTGAAAATATTGACAGACTGTTGTCTCAGCGTATGCACTAGCATACACAGATTGATGGCGTCCATTTTTATCGGAAGCTTTAGAATTTATGCTGTAGTGAACTAGTGAACATGATGAAGAAGAAGATGTGAATCAAGCCAAATGTGTGATAAATACAGAGGGTAACTGATCATACATATAGCTAGGGACAGAGGTGGGGCAGTGGATCTCTTCTCCCCGGCCTCCCCCACAGTCCTTCTTTTTCCTAATTTTTTGTACCGCTTCGGGTGTCGAGGGAGATATGAGATTCTGCTTCTGGCTTTTCTGCTGCAAACAAATAAATTAGACCTGTAAAACGGGTGTGCATTTTCATTAGCAACAAAAAACTTTCCAAAAGTTTAAGGCGATGAGCACAAAGCAGAAGAAGGAACGAACGAACAAACTTTATTTTCAGAGGGTTACAAATTTGGCACGTATGCCTGTCTTATATTCAGCCCTTCCAAGCAAGCATCTTTCAGACTTGTAATCAGTAGTGTATGTTATGCCTACATAAAAATATACAAAATGAAATATTGCATACTCACATCATATATACATAATCAGAAATACACATGTACACATATTCCTACATGCTCATACATACACAGACACACTCACATACATAACGTAACATAGCATAACATACATACATACGAACGAACAAACTTTATTTTTAAAGGGTTAAGAATACAGAAAAAGAAAAAAACTCAGATACCTCATCAATGCCTTTTCACACTAGTGATAAATTTCTCCCCCGCAATGGGACCCCGAAACCAACATTATATTCCCCTTTTCATTTGTTCACAGTTTGAGAGTAACCACGTCCATGTACCCAGTGCCTTCTATATGCGCCCGCGATCAGATTTGCCGATGGTTTGACGGCCTGTCTGTCTGCCTCAACTGGAACCTCCGCCTGTCACAGCGACCCTTGAAGAGCTCCAGCAGTTTGACCTCAATCGATTCCTTCGACTCTGACGGTATACCCACATCTGTGCCTTACACATCGTCCCAACAAAATAAAGTCTCTGAGAAAAAATCAAAATGAATAATTTTCAGAACCAGACGATTGTGAGGCATTCCTGCTGAGACGTAGCTTGGTGCAGACAGACTGACAGATCACCGTATTTAGGGAAACATGCTCACTCTATTTATTTATTTGATTGTTTTCAATTAATTTTTACACGATTCCATAATGGACAAAATAACTAGAATGCCTTTGCACGGGAATCCACGGGGCTAGAGAAATCTAGCATAGACATGGCTTCTTACAGACAGACTGACAGATCACTGTATTTCGAGAAATGTGCTCACTCTATTTATTTATTCGATTGTTTTCAATTAATTTTCAAAGATCTCATTGTTTAAATGAAAGAAATCCAAGTCAGAGTTGCAGCATCTCAAAGGTATTAATTGTTCGTACTGAATGGGAGTCTCGCTGTGTGGGTTCCAGGACCCACCATCCCGTCACAGGCATGTCGTCAAAGGTGACTAATTAGGGGTGTTTCCTTCAAAATCGGAATGACCCACAGTGCCTGAGAGGTCGTGTACCCCAACCGTCTGCATACAAACAAGCTAGATCTGTAAACATGAATGTGCGCAGAAAACTTGAGTTCAAGAACCCAAGACATTATACTCCAAATGTGGAACCAGAAATATTTAATTTGTGCTGTTCTGGAGTTACAGGCGCCCCCATGAACATTAATCGCAATATAGAAAAACAAGACAATACCACGAACCCAATATTTTTGTATCGGCATAATTTATGTAGGAGTCACAGATTATATTAGTTTAATGCTGAGGAAGATTATATTAACTTTGTATTCAGAAAGAATATGCTAATTTAATGCTAACAAAGGTTGTGTTAACCTCCTGAGAAAATTATGTTAATT